>BLBF01000004.1:38371905-38398216 GCA_015471245.1 Laticauda colubrina | reverse complement strand
CCAATCAGAATGGTAGATTTGGAGTCATCCACTTTACATACAGAACAAAGATTCTCCAGTGTTTCTTGGAATAAGGAAAATAGAACTACAAGGTTTTTGTTTTAGATTAGTTGAGCATAAGAACATTCATACAGTGGTAGGCATTTAAAGTGCAAAACCTGATTTTGTTTAATAGAATTGTCCACACTCAGCATATTCCCCAATATGACTGAATATTATATTTTAAAGATGTTTTTAAAAATCTGTTGTCTGTAGATAATTTTATTCTTAGATACCCTACACATTTTTACAATCCTTTCCTAGATAATACGTGGCACAGGATGGGAATGGAGGCATTTTTGCTTTCATTTGTGGTTTTCCCTTAATTTTTGCCTGGAAAGGAACATCTGTTAAGCAGGTAGCAGGAAAATGTCAGAGGCATCCTGTCACACTTAAGGGGTTCAGATTTTTTTAGCATTTTCAATTAGCAGATTTCTGTGCCAAAAATATGCTGGAAATGTTCTTTTCTTTTCAAACATTGCAAACACTCCATTGGTTTCATCAAACTGGTTTCATTTTCACTTCGTATCTGCATTTATTTTGTACTTCTGCTTTGTGTCCATTGCTAAGGAAAAATAGGAAAGAGAAGGAAGAGGAAAAATGTCTGTAACATTGCAACTATTAGCCTTTCTAAGAAAAATAACTACCATAGTATTCATAGGGCTGGTATATCAACCCCAGAGGGGCTGGAAACAGAAAAGCAGTGGGGTGAGAGAAGATATGCATCTCTGGCTTGCCTCCTACACTCTTCTTAAAGGAAAAACATCTGGTTGGTGTCCTCTTTATGCCTATAAAAATGAAATATTACTTGAAAAGTTCGGCAGTTCAGCAATTGAGGGTCCTTCTGTACATCCCCCAATTTTATTAGCCCCCTTATAGAATGAATCTGTTTGGGATTTTTTTAAAAAAAACCATAGAACAACCCAGTTTGGAAGCTGTGCTGAATAAAGAACTCAGGTTGCTTCCTAGACAAATAGATCCCAGCCACTTGAAGCAACTTCAGGGAGATGGCGTCATTTTCGGGGTGGTGGTGGTTCTGGATTATAGAAAGAAATATTCCTGTGGTATTCAGCAGGGTCAAATCCAAGCAAGTAACATCAAGGGAAATGATTCCAAAAAATGGTAGCCAAGGCCAAGGGTCTAGGTATTGAGGAAGGAAACTTCAGACACAGTTGGTTTCACATCATAGAGAGCTTAAAACAAGAAATTTAGCCAAGAATATGTTCCATTATCAGGAAGTTTCATTTTGGGATATATTAACTACTGTGCTGCTTTTTAAAACTGTGATATATTTGACTGACGTGGTGTGACAAGTGGAAACAGCCACTATGATTCATAAACCATAGATTATGACCTAACAGGATGCGAGTACTAGGTCAAACTGTTGCACTGGTGCTTTGGGTTTAGCTGGTTGCATAAACCCAATTATTAAGGTTTGTGAAGAATATTTTGTTCCTCAGCGTAATCTGTGAACTCATCTTATTGCATTTAATTCCACAAATTAAAGCAAACCATAGGTTAATACATCATGTAAACTCAAGGTGTGAGTCATGAGACATTAATGTGTTTCAGTCAGAAGTAGAATTATCATGTAAGAGAGTTCATATGGCAACCAAATCTTACATAGCTGTGAGACTAAAAAACAGAAAGTTTTTTTATCAATGAAATGGTAGAAAAGTTGGGAGGCAAAGTACCAGATGTAAACTGCAGTAGCCATTGGAGAAGACTACAAGTCTCATATTAATAGAGGGCAATCAGATCCATAAAGTGTTTTCATTCATACAATAAACATATAATAACATATAATAAAGATTCTTATCAGGCAATGCCTTAATGTAGTTTCTGCTGAGTTTAAGTTGGGGAGCCTGTATCTACGTCAACTTATTACATATTGCCTTGCCAAAATCACAGAGAACCAAGGAGCTAAAGAGAGATGTTCTTGCTAATGTCAAACTTTAGGATAGTCTAGAGTCTAGACAATAATATGACTGAACACCTTGGGCAAAAGTGAGCATAGCTCTTTGCCTCTACCAGTTTGGCTTTGAAAAGGGCATTGAAATTCTTCTCTTGATTTTGGTGGAATTAAACACTCAAAGGCAAAGTAAGATTTCAAAAGAATTTTCAGTCTACTAGACAACATATGACATGTTGGGTAATTGTTTCAGATATATTTCCTGACCTAAACAGAGAAATCGAATGACCATGGGCAGGCAAAAAAAGCAGTAAGAATGGGAGCAATGTTCAACTCTCCAATGGCTTCCCCAGTGACTTTCCTAATAGGAAAGTGGCAGGGAGCATTGGAATGATGATCATGTAACCACAACAGTACATCAGCACTGAAGCAGTCACAGCTTTGCCAAATTTCAATTCCCCAGGAGTGGTTAGATGACCATTTCACCCAGTAGAAGGTTGCAAACAGTCAGTTTTAGTAGGACATTATACATTTTCCATATCACAGAGGGAAGGAAGGCATATCAAAAGACCCTTTGACAATATTGTGTTCACTGGAAATTAAAAAGAAAATAAAGAAAAATTGTGGTTGTTTGTACTTCAAATGACCTGGAGATAAACACAGACTTTCTATTTTCACAAGTCTCATTCCATTAACTTCTTTTAAACCTATTATTATATTACAGAGACCAAAAAGGTCTTGCTAACACATTTTAATATTTGAAAATGGAAAAACATACTTGTGGGGGGGAAGTACTTTAAAAGGACATTTCTGTCCGTTTGTGAGTTTATGATAACATTTTAGAGTGTAGCTATGATTAACTCTGTGTAAAATAAATACAAAGATGAACTGGCTTCCAGCAAATATTCTTACATCATTATTTTAAACCAGTTTAAAAGATGAAACGATTGAAAGAAGAAATGTGTTGAAAAGAAAGTTGAGTTCACACTAACCAGGACCAGAAAGATGGTTTTTTGAAATAAATAAAAGTAATGATAAATACATAAATAAATGGGGGAAAATGCACTTTTGGGTAGGTATTTCAGAGTTGGCCACTGATCATACAACATCTGTGTTTACGAAAAACCATTTATAGCGCGCAGGAGTTTGCAGAAAATATAAAGAAAGAATTAAACCAAAGACCTAATAATATATCCAGAAACATGTGCCTCCTATTGGTCAGTTTAGTGCCCTAGGAGGCTCACAAGCAGCACATGAGAGGCACAGTCCTTGAAGTAAGATATACTTGTCAAAATTAATGGTTATCAGGTCAGAGATCATCCTTACAAGCTAAATGTATTGTTCAACTATGCACTGTTTGGAAAAAAAATCTTGCTTTTATGTATCTGAAAATTTTCATTATTAAATTTCATTGGGGACTCTGCAAGAAGGAGGGGAAATAGCTATCTTCCCGCTGTCTCACAGCAACCTTTGATTTCTATTATTTATTGCTTATTAGAGATTATCACTCAACTGACAAGATTTCTTGGCAATTTATGCACATCTGCCATTTGTTTTCCTGTTGGCAACTTTCCTTTGCAGGAATTTAGTTATTAGGTTTTACAATTCCCAGTATGGTGGCTAAACTCTTGGTACTTTTTATCTGATGGTACTAGAATTGTGAATTGAGAGAAGTGCATTAGCAGTTTTGCTTTTTGACTCAACTGTGCAGTTTAAGTATTAGAAAAAGCACATAGTGATCCATACACATACAACACACAAATATGTAATGCTATTTAGTATTTTATGGCTGCCTTGTTTTTCCAAGGCCTCCCTATCTTAGCAGGGCACATAGAGCCTAAATAGTTATAAACACTGAAGCATAACGAAGGGGAAAAGTTAGGAACCAACTAGTTTTTTTTCCTTTTCTTTTCCTTTTTGGTTTCTCTTAAATTATAACATGCACAAGCAACATTAAGTAACAATGCACAGTTGATATTAGTATTAAATGTAGCTTAAGATAGAAAAGTTTATTATACAATAAATCATTTGAGCATTTTGCAGTTATCAAAACTAGATGTATATTTTAAGCAACCTTAAGCTGCAGACCAATTTGGTCTAGAAGAAAAGGCACCAGGCTGGAAAGTGGGAGGCCATGAGTTCAAGTCCTCCCTTAGCCATGAAAGCCAGTTGGGTGACTTTGGGTGAATCTCTCTCAACCCATCTGGGGCATATAGAGGAGAAAGTAGGAACAATAGAAGAGAAAGTAGTATTCGGTAAGTTCACTGCCTTGAATTATTTTTTAAAAATAACAATAACATCTTAGAAATCATATTTAACATTAACATAACCACTTTTTTCTTTCTCATTAAAGACTTAAACTATCTAAATCATGCGAACGTTAATAACCTTTAAACAATACCATATATATTCCATTCTATTCAAATAATATAATGCACTACTTGTGTTTAAAATAATACAATAAAAAATTAAAATTATTTTTGAACTAAAATGAATGAGTTAGATTCTTTTTTAAAATCCTTATTTTGACATGTTGAATTTATATTTAATTTTCTGAATCATTGTGCAAAAGTGCACAATATGATCTACAGTCTGAGAAAGGCTGCTAATCCTGGTATCACATAGTTATTTTCCTCTTTTTTCTGTGATATTTATGTACTTATAAGTTTTTACAACTGTCTTGAAGCAAACGATTATTTTCATAGATTTATATGAGGGATCCTTCCATCTCTTCCCCATTCACCTCCACATCATCTCAGTAACATAATCACTGAATATCATCATAGTAAATACTTTACTTTAGCCATAGAAAATAATTTTAAAATTTGATTATGTTTCTTCGTTTATTTTATTTTATTTTTTTCAACATTCATGAAAATTCTTTGTGCAAATTCTTGAAGAACCAGGAGTAGACTTCAAGAAAGGCTGATGCAGTAAGACCATAAGGGTTAGTTTTACAAGAAACTTTGTTTAATTTAAACAGATTTTTCTCGAAAACAGGGCCATTGACTGACTGGGCATATAAAGCATGCTTGTTTCACATTTAGTTTTTCTTCAGGGTTCATTGGATTTGAGTGTTTTTATTTTAAGTGACCAAAGTATGGCTTGCAATTTTCCCATGAAAATGGTTTTCTCTGCTTGGTTGAGCTTCCTTTGCTTGTTGACCATGTGTGTTTTTTTGCTTCCCTGCTTCCCCAATCCAGTGGATGATACTGTTGTTGTTATTCCCTACGGAAGTCGTCATGTTCGCCTAGTACTGAAAGGTCCTGATCATTTATGTAAGTATAAATACGCTTGCGATATTGAAATACTTCTAATAACTTTTGGAACTCTATTTCAAACAAGGCTGTGTGGCTCTTTTATTTTAGGGAGATTGAAACAAGAACAAGGGGCTTCACAGGGGATCCATATCTGGGTTGCAGAAGTTCAGATGACCATGAGATGCCATCTTTTTGCTTATTTTTTTAAAAATTTTATTGTAATTTCTTCAGTTGATTGTTGTGAGCTGCACAGTAGTGGTGGATCAGGCAGCATACAATTTTAAATAATAACAATAATAACAATAACAATAATAAAATGAAATAATAATAATGTAATAATACCAAGATAATCCTGACTTATATGAGTGTGTTCTACAATCATAAAATATGATTTTCTACTCAATATGTTATGCATGTGCATGTACATAATTTCTGTAAAATGTGTTTTTTATTGATATGAATATACTGTATTGAAATGAATTACTCATGAATCTAACACATTGTTCTTATGCTTACCTTTGTTTCATGGAGCAAAGAGTAAAGGAATCAACAGCCAGATTGTGCTATTAAAGGAGTTACCCATAGAAAATAAAAATATGGAAGGAAAAAAGTTGGGAGCTTTATAGGTCTTCAGTTTACTGAATTAGAATGTGATTGACAGAGTTATGATAGGGCATGTATTTACAGTAGCCATTGATTGAAAGACCAATAAAAATCTAAATGTAAAGCAAAAATTGTGAATAAATCTAAGTTTTTATTGACATTTGAAGTTCGTTTCCTCCCACATTGGAGACGTGTGGTAAAAATATATTGATTCCTTACTTGGAGTATATAATGATAGAAAAGAGCAGAAAAAGCTTTTCATTATATTCTAAGCAATATTGCTTTTTAGCTTTCCTTTATGCTGCCTGGACAGACAAAATGTTGTGTTCAACATATCTTTTTCTGAGTTGCCATGTTTGATTCCTAATCTTGCTTGGCTTCAATACGTACTGTATATATGCTGCTTTCAATTTATGCATAGAATTCTGAATGGCATGTATATCCAGCAAGTTTCCTATGTCTCTTTTTCAATGGAAGAGTTAAATTGTCCTTTTTCTCCAATTCTACTGAAACTATTGTACACTCCTGTGTACAAAAACCATACAACATAGAGCATATTTTAGATTAGGATATGTCTTTCAGAACTAAAAGGACTGCCCAATCCTATAGAGACAGTAAATACTTGCAGCTGGTTGTCAGCTGTAGGATAAATAATAGTAAAACTATGAAAGGGAAAAGAAGTTTCATGTTATCATAATTAAGGACATTTTATGATGGTTATATTCTATATGCTCTTGATAAGTTACTTTAGGTATATACAGTTTGTTCTTGGGTGTAAAATGTATAATTGTGAACATTTATCAGTAGATTGCAAGTTATAAACTTTGAAAGAGGGGAAAATATATAATATTTGCTTACAAGATAGAATACTAAGAAATAAATATTATTTTCCAAATGCTTGGCCTCTACTTCTGTGACTCTTATTTGCCATGCATGCTGTTTTTCAGACTAATAAACATTATCATTTTGGTTCTCTGCTGCCAATGAAATTAAGGAGAGCGGGAGAGAAAAGTTTTTACAGAAACCAGTGTCTAGAAATACAAAAAGAGGAAACAAGTATTTTCGACTGGATTAGGGCAGGATTTTTGTCCTGATATGGTCTGTTACATTTATCCCTGTATTTAGTCATTGAGTAAGAGGGGACGGAGTTACAGTGTGATGTAGTTGTATCATGATGCATTAGATTCTATGTAGAATTATAATAGTAGAACTGCCACCGTCTAGACGACTATTAGATTAACTACAAGGCTTAGAAAGACCCTGAAGCAAAAGCCCCCAATCTTTTGAGGATCAGAGACATGGAGAGAGGTTTTTCCATGCACCAGGGAGTATGTGGTTTTGTATGCTTCCTGCATCCCGTGGATGGGGCCTGGTTTCTGGCAATCCGCAGACCAGTGCAAATCCACAAACCTAGGGTTGGAAACCCTTGCCCTGAAGGATAAGCTCAGTATTGGGGGGTAGAAATTAAATTACAATAAGTCTTTAAACAGAGAACCACTTTAAGACTGTGGTGGCTCAGTGGTTAGAATGCAGTACTGCAGGCTACTTCTGATAACTGCCGGCTGCCTGCAATTTGGCAGTTTGAATCTCACCAGGCTCAATGTTGACTCAGCTTTCTATCCTTAGATAAAATGAGGTAAAATGAGGACCCAGATTGTTGGGGGCAATATACTCATTCTGTAAACTGCTTAGAAAGGGCTGTAAAGCACTGTGAAGCAGTATATGTTAAACTGCCATTACTATTGCTATTAACCCATTGAAACTGTAGTTGGAATAGCAATATAACATTAATTAACTTATCAAAGATTCTGCACATGTTTAGATTTTTTTTTCTTCCATTCAATCATGTCTTGTTCTCAGACACTGCCTGGACAAGTCCTTACAGTTTCCTTGGAAAAGTTTTTCAGATGTAGTTTGCCATTGCCTCCTTCACAAGGCTGAAAGAAAGTGCCTGGCCCAAGGTGACCCAGCTGGCTACAAGCCCAAAGCAGAAGTAAAACTCACAGTCTCTATTTCTAGCCTGAAAAGGACTATGCTCAAGAACCCATTAAGTATCATCTTTCGATTAACTGATATTGTGAGTGCTTTTTGTAAAATGGGAAATGATTTAACCACCCCGCAGGCCAGATCCACCCCTTGGGCCTTGAGTTTGACACTCCTGCTGTATTGAGTTTGGAGCTACCATTCTCTCTTCTGCATGGCTAAGTCCAGAGAAATTGACACATCAATACAAATTCTAGCTCTAATGGAAATAGATCTGTCTTACACAGTACAATAGATAAGTAGGTTAGAGGGAAGCAAAGTGAAACCCAGAGGGAACGGTATAAATAAAATGGATGAAGCATTAATAACACAATCAAATGAAAACAAATAATGCTTTATATCTAGCATTTTGCTTGACAGCTTTATTTCTTTATGCCAAGGAAACAATGGTGTGTGACTCTTCCATGTGCTTGTATTTGTCAGATCTAGAAACCAAAACACTGCAAGGTGTGAAGGGTGAAAACAATCTCGGCTTCACTGGATCCTTCATTGTGGATAATTCTTCTGTTGAGTTTCAGAAGTTTGCAGACAAAGAGATATTGAGGATACCTGGTCCTCTCACTGCAGATTTCACTGTAAAGGTGAGAAGCTTTGAACAACTGACAAACAATAATATTTTGCAATATTTATGCCTGCTTTGTAGTAAGTAGCCTTATGACATTGTCTTCACTTTGCTATCATATTCAAGACTATGTTTCTCCTATAAGTAAAATGTGCTATTCCAAGGTGCCAGACACTTAGTATTACAGGTAGTCCTCGACATACAACCAGAATTAAGCCCTAAATTTCTGTTGTGGTGTGTGATGACCCGGGCGTGGCACAAAGGCAACACAGTCAAATAAGCAAGAAGTGTCCCTTTAGTTACTTCCAGCTTTGCCCCCACTGTCCAGGTTACCTTCAGCTGGAGAAAAAAACTCTCCCAAGAACAGTCTTTAAGTGGAGGAAGTTCAAAGTACATACAAACTGTAAATAAAAATCCACACAAACCATGCTACAGTAATTAACTTGACAGGGCAGGAGAATGAATTGCAGACTTGAAAGGCCAGCAAAACACATGCAGTTCAGAAGATGCCAGGAGCCCAGATAAGCCTTGACGATACCAGATAATTCACAATTTGCTCCCAACAACTTTGTGCAGCTTCCCTTTTTAAACACTGTATTCCCAGCTGCAGCTAATGAAGGGAATCAGGGCCCTTTCCTCCCCTGTAAGCCATGCAACTCACGTTGTTCTCTTTTCCATTCCTCACTGCATGCCCTCAGATGAAGAGGGAATGGGCCTGGATCTTCCTCCGAACCACCTCTCCCTTGGTCTTCCTCTCTCCTGCTCTGCCCAGCTGGACTTTGCCCTTCCCCAGTTTTTTCCACAGCCAATGGAGCCATACTCCCACTCCCTGTCAGCTACTAGACCTCCGTCTCTGAATCAGATTCTGACAGGGACATGACATGGTGAGACATTTGTTAAGTGAGTTTTTCCCCCTTTTGCGACCTTTCTTGCCACAGTTGTTTAGAGAATTACTGCTGTTGTTAAATTAGTAGCACATTAAGTGCTACTTAATTAAGTGAAACTGGCTTCCCCATGGACTTTGCTTGTGATAAGGTCGCAAAAAGGGGATCCATGACTCAGGGATGCTGCAACCGTCATAAATATGAGCCGGTTGCCAAGTGTCTGAATTTTGATCATGTGACCATGGAGATGCCGCAACAGTCATTAAGTGTGAAAAACGGGTCATAAGTCACTTTTTGCAGTACTGCTGTAACTTTAAATGATCACTAAATGAATAGTTGTAAGTCGAGGACTCCCTGTATATGGGAACTGCAGTACTTCTTGAATTATTGCAAGTAACATAGTCCATAAGTGGCTATGTTACAATTAAATCTTCACATTATATTAATCTTCTGCCCTTTGCCTTCCCCGCTTCCCCCCCATTTCAGAACTACTACAAGAAGAATAACTCAGGAAAACCTCTTGAATTGTTGAAGAAACGAGCAGAATTAAGTTCTGCTGTTTGTTACTGTGAGCAAGTGAGCTTTGGTTGAGAAATCAACAGATAGTTTAGAAGCTCTGTGTAGAACTGGCAGTGAGAATCAAATTATTTCTTCCCACTAATCTTTTCCTCTCATTAATTTTCTCCTATTCTTCCAAGTAATTGAAAACACATTGCTGAAAGTAAAATACACACATGCTACAGAGAGGTAAGAGGCACAGTGGAATGTAAGCCTTTGAGAATTACAAGATAATAAAACATTTTGGAGCAGATGAAGGTGGGTCATAAGAGCCTGGAGATTTTAAGATACAAGGCTTACAATCTGTATCAAGTTTAGGGTACCATAATTTTTCACTGAGGACTCCCAAACAAAAATGGTTTGATGCCATGATTGTTAACGGATAGAAATGTAGATTATGCTGCAAAGGGAATAGAGCCACTTTCATTGCTACATGATTTAGACCAGGGGTGTCAACCTCATGGCCCACAGGCCAGATGCATCATGCACTGGCCATGCCCGGTTTAGCGAAGGGGAAAAAAGTTGCAATATATCACGTGATGTAACATGTCATCACAAGTTTGACACCCCTGGTTTAGACACCAGGTCTAGGACCATTAGAGTGTCTGCTTTCAGTTTGACTCCAACGTTGTTGGCAGTAATCAGTAGTGAAGCAAGTACAAGTTTTTATCCCATCATAAGGTGAAACCAAGGCAGGAAATCCTCTTCACCTGCAAGTCATGAGTTGAGAAAAAGATTTCAGTCCATACCACTCTTCAGCTAGTTTTGGCCTACTTGTGTGAAGCAAAATGAATGAGTATGTGTAATTATACAAATACCTTATTACAACCTTGTCTTTTGGGAAATTAGATTGATTGACTAGGTAGTTAATCAGTGACTGGATAGGTAGTTAATTAGTTAGTTGGCATTTGTAAATCAGGAATAAAATTGATAAATATTACAGTGTTTATAAAGTACTCAGTGCCCTTGAGTGATGGCCTATTATTTTTCTCTCTGTGAATATTTTCAAGTAAAAGGGGTATGGGTAATATTTGGTTGTTCCCTTATTTATTTTATTTATTTATTTTTGTCAATTGCTTACAAGATAATAGGTATAAGTAAAACATAGTTATGAATACATGGATACATATAAGAAAAATAAAAAAATAAAAAAAACAATAGGACAGGGATGGTAGGCACATTGGTGTGCTTATGCACGCCCCCTACACACCTCTCAGGAAAGGGGTAAAGTCAATAGTAGAAAGTATAAGGTTAAAGTTTTTGGGGTTTGGGGAAGAAACCACAGAGTCAGGTAGAGTATTCCAGATATTGACCACTCTGTTGCTGAAGCCATATTTCCTGCAATCAAATTTGGTGTGATTAAAGGCTAGGTCATACTGGCCAACGGATGCAAAACATATGTAAAAAGGATACAGCGGATGAGCAAATTTTCCATCCGTTGTTATCCGCTCTCAAAAGTGCCCCAAATTTGCATAAACAGAGTGGACAACAACGGAAAGGAACGGATGTTGGGAGGATGTAGCGGGGATGTAAAGCGGATGTTCGTAGGAAGCCTAGCAGATGAAAGCGGATGGAAGCGGATGACACATCCGCAGGGCTTCCGGGGGAGAACAGCGAAGCGGACGCATAGCAGAAGGAAAGGATGCGTAGCGGATGCGTAGCGGATGACGCGGATGCATCACGGACGCCTATAGGATGCATAGCGGATGCATAGCGGATGCATAGCGGATGCAAAGTGTTCACTGCCATGCGGGGAGGATGAATTGTGTAAGCTCCGCGGATATAAAAGAATACAGCTCGCAAGCAGGTCACCATTCAGAGGAAAGACCTGCTGCCAGAGACATCTTGAGAGAACACCATGGGAAAGAAGAGGAAGCCTGTGCCTACTCCTGCCAGCCCTGGCAAGAAGGACAGAACCACCATCCCACCCCCTGGCGCTGACTCTGAAGCTGTTGTTGCTGCTGCTGCTGCTCCTAGTGCTCCTGGTGTTGCTGCTGCTGGTGCTGCTGCTGGTGTTGCTGCTGCTGCTGGTGCTTCTTCTGCTGGTGCTGCTGCTGCTACTGCTACTGCTGCTGCTGTGGTGGACCAGCCCTAAGGCCCTCAAAGCCCTGCTGCTGAAGCCCCTGCCAGAGGGAGGAAGAGGCAAGGCAAGGAGAAGGGGGAGAGGAAACAGTACTCCATTTCCGAGGACCATGAGGAGGAGGTGCTGGAATGGCTGAGGGAGAACAAGTACCTGTGGAGGAAGGGCCACAGGCTCTATCGCGACACCAAGTGGAAACAGGCAACGTGGAGAAAGAAGGCGGAGAGCCTGGGCTACACTTCAGATGTCCTCCTGGGGTGGTGGAAGCATATGCACACCTGGTATGGCAAGCTGTACCTGAAGAGATCCAGGCAGGCCGCTGTCAAGCTAACTGACAGGGAGACCTATGTCATGGCCAGGTGCAGCTTCCTGGAGAGTGAGATCAACCACCGAGAAGCAGCCCCTCTGTCAACCCTCTCCCTCAGACAGCCCAC
Source organism: Laticauda colubrina (assembly GCA_015471245.1). NCBI lineage: Eukaryota > Metazoa > Chordata > Lepidosauria > Squamata > Elapidae > Laticauda > Laticauda colubrina. The sequence continues at coordinate 38,385,841 of BLBF01000004.1, read as the reverse complement.
AGAGAGCCACTCCTCTTCCAGCCAGGAGACAGCTACCATGTCCAGGCAGGTGTCTTTGGAGGGCCCCCCGACAGAGACCCCCCCGACAGCTGCACTCCCCATGCCAGAGGACATGGAGGATCCCCTGTCTCAGATGGAGCAAGAAGAGGCAGCCACCAGAGACCAAGCCACCCCCAGCTCCACCTCCACAGAAAGAAGGCAGAGAGGCAGACCGGAGGGACAGAGCCACACTGTCCTCTTGGAGATCAGGGACACAATCAAAACCAGCACAGATCTCCTCTCCCAGCTGGTCCACTTTGACATACCATCACAGCTCTTCTGCACCACCCTTCAGGCCCAGCTGAACCTGCTGCTACCCACTCCAGGTCTGCTCCTCCACCCCAGGCGATGTCACAGCCCTTCCATGAATTTCAGCAGCCCCTCGCCTACCAAGCCTACCACTACTAGGACTTCCTACAGCAGAGGCAGCCCTTCCCAGTCCACACCCAGGTTCCTCGGACACCACAGATGCCACAGACGCCTCAGCTGACCCAGCTGCAGACCAGACAGCCCCACTACACTCCTCCTTCCTCCACCCTACAGCCAAGCCCTTCCTCAGAACATCTGTCATCAGTGTTGGGCCTCACATCCCAGGTCCTTGAGGAACTGCCTCTCAACCTCACGGGACTGAGTCAGCTCTCTGAGAGCTTCCTGCACACACCATCTCCTGTTGTACTCTCAGGGCCAGGCATCCCAATGGCACCTCAGACCAGCACTCCAGCAACAGCCACCACCACAGTCCCTGGTCCCTTTACATCTGAGACCATGGGCACGCCTCAGAGTGACTGAAAAGAGTGCCAGAGACTGAGTTTACTCTTTACACTTTACTTGGGTCATTTTGCTTTTTAATAAAGTCATACAGTTTGTTATGAATAAAGGTTATCTTTGCTTCACACACTTGGTTCATTTTTTTACTTAATAAAGTGTTGGGGAAAACTTTGAAAAAAGGGTTAAGCCTTTGCATACTTGTGGGATTGGTAAAGGCCCTGTCACACTGCCCAATGGATGCAAAACGGACACAACGGATGAGCAAAATGTTCCATCCGTTGTTATCCACTCTCAAAAGGGGCAAAAATTTGCATAACCAGAGCGGATAACATGGATGCGGGGAGGACGCAGAGCGGATGGAAAGCGGATGCGGAACGGAAGCCCAGCGGATGGAAGCGGATGGGAGCAGATGGCACATCCGCTAGGCTTCCGGGGGGGCACAGCAAAGCGGATGCGGAACGGATACAGCTGATGCACAGCGGATGCACAGCGGATGAAGCGGATGCACAGCAGATGCACAGCGGATGCACAGCGGATGCACAGCGGAAGCCTAATGGGTGCCTGGCATTGATTGCGCATGCGGGGGGATGCATTGCGTAAGCCACGCGGATATAAAGGGAAGCAGCTCGCACGTGGCCAGCATTCGGAGGAAAGACCTGCTGCAGGATACATCAAGTCCTTGCCTGCCCTGCCTGCATGCCTGCCTGCAAGCCTTGCTGCCAGCCTTGCTGCCAGCCTGCCTTCCAGCCTCCCTGCCAGCCAGTCTGCCTGCCAGCCTTGGTGCCTGCCTTCCTGCCAGCCTTCCTGCCAGCCTTCCTGCTAGCCTTGGTGCCTGCCAGCCTCCCTGCCAGCCAGCAACCCCACAACCATGGGGAAGAAGCGAAAGTCTCAGCAACCTGCCGCCATCCCTGGCAAGAGGGACAGGGCCACCCTCCCGCCCCTGTCCCTGACTCTGCTTCTGCTGGGGCTTCTGCTGCTTGGGCTCGCTCTTCTGATGCTGGACCTTCTGCTGAAGCTGCTCCTGGCGGTGGTGCTTCTGCTGCTGTGTACTCTACTGAAGCTGCTCCTGGCGGTGGTGCTTCTGCTGCTGCGTACTCTGCTGAAGCTGCTCCTGGTCCTGCTCGTGCTCCTGGACTTGCTCGTACTGCTCGTGCTCCTGGTCTTGCTCGTCCTGCTCGTCCTCCTGGTCCTGCTGGTGCTGCTGGTGCTGGGGCTGCTAGGGCTTCTGGTGCTTACTCTGCTGCTGCTGATCTTGGTCCTGCTGATCCTGCTGCTGCTGATGACGATGATGATGATGATGATCCTGCTGCCGCCGCTGCTGCTGCTGCTGATGATGATGATTATGATCCTGCTGGTGATGATGATGATGATGATGATGATCCTGCTGGTGCTGCTGCTGGTGGTGGTGTGGAGGAGCAGCCAACTGGAAGCTGGAAGCCCCTCTGATGAGGGCCTATCTGGTACTGCCAAAGGGAGGAAGAGGCATATGCGGGGATGGGAGAGGAGGCAATACTTCATTGAGGAGGAACACGAGGATGAGGTGCTGGAGTGGCTGAGAGAGAATGACTATCTGTGGCGGAAGGGACACCGGCTGTACAGGGACACCAAAAGGAAGCAGGCTGCTTGGAGAGAGAGGGCGGAGAGTATGGGTTACACTTCGGAGGTGCTCCTTGGTTGGTGGAAGCACATGCACACCTGGTACGGGAAGCTGCACCTGAAGAAATCTGGCCAGGCCACGGTTAAGCTGACGGACAGAGAGACCTACGTCATGGCCAGGTGCAGCTTGCTGGAGGGTGAGATCCGCCACCGAGGAGCACCAGGAGTCCCTCTCACAACCCTCTCTCTCCGGCAGCCTGCTGAGAGCCAGTCCTCTTCCGGCCAAGAGTCAGTCCCTGTCTCCAGGCAGGTTTCTGTGGAGCGTGCCACGGCGGAGAACCTGCGGACTCTGTTGTCACCGTGGTGGAGCACGTGGAGGACTCCCTGGTGTGGTGGGAGAGAGGAGACATCGAATCCACCACAGTCGTAGCCACATCCACCCCCCCAGCTCCGCCTCCACAGAAAGGCAGAGAGCCAGACAGCAGGAGGGGCAGAGCTACACTGTCCTGCTGGAGATCAGGGACACCATCCGCACCAGTATAGATCTCCTCTCTCAGCTGGTCAGCACCGACTCCTCATCCTCCAACCGCAAGCCCTTCCTCACCTATGTCAACCAGACCCTCAGGAACATGGAGAAACCCCAGTACCAGGTGGTGAAGGACCGGATCACCGAGCTGCTTCACAACCCTCCAGATCCAGAGGAACCTGCTCCCACCCAGTCCAGGTCTGCTCCTCCACCTCCACCCCAGGTGATGTCCCTCCCATTCCAAGGCTTCCCACAGCCCCTCACCTACCAGGGCTATGGCTACCAGGAGGTCCAGCAGCACAGGCAGAAGCCCTTCCCAGTCCAGGCACAGAGTCATCGGACGACACCGTTGCCGCCGGTTCCACTGATGCCACCGATGCTACCCACGACAATGATGCCACCGATGACAGCGATGCCACCCACGCCAGTCCTCACCCAGCTGCAGACCAGACAGCCCCACTACACTACTCCTTCCTCCACCCCACAGCCAAGCAGGGGCTGACACCCCATGACATTGAAGAAGGACCTCTCAGCATTGCGGGTCTGAGCCAGCTGTCTGAGAGCTTCCTCAACACACCATCCCCTGTTGTTCTCTCGGGGCCAGGCACCCCAATGACGATACAGACCAGCACTCCAGCACCACCCACCTCCACAGCACCTGGACCCTTCACCCCTGAGACTGGGCACACCTCCGAGTGACCAATAAGAATGCCAGAGACTGGGTAGCTGCCTACCTGTGGACTTTATTTGGACACTTGACTTGGGTCATTTTTGTTTTACAGCTTATTGTTCAATAAAGTTTATCTTTGACTCACACACTTGCTTCATTTCTTTTTTTGTCATAAAGTCTTGGTGGAAACTTTTAGAATTGGTTTAAGCCTTTGCATGCTTGTGGGATGGGTTAAGATAGCAGTGGGGTGAGCAGGGATACCTTTGGAATGGGTAATAGCTGTGGGATAGATAAACCTCCAGTGCAAGCAGAGTGGGACTGTATGGTCCACCCTCCCAGGTGCCACACCTATGGCCCTTTATTATCAATAACAATGTAATAATCATCCACACATGTCAACACAAACACAACTCTTTATTAAACGCCCTGTTCATTGTAGGCCCACCCAACATACATGGCCCAATCTCATCCGTGTGATGAGACAGGCTGAAGGAAGCACCCCATTAATCATCTATCATCCTGTCTTGCCACTCCACTGCTCCAGCTGGGGAGTTGCACCAGTGTCTCAGGAGGTTGCGCTGCTTCTTCCCTTCATGTGAGGCTCTGTTGGGGCCTTGCACATCCTCAGTGTCTATCAGGTTTCGCCCTTGCCTCCATTCCCCAGGCTCCATGTCCCCATTGCCTTGTTGATGGTCCACAAGCCTGTTCTGCAACACTGGGTAGCGGGTGCGCATGAGATTGTGCAGGATGCAGCAAGCTTCCACGATCCTCCTCACGGTCTCTGGGCGATGCTGCATGGTGGTGAGAAGTACCTGGAACCTGTTGGCCAGGATGCCAAAGGCGTTCTCCACCACCCGCCTTGCCTTGGACAGCCTGTAGTTGAAGATCATCTCTTCACGGGTGAGGAGTCTGGAAGTGTAGGGCTTCATGAGGTAGGTTCTGAGGGAGAAGGCGTCATCCCCCACGATGAAGTAGGGCACATCTTGCGTGTCGTTGGGCAGCGGGTCTGGATCTGGGAAACCCATGATGAGGTTGCCTTCCAGCCCCTCCTTGAGGTCACTGGCGTTGTATACGTGGGCATCTGAACATGAGCCGCTGCCTGAAGCATCGATGTACATGAACTTGTAGTCAGCATCGACCATGGCGAAGAGGATGATGCTGACGAAGCCCTTGTAATTGTGATAGCTCCTCCAGGTATTCTTCGATGATGGCCTGCACCACTTCTCTGACCACAATGCTGATGGTGTTGTGTGGCATCCTCCAGCCATACTGCATGCTCCTGTAGGTGGTCCCTGAGGCCAGGTGGCGTAGAGTGAGTGCCACCTTGAGCCCAGGTTCCAGGCTGGGCCGGAAGTTGGTGTTTGCCTTGGTCAACCTGGGTGTCAGGCGCTGCACTACTTCGTCAAACATGGCTGGAGGCATCCTCATGAAGTTCTGGAATGCCCAAGTGTCTTCGTTCCTGAGCTCCACCATCAGCTTGTACAGTCTGTACTCTGCTCTTCTCCCGATCCATCTTCGGACCCAGACGCTTCTTGGCCGCCTCCTTTTCTTCCCGTAGTAGAGTTCACAGAGCCTGTAGATGGCTTCGCACTGTTGCAGAAGGATGGTGGCTGCCAAAAGGACTGTGTTACGATCTACGGTTGACATTACTGGATGCTGTGGAAGAGCAAGAGTCAGATGAAGGCTGCAGAGATCTGCACAGCTGGGCTGCTGGTCTGAAAGTGAGATGCAGACGAGTTGCTCCCCCTTTTTATAGGCAGTATAGGTGTCCCTTGGCATCCTCTAGGCATCCTCTAGGCATCCTCTAGGCATCCTTAATATCCGAGATAGGTCCCCTCTGCAAACGTTTTTTCCATTTTAAACGCTTTGTTTCCATGCTGCATCCACTAGGCATCTGTTCTGCATCCATTCTGCGTCTGTTCCGCTTCCTCCCTGCGTCCGAGCGGATGCGAGTTGCGCGGATGTGCAGCGGATGCTTAGTGGATATAGCGGATGCGTAACGGATGCAGAACGGATGCCTAGCAGATGCACAATGGACGCATTGGATACATTTTCCGCACAAAAGTTTTGAGCAGCCCAAAGCGGACGAAACGTCAATAAACGGATGCTGGATGGATAGAGAGGAAGCAAAACGGAGGCAGTGAGTACATCGCGTTTTGCAACGGATGGCAAGCTTTTTTGTTCGTTTTACATCCTCTTTGCATCCTTTGGTGCAGTGTGACAGGGGCTTAAGGATAGCTGTGGGATGGGTAAGGATAGCTGTGGGATAGATAAACCTTCAGTGCAAGCATAGTGGGATTGTATGGTCCACTCTCCCAGCTGCCACACATTTGGTCCTTTATTATCAATAACAATTTAATCATTGATCCACAAATTTCAACATAAACAAAACTCTTTATTAATGCCCTATTCATTGTAAGGCCACTCAACATACATGCACAATCTCATCCGTGTGATGAGACAAGCTGAAGGCAGCATCCATTAAGCATCTACCATCCTGTCTTGCCACTCTACTGCTCCAGCTGGGGAGTTGCACCAGTGTTTCAGGAGGTTGCGCTGCTTATTCCCTCCACATGAAGCTCTGTTGGGGCCTTGCACATCCACAGTATCTATTAGGTTTAGTCCTTGCCTCCATTCACCAGGCTCCATGTCCCCATTGCCTTGTTGATGGTCCACAAGCCTGTTCTGCAACACTGGGTAGCGGGTGCGCATGAGATTGTGCAGGATGCAGCAAGCTTCCACGATCCTCCTCACGGTCTCTGGGCGATGCTGCATGGTGGTGAGAAGTACCTGGAACCTGTTGGCCAGAATGCCAAAGGCGTTCTCCACCACCCGTCTTGCCTTGGACAGCCTGTAGTTGAAGATCCTCTCTTCATGGGTGAGGTATCTTGAAGTGTAGGGCTTCATGAGGTAGGTTCTGAGGGAAAAGGCGTCATCACCCACGATGAAGTAGGGCACATCTTGTGTGTCGTTGGGTAGGGGTTCTGGATCTGGGAAACCCATGATGAGGTTGCATTCCAGCCCACCCTTGAGGTCACTGGCGTTGTATATCTGGGCATCTGAAGCTGACCCATTGCCTGAAGCATCGATGTACATGAACTTGTAGTCAGCATCGACCATGGCAAAGAGGATGATGCTGACGAAGCCCTTGTAGTGGAAATAATTGGACTCTGAGTTGGGTGGAGCTTTGCAGGCCACGTGCTTCCCATCTATGGCTCCAACGGTGTGGGGAAAGTTCCACATCTGATACCATTGCTCTGCAACTTTCCTCCAGCCTTCTTCAGTGGTGGGACACTGGAGGAGCTCCTCCACGTGTTCTTCAATGATGGCCTGCACCACTTCTCTGACCTCAATGCTGATGGTGTTGTGTGGAACCCTCCAGGCATGCTACATGTTTCTGTACATGGTCCCATAGGCCAGGCACAGAGTCAGTGCCACTGTCAGTCCAGGGTCCAGGCTGGGACGGAAGTTGGTTTTTGCCTTGGTCAACCTGGGTCTCAGACGCTCCACAACTTCGTCAAACATGGCTGGTGGCATCCTCATGAAGTGCTGGAATGCATGAGTGTCTTCATTCCTCAGCTCCACCATCAGCTTGTCATAGAGTCCAAACTCCGCTCTTCTCCCAATCCATCGTCGTACCCACACAGTTCTTGGATGTCTCCTTCTCTTTGCGTAGAAAAGGTGAAACAGTCTGAAGAGGGCTTGGTTCTGGTGTTGAATGATGGTGGCTACCAAAAGGAGTGTGCGATGATCCATGGTGGAGATCAATGGATGATATGGAAGAGCAAGAGCAAGGCTGAAGAGGTCTGCACACCAGGGCTGCTGGACTGATCGTGAGATCCAGGTGATTTCCTCCCCCTTTTTATAGGAAATGTCGGTTTTCCACTAGGTGTCCTTCCACATACTCTAGACATCCTCCAGACACCCTAAATATCCGAGATACGTCCCATATACGAACGTTTTGTCCATTTTAATACTTTATATACGAGATGCATCCGCTTACATCCTTTCTATGTCCGTGCTACTAACGCTGTGTGGACGTTCCGTGTACCTTTCGCTTCCTCCCTCTTTCCGCTTTCTGCTGCAGTGGATGTGAGTTGCGCGGATGTCCAGAGGATGCCGAGAGGATACATCGGACGTGTATCGGACGACAACGGACGTAGAACGTTTGTTGCCCGTATGTGTCGCAGATGTAGATCGTACGCGGCAGAAAGTTCATCTGCTCAAAAAGTTTTGTGCAGCTCAAAACGTTTTGAGCAGATGAAATAGCAGTAGACGGATATTTTATGGATAGAGTGTATGAAAGACGTATGCAGTGAGTACACAACGGATGCATCATGTTTTCCAATGGATGGTAAGCTTTTTTGTCCCTTTTACATCCTCTTTGCATCCGTTGGTTCAGTGTGACATGGGCTTAACCTTGAGTTTGTATCTATTGTTTGCTCTTGTGTTGTTTTGGTTGAAGTTGAAGTATTCATTGACAGGTAGGACATTGCAATGTATGATTTTATATACTATACTTAGATTGGACCGAAGGCAGCGTAGTTCTAGGTTTTCTAGGTCTAGAATTTCAAGTCTGGTGGCATAAGGTATTCTGCAATGAGTAGAGGAGTGGAGAACTCTTCTCGTGAAATATTTTTGGACTTTCTCAACTGTGTTAATAACAGATACTTAATGTGGGTTCCAGACTGATGAGCTGTATTTTAGTATTGGTCTAGCAAATATTTTGTATGTTCTCATTATTAGTGTAATATTACCAGAGAAAAAGCTATGTAGGATTAGGTTAACAACTCTTAACGCCTTTTGGCTATGGAGTTACAGTGGGCTCTAGCACTTAGATCATTCGAGATGAGTATTCCAAGATCCTTGACAGAGCTTGGATCATCAACAAGGTCTTGACTATTCAGCCTGTATTTTATTTTTTGATTATTATTTTTTTGCCAATATGTAAGACAGAGCATTTATTTGTTGAGATTTGAAGTTGCCATTTGTTTGACCATTTTGATACATAGTCAAGGTCTTATTGGAGGGTAGCAGTATTGTCTGTGGTGTTGGATAACTTTACATCATCACCGAAGAGAACACAGTTGCTTTTGATATGATCACAGAGGTCATTTATGTAGAGTATGAAAAGAGTTGGTCCTGGATCACTGTCTTGGGGGACACCACTGTTGACAGGTACAGAATTTGATAGGACGCTCCCAATTTTGACCATTTGTTGTCTGACAGGAATGCTTCTATCCAGTTATGTAGTTGTCCAGAGATACCATATGATTTCAGTTTTATGAGTAGTTTGTCATGTACCTCTGAATCAAAGGCTTTACAGAAATCATATTGCTTTGCCCTGATCGAGTTGTGTAGTCCATATGTTTTTGCAGTATAAGAGTTGCAGATTACATGATAGATTTTTCCTGAAACCAAATTGTTTATTAGAGAGAAGGCTATTTGTTTCTAAGTGGAGGATGATGGATTGGTTAATAATTGATTCCATGACTTTACAGATGATGCAGCATAAGGAAATTGGTCTTTAATTTTCAGCTAGGCTGGGGTCTCCCTTTTTGAAGATGGGGATGACCGTGGCTTGTGACCATAGCCCTTTTTGAAGATGGGGATGACCGTGGCTTGTGACCATAGTTTTGTCAAGGAGTTGGTCCTGGCCCTTCCCCTTTCATCTCTAATACCAACTTCATTGTTCAGAAGATTTTGCCAGATTTTCTACAGCAGATATGGATTGAGATGTGGGAGATAAAGTGCAGATGAAGATTTTGTTGTTCCTTCAGGTCTTCCTTTAGCAGAAGAACCACAACATTGCACATTCTATTTATCTTGCTATGATAGGTTGAATTTTATGGATTTTATAAATCCAGATAGCTTCAGTTGAATCTGGCTGTTACTTTTTATTGTCATCCATTTCAATTTGGTCTTTCATACAAGATATACTACTCAACCTGTTTCAGTTGCTTGATGAAATGACTTAAGTTGGAAGAGAGAGAGAGCATTTCTGATAATTTTCCTAAATATCTCCAATGTTTGGTGGTATATTAACCATGATGCCTTTTTGGATCATCTGGCAGAATTAGGCCTTGAAGAAGGTGTTTTGTAGTCATTTTTATCTTTTCTACATGCTGCAGCTTGTTTCTCAAACCCTCAGCGACATCCTGAGGAATCTTTCGGGTTGCAGCTTTTCCTCCATGATGTTCAATGTCAGTCATAGCTTTAGAATGCAGTGGAGTTGAGAAAGAACAACAATTCAGCTCTTGTTGTTATAATCTGGAAAATCTGGATGGCTATTGACTACTTATTCTTCAATTAGGAAATGTTGCCTGATTTATGAGTAAGTTTGTTGAAGGTGATTTCCCAAGTTGCTGTCACTCAGGGACCTATTTTAATATCTTCTATGGGAATGTTAGTTATTTAAAAATCAATATGATATTTAATGAAATATTACAGCTATTAATTCAAAAGGAATGTAAGGCCTATGAGTTTCAGTGTTTAATATTCCCCAAAATAAGATAAATTATTTAGAAACAAAGAAGACATCAATTGGTTCAGGTTTTTAGGATTTATATATCGTGATGAAGTTTTTATGCTCAGTCAATGAAAGGGAACTCATGCACATTATTTAATAAAAAACATTAGGTAACAATTCATAACTAATACCGGTATTATTCGCTCTTATTCTTGCTTTAGCTTTTGGGATAGTTTAAATTTCTAAGTCAGAGCAAAAATAGCCAAAAATGTGTGATGTAAGTAGGAAATGTAAGCAATCAGATTTAGAATCAGTTGGTCAATATCTGATATTCCACCCTTCCACCTACACTGCCGACCGCAAAAATACTTTCTCACCAAAGTTTTGTCAGTTTTGTAATCATTATATTCCATCCCATGCATCTTTTTTGAAACAATAAATATCAGTTTGTCTGATTCCTTTCCCCTTATTCACCTAGCAATGCTATTCCCCCCCCCCAAACCAGTCTGTGGTTAATTAATTGCAACATATTCCCACCCAAGAGTGTTGGGATTGATAGGAAGGGCTATGTGTAAAATTTCCCAGTTTTGTTTGGGAGAAAGATCTGCATCTGTCTTTTTTCCATGTCAGGGAAGACAGATAATCAAGCAGACAACACGACAAAAATCCTTGGGGAGATAAGTTGTTATGTCTTCGTGACTTTGATGTGGAACTTCCCAACCCCTTCCCTTAGGCCCCATATAATCTCTCTTCTCATTTATTTTACTCTGCCTGGGATCTCACAAACATGATTTTTTTAAGATTCAGGCAACACTATTGATAGTATTTTTTTTCCTTTTTCTTTTTTGTTTAGTTAGCATTTTCCCCCTCCAATGCTGTTCTTAATCTATATTTATACTGGAAATTTCAGAAGAGCTAAAAGCATTGAGAGCATATACATCTTTCCTGGATTCACTGTACTTTTCCGTCATTTCAAATCCATGTGTGATTCATGACTTTCTGTCATGTGCAAGGAAATAAAAAGCTTTTGTTGAGCAAAATGGTAGTTATCCATACAAGAAGCCTCCTCCTTCACTGCATAGGAAACATGTAATCTTTCAGCTGTAGCTCCTTTTTTCCTTCTGGGAATATATATCACTATTAACTTGATTAAAAGAAAGCTGCAGGCTCTCATCAATAGACAAAAACTTTTATATCCTTCAACATGTCTCAAGCACTTCTGCCTTCCTCTTTTATGACCTCTTGCTTTTTCCTTTCTTTTTTGCAACCTAGGGATTCTGAGTTTTGTTATTGTGTTTCTCTTCTGTTTCAGAGGGGAAAAATAATGCTATTTCTTCTCTGATAGTTTCATTTTTTCTGGTTTATTTCTTTGTTTATTTGAACAATAGAATGGTTTTTGAACCAAAGAAATAAGCATGGGGACTTGCTTTATACAGATACAATCATGTACACTCAATATTATCTATGTCAGCTTTTCCCAAATCCACTGAAGGGCAAAACCAACATTGGTTGGATATCTTCGGCCTCTTGTTTCCAATGCACATACATCAGTTTATTAATATTTGTCTGCATCGACCAGCAGAGGTTTCTCACGTAACTGTAAGTAAATCTTTCGTGAAAGTCTTTTTCCAGTCGTATCCGGAAACATTTCACAATCTATGATCCACATCTTTGATTTTTGGCTTTGATGGCTTTTTTTGAGTGCACTTTGCCAAAAAATCTCTGACAGCTTTTAGAAAAGCATTAATTTTCAGCATTAGGAAGCTGACAATTTAGATGTTTTTATTTGCTTAATTATTTATCTAGAATAATCACCCTATTTTAAGAGATAATATTGTTCTGAACCAATAGCACTAGCACTTAGACTTATATACCACTTCACACTGCTTTACAGCCTTCTCTAAGAAGTTTACAGAGTCAGCATATTGCCCCCAACCATCTGGGTCCTCATTTTACCCACCTTGGAAGGATGGAAGGCTGAGTTAACCTTGAGCCTGGTGAGATTTGACCTGCCAAATTGCAGGCAACCAGCAATCAGCAGAAGTAGCCTGCACTCTAACCACTACGCCACCAACGCTAATGATTTTATGCCCTCCCTCCCAAAATAGAAGTGGTAACTTACCAATCATTATAAAAACTATTACTTATGATAATCTAGGACCCACCCTGCAAGATACAGTAGATGACATGGCTAAAATAATTACCGTGTCCATAGATTTAATGGCAAGTATTACACCGTATATCTATTTAAATATTTAATTGTCATTTCTCTATTTGGGAGCGAGCCCCCTTTGCACAAGTGTTGAATTTATGCTTTTGGATACCAAAGTTGCTTATCTGAAGATATTGTTGGAGGACTTTCACTTATTACAGTGTAAATTCATTGTTCTAATTATACTTGGATTACAGACTAATTTTACCTGTAGCTTTTCTTCTTTTCAGATTCATTACATTGGTGTTGCTGACAGTACAGTTCAGTTTATTTTCTACCAACCTATTATCCACCGATGGAGAGAAACTGATTTTTTTCCTTGTTCTGTATCCTGTGGTGGAGGTAATGAATATAACACTTTTTTCTGTACTACAGTTCTAAAAAGCACTGATATACATCACACCTAGTTTTATTTTTATTTTTTTATGGTCCTTCCTTCCCTCCTTTTTTGGTTGTAAATATTTGTAGAGTCTTTATTTTGAAGTTGTGGGAATGCTGATTTGTCTTTAATTACCATAGTACAGTACAATGCATCTACCTCTAGAAAGGTCTTCGAAGAAAAAGTTCTCATCTCTCATTTTTAGACTACTCTTTTTAAAATAAACTATATTTTTCTAAAGGCCAAATGAAAAAGTGACTGATTATGAGATAACTACAATCTCTAAGTTTTAATATCACTATTTTTCTTGGTTTGTTTCTTCATTGCCTATCTATCTTTTCCTAATTATTCCATATTTTATAAAATTACTGATTACAATTTAAAAGTATAGTTCCTTAAATAATTGTTATATACTCAAATTTTCTGTGCTGAAAGAGGAGTTGAAGCCATGCATTTATATATGTACATTTGTTTTCTTAAGTTTTTGCGGGTATTTATATGTATGGTATTCAGCTTTGTTCGGGTATTTTCCCATGTCATCATAGTTGTGCTTTTAAAGTTGTAGCAACGTTTCGGCAGAATCTCATCTGCCATCATCAGGTTTCTGTATAGTGGATGTCTGGAAGCTAGGTTTTATTTGGGTAGCTGGCTGGGGCGTGTTTAGGCTGGAGGTACCATAATCCAGGCAAGCACCTGGACACAAACAGACACCCCCCCCCCCAATACCTCCAGCCCAAACATGCTCCAGCCAGCTACCCAAATAAAACCTAGCTTCCTAATAAATAATTTTCGACCATTCACAAGAAATCAAGCTGCACTAAGAAACCCCAATGCACAAAATACAATGTTGCCAGCCAATCAAGAACACAGCAACTCGAAGACCAATAAAAACAAACCTCATATCCCAGCCAATCAGAATGAGGAAAAAACCATTCAAATAAAGCAGAAAGCCAGCACTAAATTCAAATGAAAAACGGCTGCCAAGTCTGACACACAAGATTAAAAAGAAACCAATACACAAGCCTGAAGATGGCAGTTGAGATTTTGCTGAAACGTCACTCTAACAAAAGCACAAATATTAAGATGTGGGAAAATACCTGAAGAAACCTAAATACGATAGATATATATACCCGCGAAAACGTTTTATATATATATATTACAGAAGCCTGATGATGGCAGATGAGATTCTGCTGAAACGTTGCTGCAACTTTAAAAGCACTACAATGACGTGGGATAATACCCAAAGGAAGCTGAACAGCACACATGTAAGTACCCGC
>BLBF01000004.1:38340590-38371505 GCA_015471245.1 Laticauda colubrina | reverse complement strand
ATATATATATATATGTGCCATTCAGCTTCCTTCGAGTATTGTCCCACGTCATTGTAGTGCTGTTAAAGTTATATATATATATGTTTTTTTAAGCTTTCGCGGGTACTTACATGTGTGCTGTTCAGCTTCCTTCGGGTATTATCCCACGTCATTGTAGTGCTTTCAAAGTTGTAGCAACGTTTCAGCAGAATCTCATCTGCCATCATCAGGCTTCTGTATTGAGTTCGTATGTGGGTCAGGCTATCACAGCCGTTAGTTTTAAATTTGAGGCTCTCAAATAGAAAGATCTCCACACCACAAGCCAGGCAAACACCTGGGCACAAACAGACTCCCTCTGATACCTCCAGCTCAAACACACCCCAACCAGGCACCCAGATGAAACCTCGCTTCCTAATAGATAACAGCCGTCCTTTTACGTGAAGCCAAGCTGCACTGAAAGCCTCCAATACAGGAACACAGTGTTGCCAGCCAATCAAAGCCACAAAACAGACAGAAGAAACCAGAAACACCAATCAAACAAACTCCAAGAACAATAAACACAGACCAAGACTCCCAACCAATCAGGATGTAAAAAAACCATCCTGGGACAACAGTAGGCTAGCCTCAAATTTAAAACTAATGGCTGTGATAGCCTGACCCACACATGAATTCAATACAGAAGCCTGATGATGGCAGATGAGATTCTGCTGAAATGTTGCTACAACTTTAAAAGCACTACAATGATGTGGGATAATAACCGAAGGAAGCTGAACAGCATGCACACACACATATATATATAGGTTCTACGCACCAATTCCACCCACACTTTCTACAGTTTTGTAAACAACAAACTAAAAGACTTAAGGTCCATCCCACCCCTGCAAGGACCTAATGGTAAAGACTGCAATGATGACACTATTAAAGCCAACCTCTTTAACACATTCTTTGGCTCAGTATTTATAAACAGCAATGGATCATGCCCAGTATTTCCTAGTCAAACCACAGACAACTACAATGATCTAATACATATTGATTTTACAGAAGACATGGTTGAAAAAGCACTATACAATCTGAAACCATCTCTATCTGTTGGACCAGATGGAATATGTGCCTACTTCTTTAAAAAACTACCCACTGCCATAGCCAAACCTCTAAGCATAATCTTTGAAAAATCTTTCAGGACCAGCTCCTTGCCAAAACTATGGTCCCAAGCTATGGTCATCCCCATCTTCAAAAAGGGAAGACCCCAGCTTAGTTGAAAATTACAGACCAATCTCTTTATGCTGCGTCACCTGTAAAGTCATGGAATCAATTATTAACCAATTAATCATCCTCCACTTAGAAACAAACAACTACTCTGTAATAAATAATTTGGTTTCAGGAAAAAACTATCATGTAATCTGCAATCTTTATATATATATCCTAATTGCTGCCTTGTTTTATAAGGAGAATACGGAAGCCCAAGGCAGGACCAAAGAGGTAATCTACTCCCAGGCTATAATATGGCTAGAGCTGTGCAGAGAACAGGTTCATGGTTGGGAACTACTCTTTGACCGTCGATCACTCTGGATCTTCACATTAAAAATGATGGGTGGCAAGGAGTTGTCACTATAGTACATCTGGTATATCCATTGTTATTATTTGGAGTTGGTTTGATCTGGCTGAGTAGTTTTAAAAAGTCATCCCATAGTTGAATTTTGCTGTTCAGGTAAATTTGCTTTATCAAGACAAAAAGTTGTTTTTAACTGATTCTATACTACATCCATTGTCAGACCTGTTGCCATATGCTAAATAAATAAATGTCAGATCTGTAGCTTGCTTAAAGCATGACATCCAAGTTATTAGTTTCCTAAATCAAATGAAGGGGGAAAGGTTAATACCTTTTTGTGCATACAGAGCACTATATATAATGACTTCTTAGTATGCTTAAAAGCCTATGGTTTGACCTTTCCACTGAAGGTTTAATCATTTTTGAAGACTCCATTTTCACTTTAGTAATTGTCACCATGGCTCATAAATAAAACCTCAGAGGGAGCTATCCAGCCTTTGTGGTCAAGGATAGTAGCACCTTCTCTGCAGAAAATACAACTGGTTTCTGGTAATTGAAATGAGATAACCACAGCTGATACTCCCATATAGGAAATTAGAGATGGGGAATGAGAAAAATGCACAGAAGGAGGCTTCCATTGAAGAATGCAAAGCTGGGCTTCAAGGGAAAAGATAAATCACCCAGAACTTATGAGTAGCTAGGGAGATCTTGTGCTTTCTTTTTTATTTCTTTATTAAGTTCATTTTCAATGCTCACTCTTAGAAGTTCAAGATTTGTATAGGGGGAAAAAAAGCAATCCAGCACATTAAATCACTAAAAGAAAAGCATAAAATATCACATGGGGTGAGCTAAGTGGAAGCAAGGAACCATCTTTCATATATAGACAAGCACAGCCAAATTACAAATGACACCACTTCTACCAACTGCAAGCAGAATTCATCAATTTTGAACGATAATTTATACAGGTGAAACTCAAAAAATTAGAATATCATGCAAAAGTTCATTTATTTCAGTAATGCAACTTAAAAGGTGAAACTAATATATGAGATAGACTCATCACATGCAAAGCAAGACAGTTCAAGCTGTCATTTGTCATAATTGAGATGATTATGGCTTACAGCTCATAAAAACCCCAAATCCACAATCTCAGAAAATCAGAATATTACATGCGATCAATAAAACAAAGATTGTACATAGAACAATATCCGACCTCTGAAAAGTATAAGCATGCAAATGTACTCAGGACTTGGTTTGGGCCCCTTTTGCAACAGTGACTGCCTCAATGCGGCGTGGCATGGCAGCTATCAGCCTGTGGCACTGCTGGGGTATTATGGAAGACCAGGATGCTTCAATAGCGGCCTTCAGCTCATTTCATCTCATGACCTTCATTGCATCTCATTTCTCTCATCTTTCTCTTGGCAATGCCCCATAGATTCTCTTTGGGGTTCAGGTCAGGCGAGTTTGCTGGCCAATCAAGCTTAGTAATCCCAGTCATTGAACCAGGTTTTGGTGCTTTTGGCAGTGTGGGCAGGTGCCCAGTCCTGCTGGAAAATGAAGTCAGCATCCCCATAAAGCTTATCTGTGGCAGGAAGCATGAAGTGCTCCAAAATCTCCTGATAGACGGCTGCATTGACCCTGGACTTAATGAAGCACAATGGACCAACACCAGCAGATGACATGGCTCCCCAAATCAACACAGATTGTGGAAACTTCACACTGGACTTCAAGCATCTTGCAGTGTGTGCCTCTCCATTTTTCCTCCAGACTCTGGGTCCTTGGTTTCCAAATGAGATGCAAAAGTTGCTCTCATCAGAAAAGAGGACTTTGGATCTCTGAGCAACAGACCAGGTCTGTTTTTCTTTAGCCCAGGTAAGACGCTTCTGACGTTGTTAGTTGTTCAGGAGCAGCTTGACGAGGAATACAACATTTGAAGCCCATGTCCAGGATCCATCTGTGTGTGGTGGCTCTTGATGCACTGACTCCAGCCTCAGTCCACTCCTTGTGAAAGTCCCCAACACTTTTGAATGGCCTTTTCCTGACAATCCTCTCCAGGCTGCGGTCATCCCTGGTGCCTGTGCACCTTTTTCTTCCACACTTTTCCCTTCCGCATAACTTTCTATTCATGTGCTTTGATACAGCACTTTGGAAACATCCAACTTCTTTTGCAATTACCTTTTGTGGCTTTTCCTCCTTATGGAGGGTGTCAATGATGGTTTTCTGCACAACTGTCAGCTCAGCAGTCTTTCTCATGATTGTGATTCCTACTGAACGAGACTGAGAGACCATTTAAAGGCTCAGGAACCCTTTGCAGGTGTTATGGCTTAAGTAGCTGAAAAGGGTGGGACACTTTGAGCCTAGAATATTGAACCTTTTCACAATATTCTAATTTTCTGAGATTGTGGATTTGGGGTTTTCATGAGCTGTAAGCCATAATCATCTCAATTATGACACATCACGGCTTGAACTATCTTACTTTGCATGTAATGAGTCTATCTCATATATTAGGTTCACCTTTTAAGTTGCATTACTGAAATAAATGAACTTTTGCACAATATTCTAATTTTTTGAGTTTCACCTGTATGTATTTGATTTGCCGTTAAGTTATGCATCTGAAGTTAAATATATGAAGTTAAATATATGATATTTGAATGTTATTCTTAAGATGCTTATTCAGGTTTGAACATAACTAAGTGAGCCAGCACAGAGCCTAGAGCTGTATTTAATACCCCAATTCATTTGCAGCTTAATGATAATGGATGGAAACTGAAAGTGTTGCTCAGGAAAACAGCCATTAAAATAGATTCAGTATACATAATAAAACAACAAAAACATTGATAACTAGCTAACTGGGTGTGAGAGAAATTATTTGTACTTGTGTGTGTGTATGTGTGCGTTGCATACACTAGTTAATGTAACACAACTCCATTTCTACCATCCCCTACCTACAGTGGCCTTTAGCTTCCACAAAAGTTTTAAAGTGTTGTTTCCCTGATCTGCAACATTGCCATCATTGTTTGGCCCTTCTTTGATAACATAAAAAACGTTATGTTTGTTTGTTTATCTTTCATTTTAAGGTGTTTTTATAAGAAAAATTTACTATGGAAAAATCACTATGGAAATTGTACATTGGCTATAAATAAACATGCTTTTAATTGTAGGGTCCCCTAATGAGATACCTTACGTTAGCAGATATATAATTATGCTTAGAAGATGTGAACTGTGTTTTAGTTTTGCATTACAAACCATAAATGACATTTCTTGCAGGAATGTTACTACTTCAAGTTACAATCAGTTTGTCCATTTACTACTGGTACTAACACTCTCCTATCTGTACCTTTAGTTAGCCCAAACAGTGCATTTGCTAACTGAAAGAAAGTATGCCCCTTTATTCCTGTGTTGAAATACCAAAGGTTGTCATCCCAGTTGTATTCACAGAATTGTGGCTGCTGTAGCCTTGCCACAGTCAATTGCCACCACATGATCATGATTTCCAGGGCTCCCTGCCAATTTCCCACAATCAAAGTCAATAGAGAAGCCTGCAAGAAGTTGAAAGTTGCCCATGTTCCCACTACTTTTTTGCCTACCTTTGGTCATTCTGCACCTCAGATTTAACAAATAATCAGAGTTGGAAGGGACTTATAGGTCATCTAGTCCATCACCCCAGCAGACCCTACACCATTTCTGACAGATGGCAGTCCAACCTCTTCTTGAAAGCCTCGAGTAATGATGCTCCCACAACTTCCGAGGGCAAGGTGTTCCATTGGTTGATTGTTCTCACTGTCAGAAAGTTTCTCCTTATTTCCAGGTTAAATCTCTCCTTGTTCAGTTTCCACCCATTATTCCTTGTCTGGCCTTTGGGTGCCTTGAAAAATAGCTTGACCCTTCCTCTCTGGCAGCTCCTCAAATATTGGAAGACTGCTATCATGTCTCCCCTGGTCCTTCTCTTCACCAGACTATCCATGCCCAGTTCCTGTAACCGTTCTTCATATGTTTTACTCTCCAGTCCCCTAATCATCCTGATTGCTCTTTTCTGTACTTTTTTTAGATTCTCAACATCTTTTTTATAATGTGGTGACCAAAACTGGATGCAGTACTCTAGGTGTGGTCTTACTAAGGCTAATCTCTATTTCGGTAAAGAATATCTCTGAAAGCAGTGACCCAGTGGGTTGCCTAGTGGGACCTCATTGTTATTCAGATTAGTAGACCATACTTGCTTGTTGATGTGGAACTGCATGGCTGTCCTTATCTTTACCCAATCTCAATTTTTTTTAAGGTTATCAGCTTACATCTGCCGAATGCTACGATCTGAGAAGCAATCGAGTGGTAGCTGACCAATATTGCCACTATTACCCTGAAAACATCAAGCCAAAGCCAAAACTCCAAGAGTGCAACCTGGATCCTTGTCCAGCAAGGTACATCTGTTAACAATTTTGAGATGCTGTTTATACTGAGATACAAACAGGTTAATTATTTTCTTTTAAAATTTCTCAGACATTTATTAAGATTCCTTAGTAGAATGTGGATAGAATATTTATGTTACATTTGGACAACAACAACAGCAAAAAGAGTGGCTCACAATTTATCAAGAGCTTAAATACTTCCTCAACAAGCAAACATCTCTAGAGCTACAGAAAACTAACGTGGCATAACATAAAAGAAGGCATTTAGATCAGTAGGGTTCTTTTTCATGGAAAGGTTTTTGAGTGAACATTCAGATATTTGATTTTTTTAATCATGTCACAAGTACAAGTAGTCCTCAACTTAAAACAGTCTGTTTAGTGACAGTTTGAACTTACAACAGCACTGAAAAAAGGGACTTATGACCATTTTTCACACTTACAAAACTGTTGTGGTATTTCCACAGTTGTGTGATCAAAATTCAGATGCTTGGCAACTGACTAATATTTATGACAATTACAGTGTCCCGGAGTCATGACATCACTTTTTGAGACCTTCTGCCAAGCAAAATCAGTGTGGAAGCCAGATTCACTTCATAATCATGTTACTAAATTAAGATGCTGCAGTGATTCACTTAAACATGGCAAGAAAGGTGGTAAAATAGGGCAAAATTCACAGAACAACGATCTCATTTAGCAACAGAAATTTTGGGCTCAATTGTTGTAAGTTCAGGACTACCTGTAGTAATAATAACTTAGAAAATGAACTAATCCAGACAATTCACAAATTATACAATGACAGGAGAGGTTTGCAATAAAAAGGGGTTTAAAAATAATATCTTCTATTTTTAAAATATTTCAGTACAATTTGAAATCATATTTTATATTGATATTTCAGTTTAAAAGTTGAATAAAGACAGAAAGCAAAAAATAGAACATGGAAAGAGATTGTACAAACAGGAGAGATTTAAATTTAAGGCATTATTAGATTCAAAGAAGGAGCATGAACCAAGAAGAGTAGCAACAAGAAATATATGTGGAAAGGACGAGCAGAGCAATAGGAAGTTTTGCTTTCTGCAGTCTCACTGAAAGAAGTTCTTATGGCCTATAGAAAATATATCACATTCCATATAAGCCTTGCACAGTGTTGGACTATCTGGGAAGGGAGAGAAATTACATCAGATACAAGACTTGGTTAGAGTACAGATGCGATCCACCCTCTGAATTCTGAACAAGCCTGATAATTAGGGAAATGGAGCCCACGTTACTGTATTTGCAGATAAACATCTGGCTCTCCAAAAGAGATCAAATAGATAATCCCTTTTGCCATTATTGTTATATAACAGATGACTCACATATTCCATTTATTTCTAAGAATTGATCTTATTTTCTGATTGAATTTTGTACACAGGCTTGATCATTCAAAGGCAGATATGTTAAGAAAGGTATCTACATGGTGCAGGCTAATTAAGAGATGGGAAGAAAGAGAGATTTAAAAAATACTTCTGAATAGACCCTAGGCATAATGCACTCACATCTGTGTGGCTGAGAAAGTTTCGGGTTGAGAAAGTTTATAGGTGATTTTGGGACAGTAGACAGTAAGTATACAGGAACAGAAAAAAAGCGAATACATGTGTGAACAAATCAAAATGGCACTGATTGGCATTAAAAAAGAGAGGCATTATGAAGCTTTTTAAAAGCACAAATGTTGATAAAGATCTGTCTGACTTTTGCTATCTCAGTTCCAGTTTATGATGAGGTAGCAGATATAGAATCTTGTATCCATTTATATCATCAGCTTATCCTTTGCATTGGAGAGATTATTGTGTATTGTGTAATTGTGTATCATTTGCGATGGCTAAAGATAATTTAATGTTAGAAGCATATAAGTTCTTTGCAGCAAGAACTTCATTACCAGTAATTTGGATTCTGGCTTTTTCAAGGGGTGGAGCAAAGGTGGGCTAGAGTGGGAAGATTCAAGAGTAGTTGACACTGCTTTGACACAGGGCATAAGTGCTGTGTGCCCTCTCTTAGAGAAGCCATATCTCAACCCAACCTTATATGAAAAACTATTATCTTGTCTCCAATCTGCCAATTTGGAGAAGATTGCAAAAAAGAAAGTGGCCAAAGAGAGCCTTAGATTAAGTAGATTATCTAAATCATTTTCAATTCAAACTCAGGCTGGACATAGAATCAAAGCAGCAATGAACATTTTGGTTACATGATCTATATCAGAACCTTGAAGATGATAATTCTCCTGCTCCTAATAGGACTTCCAGCAACTTAAAATAGTATTGACCATATTTATGTTGGGATCCTTTCCTACTGTAGTAGTGGTTCCAGCCAATATTCTGGTAGGGAGGAGGCTAAATTTAACCAGTAAGTACTACAGAGCTCGATTCTCTACCCTACTATTGTAACAAGTATATGAAACCACTAGGGATGGTCAACCATCAGTTTGAGGTAAGGTATCATAATATTTTCATACCAGTTTCAGTTGATAGTTTTGCTGTTCAGCTATTGGGAGGCAACTACCCATAATCTTTTGACTGTCATCTCTGACCTGGATGGAATGGTACGTCCCCAATCAAGAGTGGTGTGCAACTTGGGGAAGGCTTCCCGGACTGTCAAGTCTTGCTCAATGAACAGGTGATAGCCATGGCCAGGAAGGCCTTTCTGCAGCTCCATCTGAAGTTGCCCCCTTTCCTAGATTAGGGGACCCTTCAGAAAATCATTCGTGCCCTGGTCACCTCATGGCTCATCCCCTGCAATGGACTCTGGGTGGCACTATCCTTGAAGATGATCTGGAAGTTGTAGCTGTTCCATAATACAGCAGCATAAACAATAATGAGTAGGCCTTGGAGTGCCAGTTTGTTTCCAGGTGCAATTCAAGATCCTGGTTGATATCTGTAAGGCCTACATGGCATAGGGTCTGATTACCTCAAAGACCATATATCTCTCATAGTATCTAGTGGAGTTGGTATGTTCTGATTTTTTTTCAATTCAACAATGCCATCTAACGGGAAATCAGAAGCTTGCCTTCTCTCTAGTGGCAACTGCCCTATGGAATTAAGATCTAAACAGCCCCCACTTTGCTAGTATTTTGAAGAGATCTGAAGAGCCTGGTTAGGATGACTAAAGCCTCCTTTTAACCTTGGTTGTTTTCTTTTGTTTCCATCTGGGTTGTAAATTAACCGTAAATGAAGAAGCTAAAGTGCCTAGGATTTATAAAATTCAAACATATTAGCACCTGCCACCTAACATTCCTGACTTAACAATTGCCAATAAGAAAGTCTGGATAGTGTACATGGCAGTACCTGGAAACAAGAGAAGGGAAGAGAACAAACTGGAGAAAATAAATGAAAAATACAAAGTCCTGCAAATAGAAGTAGAATGGCTGTGGCGAAAGAAAGCACAGATGGTATCAACATCTGGAGCACCATTTGAATACAATCAGCATTGAAAAAATCACCATCAGCCAGTGGCACTTTTACTTGGAACAGTTTATATCTTCCAGCAATACTTTTTAAAATTATTATTATTATTATTATTATTATTATTATTATTATTATTATTATTTTACATCCAATTGTGTGTGAACAGACTTAGTTCCGGGTATCATTCATATTTATCCAATTCAAAATAACAGTATTAATAATCTCTATCACATTTATCCATTTTATGTAATTCTCATTATATTATTCAAACATACATAGGCAAAAAATGTATAACTCTTCATCTTTATCTCTGTCTTCTTGTTCAATCTAAACAGTTCTCTGTTGTATCTGAACAAATTTGACTAGGTGCCATTTATATTAATCCAATTCACGCTAACATTGTTTATAATCTGTATCACATTTATCAAAATTTATCAAATTTATATTATCTTTATTTGAATATTTAAACATACATAAGCAAAAAATGCCTAACATCTCATCTTTATCTCTTTCTTCCTCTCTATCTTTCCTGTTCAATCTAAACATTTCTCTATTTATCAAACATTAACCTCTGCCTTTCCCATATTCTTGAGGACTTGATAGGTGGATAACAATGTCAAATCCAGCCTAAATATCTGGCTGACTATGCAACAAACCATGATAATAATTACAATGATTTTATAATATATTTAAAGGTGAGGCTTCCTTGGTGTTCTCTTTCTTTGAGCAAAAAGTTTAGGAAGAAGTACTTATTTCAAACCTCTTAGCTACTACAATTTGGGATGATATGATAAGATGGGATAATAAAGAAAGAAAGGCAGAGGTAGAGAAAGCATTCCACTTGATCCATTATCTCAGAAAGCACAAGCAGAGACAGAGCAAGAACATTTTTCTTTGTCCCCTTTATACCATTAACTATTCATAGAAGGAGCATACTTAAAGAGCCTCTATCTATACGCAAATATTTGGATATTCTTCCAAATGACTTTGGAGACTGATTTTGAGCAGAGGAACTGGGGAAAAAAGCTTAATTGTTTTGTTGCTTTCTGCTCAATACAAACAGTGGATTCAGGTTCCTGTGCTGGGTAGAATTTGGGTCTCTTATCAAATGTGAGATGAAAAGGGCTGTACATTAGTGCTTATTATGGATAAAAGCATGCATTGGAAAAGTCATGAGAATGCTTTCTTCACTAATCATAGAGGTCTCTTCAATTCATTTCAAACTGGCAGATCCTGCTTGAAATTTCTTACCACTTTCCCCTTACTCTGTCATCACAATGCTGAAATGTATTTGAATACTATAAATCAGCATAGATGGCTGGAGAATTCTGGGAGTTAAAGTCCACAAGTCTTAAAGTTGCCAAGTTTGGAGACCTCTGCTGTAGATAGTAATAATAAAGCACGTACTGGAGCACATCACACCAGACATATGATTGGAAGGCAAAATTGTGAAACTGCATCTCACTTACTTTGACCATGTCATGCAAAGGAATTCACTGGAGAAAGCAATTATGTTTGGAAGAGTTCGTGGTAAAAGAAAACTAGACTGCCAAAAAACATGGTAGCTGGAGACCTATCAATGCTGACGACAGATAGAATATAGAGAAAACCAAAGAAATAGTGTAAGATCAGAAGATGCAGAGAGACCTGGTCATAGAATAGCCAGGAGTCGGACACAACTGAATAGACAACATCATCATCTTCAATAAGACAAATGTGACAGCAAATTCATAGTGTAAGATCAGAAGATGCAGAGAGACCTGGTCATAGAATAGCCAGGAGTCGGACACAACTGAATAGATAACATCATCATCTTCAATAAGGCAAATGTGACAGAAAATTCATATTCCTATCTCCATTACATCCATGCTCAGAAGGCCAATCAGAAATGGCATATTTTATACAATAAGAACTTCTGCAAGTTTAATATATATGGATGGTTCTATCTGAAAAAAAAAAAAGTTAGCTGCCCTTACAGGCCACAATTACTAGGACCTGATTATCATATCATGATATCAGAGGAACAGAAGCATGGGCACTTTGTAGAGGGCAGATAATAAGTCTGGCTCCTTATTCTGGACTGTGTGAGTCATTAAGAGTTGGGACATCTATTTATGTGATGCTTTGATCTTTCAGTAGAGAACTTTCTCCCCCATGCAGATGTACATAAAAGATATAAGTGATGAATCATGATCATAGTCATCATAAATGTATTCATCATGAATCATAAGATACAATGTTTAGTGATAGTCATAGGATACCATATGTACGTATGGGAGAAAGAAGAAAATTCTCTCTCTATATATATATCCTGTTTTTCTATTTGTGAACAGGGATTTAAAAAAAAATCATTTTCTGTATTCTTGACTTGCCAGAGCTATGCAAGCTTTGTCAATTCTGGTAAGGAGGGAACAACATTCTAATATTCACAGAGAGATAGACAGACAGACACCATAGCTCCTGCTGTTGGAAAACTGATTGTTCTTCCATTAGGAAGAGTGAGGTTGATATTGAAACGAGGCAGAAGCAACCCCTGCCTTTCTTGAATCACTGCCATTTTCCATCTGTTGGGGGACAGAATTGTAAATATTGTGAACCCCCTAAACTAATGTTCTGACCTTAGGTGCACTGGAAGATAATTATCCTCTTACTGGTTGCAGTTCGGTTCACTAATGTACATGGAGGGATGCCAGCTTACCTGTTGCCAATCTTTGGCTGGCACAATAAATATAAGAAGATAAGCAATGATTTCAGGAACAGTTCCCAATCATGGTAAGTTCCTGCAATTATTGAACTATCACTATGGCGAAAATAAAAAAAAAAGAATTGCCATCCTGCATCAGTAAAAATGGCTTCTATGAAATAAGTCATTCTCCTGCTAACATTACTGTAGAGTTTGGATTATGCTCATTGTATGATTTGGTGCTGAACAACTTTATTTTACTGCTAGTAAAATAAATTGAAGGTGTAGTTGCCTCCACCTAAATCTAAAGAGATGAGTCTTTGGTAGCAAGAGAGTAATTTTTATAATACAATGAATCTTTGATCTATCGATCCTCAGCTCAGCAAGCTTTGAATGCAATGGACAAAATATGTGCATGTATGTACTGTATATGCTTTTGTACATGGGCAAAATCTCATTTGCCTTTTTATATATACATAAAGTTCCACTCAGACTTAATGGGCACTCTGCTTTAACTAATAGCAATAGCAATAGCACTTAGACTTACATACTGCTTTATAGTGATTTTACAGCCCTTTCTGTAAAAACCTCTCACGGTTTTACAGAGTGAGCATATTGCCCCCAAGAATCTGGATCCTCATTTTACCCACCTTGGAAGGATGGAAGGTCGAGTCAACCTTGAGCCTGGTTGGATTTCAACAGATGATAGTCAGCAGAATTGGCCTGCAGTACAGCACTCTAACCACTGCACCACCAAGGCTCTTAATACGTGACAATTGCCTGTTGTTATTTGTTTCTTTGCTTAGCAATATGAACAGTTGACCAAATAGTTTTAAGTGTTAATTTTTTAGATGAAATTTCTAAGAAACAGTGGTTTTCAGATATGGTGTTTGAGGTAAACTCACTTCAAATAGTTGGCTATTGGATTCCTTAGGAATTAAAGTGTTGTCGGCCTCTACAGATTATTCAGGAATAAATCCTGAGTCTTTAGGAGAAGCTTCTCAGAG
Source organism: Laticauda colubrina (assembly GCA_015471245.1). Taxonomy (NCBI): domain Eukaryota; kingdom Metazoa; phylum Chordata; class Lepidosauria; order Squamata; family Elapidae; genus Laticauda; species Laticauda colubrina. The sequence goes on along the minus strand of BLBF01000004.1, from coordinate 38,358,453 downwards.
TTGACATGGCTTAGGACAATTGATAATTGCAAACAAGAATGTTCTGTTGTTTATATGCATACACTTACAGACGTGTGTGTTTGTGTCACATCACACAAGTAGATGGGCAAAGAAGTTTTGGGAACATAAACTTCATTGTCAGAGTTTACATCCTAGCCTTTTGTTCCTGTTGCTTTGAGTCAGTGAAATTTTGGTAATTCTTTTCCTAGTCTTGAAAATTGGAGGTTTCTATTCCCTTTTTATATTAATATGTCTGTCTGGTCTGAGAATCACCAATTTCTGCTTCACCAGCAATAGTCCTCATAATGAATATTATTAGACAGCCAATAGTGTAAGCTGATTGTATTGCATTTTGCTGCAGTGAATAAATGGTGCAGTTTTTGTAGATTTAACCTATTACATGTTCACTACCTATGTAGAAATGTATATATTGAAGCATCAGCCAATGTAACAAAACAGCAGCCTCATTTCATATTTATTTCTGAGGAACTCAAAAATAGGGGCTTATGAAATTACCTCTTGTAATTACATGAAATGACTATCATATTCCAGGCAAAATTATATCTACTCGTAAGAGCAGACTGTTTCCACTAGATCACATATCCAATGAACATTATTGAATTAGGGAGTGGGAGGGGGGACATTTTTTACCTACTTTTTCCTGTGAAGTATTCAAGTTATTGTGTTTGGTATGAGAATGAAAATTGTAATGAGTTAAATGACTACAATTGACAAGGAAAGAAATGGCTTCACATCTGGCCAAAATTGGCCAAAGGACTAATTGCATACTATAGTACTTTTAGGATGATGACTTCAATGCAGTCAAGTGGAAGATTAGTTGAGATCAGGAGTGGGATTCTACCAGTTTGCACCTATTCGCTAGAACCAGTTGTTAACATTCAAAGCAGTTTGGAGAACCGGTTGTTAGAAGAAATTACTGGCCTAATCCTGTAAGGAAGGCAGGAAGGAAACATTCTGGTGTTGCTTACAGAAATTGCCTCTCCGTTAACCCTTATTACATTCTTGGCAGGACTAGACTTCCTGTCTCAGGAACCTCTCTGGAGTTTTCCCCCCTCCTTTGCTGGTACTTTGCTTGTGTGGAGTGACCATCCAAAGTTACAAGGGCACTGAAAAAAGTGACTTATGACCATTTTTCACACTTAGAAATGTTGCAGCATCCCCATAGTCATGAGAGGCCAGGCGAGGAGATGCGTACCTCAATGTGAGTGATGTTGAGTTGGCCACGCCCAGCCAATAACATGACCACCAAGCCAGGTCCACCCACTCACATGACCACCAAGCCACACCCACACATAAGTCACGCCCACAGAACCGGTTGTTAAAAATTTTGAATCCCACCCCTGGTTGAGATGTATCTTATTGCTTGTTTATTATGTGGAGTAAAAACTTCAGTTTAGGATAAAAGCCCAACTGAAGCATTCAACAAATTGAGTTTGACAAATAGCCTCTGTTCATACAGATTTGCATAGCTGATGTTATGACAGCATTGATCTTTTGTCGTGTTTTTATTATATGCTAGTGGTCATGTAAGGTATGTAATTTTTACATCTTAAATGCATTGCTTTTTCCATGTTAATTTTTCTAGGCCAATATTTAAGTATTAAAGAGGGATTTTAGGGCATAATAGGGCATAATGAATACTTCCCATATATTATTTGGTGTTACAAAACATGTGGAATGCATATGATCCAAATTATAATTGTTGTTAGATTTTTGTTAGATTTTGCAAAGCCAAACAAAGCAACCCAAACAAAAAGAATGCACTGAAGAATCTTTAAAAATTAATGTTATGTACAGAATTATTATACTGCAATGTTATGAAATCAGTAGGGAGCATTTTTGTTTTTCAGTAAATAATCATGAGCAGGATTCAAGATCCCCTCCCAAACCATCACACTTTCTCTTACTCTGACTTCCCTAACATTTGTACCATATTTAAATTTTAATAGAATTTCTCCCAATTTGATAGATGTAGATTTAATTCCTTGTTTTTTAATATATGAAGAAAGTACAGTTCTCTGTTCTTAATCATCAAAAAATATGCATTAACTCTTTCTCCTCTCAGAATTTTAATTCTAGAAAGATAGTTGTTGGCAATATTTCAATGTTTGTTATGGTTCTCATATGAACTAATTAATCAGCCTATATCAGTTCATGAGATCTTTTGCAAAATAAAGTGTCCGATTCCTTATATCTTTATATTTTGTTTGTAGGTTGTAGGAACAAGTAGAATGAGTTAATTATCTAATGTTATGTTTTTGTATAATGTAATCATTTAGTGTTTATTTTATTGTGTGTACCTTCTACTCAGAGGGTTGGCATTATTATTCCTAACAGTGACGGATACAAGCAGATCATGCCCTATGACCTCTACCATCCTCTTCCTCGGTATGTAAACCAAATACTCTATTTAGCAATAAGAAAATGTGTTTTTGTATTTTACTGGCAGCCACACATTCTTGATTCTGGTGCTTTTTCTGCATTGTTTTCTGATTTTCTTTCATTTCATCTGAAGGAGACTAGATTGAGGAAACCTGTAAAGCTATTTTATTTGTTTGTTTAAGAAAATGTGTATGTCCCCTCCACTGACTGTCAGTGACTCTGAGTGGTTTACAAAAATAAAAACCCAATATAGAAACAATTTTTAAAAATACTGCTCCCCCTTCCCCCCATGGCAACAATCAATCAGACAAGTCACTTGATGGGCTCCATCTCACTCTGGATTCCCTAAACCCATTAGCAGAACCAGTTCTTTAGGGCCTTGCGAAAGAGTGTCGAAGTGGGGACCAAACTAATTTCCACAGGGATGATGTTCCAAAGGGAGGAAGCTACCACAGAGAAGGCCCTTCTTCTTGTTCCCAACAGAAGCATTACCTCCCAACAGATGCATACCTCCTTAGGAGAGGGGACCTTCAACATTCCCTGCCTCCCCCCTCTCGAGGGTTGGTAGATATGACTGGGAAAAGATAACCTGGTCCCAAGCCATGTAGCTCATGGAAGGTGACAACCAGCACCTTGAATTGTATGTGGAAGCACATTGGCAGCTAATGCAGCTCCTGCAGGAGAGATTACCTCTCTACACATCTGGGTTTGCTCAAAACCATGTGGGCCGCTGCATTTTGAACCAATTCGAGCTTCCTGATGCTTTTCAAGGGCAGCCCATATCAATAGAGAAGAATATTTGTAGTTCAGGTTGAAATGAGGGGTCCTTGGTGCTCTCTGAGCTTGCTTGTTTTCTTGCAGACGTTTCATTACCCAAACTAGGTAACACCATCAGTGCTAGCACTAGCAATGAAACGTCTGCAAGAAAACAAGCAAGCTTAAAGAGCATCAAGCAACCCTATAAGAAAGCATTGCAATACTCAAGACAGGAAGTGACTAGGGCACGAGTCTCTCTTTCTCTTTCTCTCTCTCTCTCTCCCTCTCTCTCTCTCTCTCTCACACACACACACACGCACACACATGCACACTATGCATACAGTGTTTGGAAAATCTACTGGTAATAAAGAACGATAGAAGCTTTGAAGTTTCTTTAGTGCTATATACAGTAGTGTGCGACTCTTAAATGGAATTCCAATTTACCATGAAAAATTATGTAGCTTACTTCATTTATCTTTATTATGTTACAGACTCATTTTTAAGCCCAATAATTTTATCAGAAATTTGGCATTTTGAAGCAAAGTCGTGGCTGATGGACTGTTGGATATGCAAGCAATTAATAGGCCAGAGCTTTGGAGCTTCTACTAGGGAAAGACTACTGTAGTTTAAAGCAGGGGTTTCCAACCTTGGCAATGTTAAGACTTGTGGACTTCAACTCCCAGACTTCTGGGAGTTGAAGTCCACAAAATTGCCAAGTTGGGGACCTCTGTACTAAAGTACCTATTCCAGGGCTGTCAAACTGGCTGAGGAACTCTGGGAGTTGAAGTCCACAAGTCTTAATGTGGCCAAGATTGGAGACCCCAGGTCTAAAGTACTTGCAGTTACCCAGACCAGATATGGTTGCCTTTCCTCTGACCTGTTATGTTGCTTTGAAGGTGGGAAAGCACCCCGTGGACTGCCTGTTCTTCTTCCTGCGGAGGAGGGATTCAAAGCCGCACAGTCTCTTGTGTGGAAGAAGACATCCAGGGATTGGTCAGCTCTGTGGAGGAGTGGAAGTGCATGTACACTCCCAGGATGCCCATTGTTCAGCCTTGCAACATTTTTGATTGTCCTAAGTGGCTTGCTCAGGAGTGGTCTCCGGTAATTAAGTTCTTTTCATTATTGAACTGTATATTTACAGTCACTGAAATAAAGTCATTGAAATGTCTGCATTATGAAAACCCAATTCTTTCAACAGTGGTATACATATATACTGGTAAGTACAGGAGAAAAAGATGCTAGTTGAATTAAGGACTATGCAGGGCAATTTTGTAGACATGCTCAGACCTTTTAATCATTGAATTATGACACTGATTCTTTGTAGAGGGGATACTGAGGCAAAACATCATGCAGTCGGTTGTTTGGCTACTGTTGGAGGAGAAATGAAGATATAATGGAGCGCAGAGATACAGAACACAATGCCAGACATGAATGTTGATATTGAAAAAGATGTGGGCTATGGGATCAAGCAATAGCTAGGATTCTAGATCTTGATTTTGTGTAGTTGTCTCAGCTGTGAAGTCAGTGGAGACTACAATCAAATGGAGGGCACTTCACTGTATTTTCAGGGCCTTGGCTTCCCTCTCAAGGTTGAGCAAGGTTGGAAAGATAAAAACCAAAGGAAAAATAAGAAATATTGGATACTATTTAGAAATGCATGCAAGAGGGAAATGTAAGATTGTAATCTTTAAAAGTAATGAAAAAAATAAAACTAAAATGACTACATTATAAATCATGAAAATTCACTGATTAAATGATTTATAATGTGCTCTTTGTTTAGAAACTAGAGATGCCGGATAGCTGCCCAGTTATAAGATATAACGCTAAAAGACCAACTATAGTAATGAAGCCAAACGATATAATACTTATAATGATCCCTGATTATTTAAATTTCAAATTTTATTGAGTGTAAAATGATGTGATAAAAATGTAAAGTTTAATTTTAATAATACCCTTTTACATATTTATAATTCAGGCCATCCTCTAGTTCTTTAATAAGACAAATAAATATCTTGCTTCTATTTTCATTTGGTTTTAATGTTGTACCGAAGGGTGATCCTGGAACATTCTGAATAAATTATTGTTTCTCAAAAATATAGGATAAGAGAGTCAATTTATTCATCCGCAGTGTGCAATAAATTTCTAGTTATTTGCATTAAGGGATGGAATCCCTTAATGCAAATAACTAGAAATTTACATAATAATTAATAAATTACCAATACAACACTTTAGTTTTTTGTTAAAGCACATAAACCAACAAACCTAGAATGGAATTAAGTGGAATTTAATTACCAGGAATATTTCTAATCATGATTTCTTGCAGAACTGTGCATGCTTATTTGATTGATTAATTATGTGACTACCAATGATGTCAGCTGATAACAGCCACTTCGACAGACTTTCTACAGGATGATTTATCCCCAATTTGGTCTTTCAGATCTTCCAGTGTGGTGTACCCATTGCTGCTGTCATCAACTCCATCAACCATCATTGTTGGTTGATCTCTTTTTCTCTTCTTTCTTTTTCAGGATTATGGTATCCTTAAAGGAGTTGGTTTTCTCCTAATGCATCCAAAAGATAATAATTTGATCCTTGCCATTTGTGAGAACTCTGTGATTCATTTGTTTGTTTGTTTTCAGCCATGCACAATATTCTTGACTCTTCTTCAGTACCAAAGTTCAAAAGCATCAGTGTTCTTTCTAGCATGCTTCTTCAAAGACCAGCTTTTGTTTCTCTGGAATGTTGCACAATCATTGTTCACATAATTCTGATCTTTGTAGGTAGAAGTGCATCAGGAAATCTGCATTTTTTTTCCCTAAGGCTTTCTTTGCTGCTTTACCAACTGCTAGTCTGTTGTATATTTCTTTTTATTGCTGACTCCTTTAGTCAATCCTGAAAGGTAAAGGTTGTCCACCTTCTTCACTGTCAGTTCTAAGGTCCAAAACCATGGATCAGCAACCTTAAACATTCAAAGAGCCACAAAGATCCTAACTGGAAGCTCCCCCATTCAATTCTGGAGCCGACCAGACTCTATGGTGGTTCTCCCACCATAAAGTCTCTTCCTAGCGTGGTGTCCTTTTTCCTCTACCTGTCCTAACCAAAAGCCTTATCAATTGTGGAGCTGACTGGCAACAGGGTGCTATAGTAGAGGGATGAAAGAGCCATGTACGACTCCAGAGCCACAGTTGGTGACCCTGTTCTAAACCCTCAGTTTCAGAAAGTAAAGGGAGCTAAGATGAGAGGCCTTGCTTTTCAATAGCGACGCCAGCTCTCTGAACAATCTCTCAATGGAGATCAGACTACCTCCCTCCTTGATTAAATTCAGGAAGAGGCAGAAGACTTCACTACTCCATAGAGCATTCTAGTTAGGTTTGACCTTTCTGTTTCAATTGGTTAATTGCATTAGGGGGGAGTGATTTTTTTAAAATTGTTTCTCATTTTTATTTTTATTTTGACTATGAATTGTTTTAATTTTGTTTGCACCATGCAAATTACTGAGAATTTATTTTGATTGTGACAAGATATAGATAAGTAAATAATGTGCTGATTTGCCTATGTGGTGGAGAGTTTTAGGTGGCCGTAGGCCAAAAAGTAAATGATGAAATATTTGATCACTTAAGAGGAAGAGGAAGAGAAGACAACTAGCAGTAAATAATGACAAAATATCAGAAGAAAGGCTGCAGTAAAAGGAAAAAACCTGCCTTGTAGCATCTGAAGGGCTTTCTCCTTGGCAAAAGACGATTCTTGAATTTCTCTTGGTGGTATTCTGAAGATTACTTTATTGATGGAGTAATGAACAACAGTAGTGCATTATGTGCTAACTTTCCATCAGTCTGAAACCTTGGCTACTACCCTTCCCAATCTGAAAAAGGCCAGCAGGAGGAGTTGCATCACAATGTCTTCCTTTGGATTTAATGAGAGGTTGGGAAGTTAGATAGCGTGCAGACTCGTGGAAACACATTGTTTCAGAGAAAGCAGAACATTCATAGCTAATTAATGGCCCTCTTGTGATTAAATAAATGTACAAACACCACATACCACCCATGTAACTTTCACTAAAATGCTTTCTCAAGAGAAAGCTATTGGAAAAGCAATTTTTCTTTATTTCAACTGAATGATAATTATTTCCCACAGTATTCATACTAAACAAGGTTACATGGAATTGGCAGTTGGTATCAAAAGCCAAACTATATGCAAACCAAACATTTGAACAGTCCATGATACACCATTTGGGATCTGTTTCTCTTCCACATGGCCAGTCAAGGGGTGGAGCAGCAAATGTATTCATGCTTATTAATGGAAATAATTGATTATGGTTTTCCTTTCAGTGCACAGTGACATGCGGCCAGGGTTTGAGGTATCGAGTAGTTCTGTGCATTGATCACCGAGGAATGCATACTGGCGGCTGCAGTCCTAAAACAAAACCGCACATCAAAGAAGAATGCATTGTCCCTACTCCATGCTACAAGCCAAAAGGTAAATTAACAAGCAGCCTAATCCTGGCAAGCAGTTATTAAAAATAAGTGCATTTTCCCTCAGAGGGAAGATGATTGCACTTTTGGGTTGTGTAGCTGAGAGCTAATGCCTGAGGCTTCATTTAAGGAGCCAATACTGATTGTCATGATTTGACAAAAACAGATTTCCTGGCAGCAACTCTAAGCCTATGTAATCACTCTTAAGCTCTACTTGCCTGTAATATGGTATCTTTATGGATGGAAGAAAGACAGAGGAAAAGAAAATGCTATTACACAAAGGAAGTAAGAGGGCTAATATATTTTGGTAATAAAATTAGGGACAAATTACTCTTGAGCAGATGTGGATCCACTGATCAACAGTTTAACTTATAATATCTCCAAAATTGAATTCAGGTTCTAGTATTTACTTCTCTCCTGAACTAGCATACAAATCTTTGGCTGAGTAGTATTGATCCGTTAGCCACTATTTTGTTCTGCAAGTAAATTGTTAATTTTTGCCAAGTGCTACCAAAGAGAAAATAGATTCCCCTGATAAATATCTTTCAGGAATTAATGGTAGCATAAATACCTCATTATAGTCCTGTGTAATGAGAAGACTATAGATTATGGTTATTTAAAGAGCAGGATATATATCTTCGCAGTCGATAATGCAGTATTTACTCCCCCCCCCAAGGTGTTCTATTTGGCTTGTGGGTGCTGTACTGGTGATAATTCTTCATTAAGTGCACTGGTTGAATAGAATGCAAATAATATAGCATTCTATAAATAAGTAAAATTGCCTTGAATTGTGAGGTGGGCAATAAATTTAATAACAAATAAAGTGTTAAAAAGGGACAAAATAAAATGGGAAATTGTCTCCAAGACATCTTTTTTAAATATTCAATAGGAGGGAAGTAGTGAGATAAACTGCTTCTTGCATCCTTTATTTAACAAACAATTTAGTTTTATTTACGAATAGAAAATTGTTTGTAAGTAAGGCTGGCAGTGGTACCCAACAGAGGCTTGGTCAGCCTTTTACAGGTTTTTATTAGACACCAACTGACTGATAAGCAGTAGATTGTATAGCACTTCAAACTCTATCTCCCAAAAGTGCTTTGGAGCATATGGGAATGCAAACGTAGCACCTTTCTACCACACCTAAAGTGGCTGCATCATTTAGTGGAATCACAAGAGAAAGCAGTATAGAATATCAATCCTGGTTTACTTCTGTTACATCTGCAATGGAAATCAAGAATATCTCCCCCAAACAACATGGAGGTTTCTAGAGCTACCTCTCTGCTTCAGTTGGGAACATGTGGTAGGTTTGTTCAATTATAGATCCAATCTTCCCTAATTAACATGTCTCATGAAGAGAAGAAAATAGGGGTGATATACTTGAGGTGCTGTCACAGAGAAAAGGGATTTAACCTTTTCTCCAAAGCACTGGAGGGCAAGGTAAAAAGTAAAAAGGGTCAAAGTTCATTAAAGAGAGATCCAACCTAGGACTAAAGAGAAATTTCCTGACTGTGAGAACAATTAATCAGTGGAATAGCTTGCTTCCGGGAGTTTAGGGTACTCTATCACTGGAAGTTTTCAAGAAGAGACAGGACAGCCACTTACCCAGAATCAAACAGGGTTTCCTTTTTCCTTTTCTAATGTTCAATTCTGTATTGGGTAAGATGGGAAAGAGAGCTCATAAATAAATAGTGCGGATGTAAATTTCTATAAAAGATTTATCCAGGATATAAAGTATGCAAATATATTTATTTATCACATGCTTGCTCAGTCACCTCAATTCAATCAGTAAAGCAGAGGTCTCCAAACTTGGCAACTTTAAGACTTGGACTTTTGACGAATGTACACTTTTATGTACACCAAGAGCATTTGCACCAAGACAAATTCCTTATGTGTTCAATCACACTTGGCCAATAAAGTATTCTGTTCTGTTCTGTTATGTTGTGTTCTGTTCTGTTGTGTTGTGTTCTGTTCTATTCTATTCTATTCTATTCTATTCTATTCTATTCTATTCTATTCTATTCTATTCTAGGAGTTGAAGTCCACAAGTCTTAAAGTTGCCAAGCTTGGAGACCCCTGCACTAAAGCAAGGATAGAGAAGCTTTGACTCAAGGGTCTAATTAAACTTTAAAGGCTGACTAGTCTGATCAAACAAGAATTCTCTACCTCACCCAAAGTCCCACCTCTCCTCGAACTCCAACATCTCCATTGCTCAGCTAGGCCTGTGCTAACAAATGCCCTTATAACACCCTGCCTTTCTCCCCCAAAAGCAGGGGTGTCAAACGCACTGCCGGCCCGCTGACCGCATCATGCACTGCCATACCCACCTCTGGTTTAGCGATATGTCATGTGATGACAATGTGACGCCACGAGTTTAACACCCCTGCTCAAAAGAGAAGCCTAAGCCATACAAGAAGCATGTTGCTCCTTTATTTACTAATAAGAATCTTGCTTTACAGATCCAGGCCAAACCAATTTGCCTAGCATCTACCCTCCGTATTCTTCTATGTAAAGAAGAATTTAGGAAACTGTAGCTCCCTCTGTCCTTTTATATGCACAAGTAGACTTAAATGATGTAACAGAGTACATGTTTATTTTGCTCAGGCAAGTGTGAGTTTCACCCTTCATTCAAATTCAGTGCCCTGATCCTGCACTAAAGAGAAGTATGCCTTTATGCAAGTCTGATGATTTTCACTTCAGACTGTTTTCTATTGTATATTTAATTTCACTTTGAAAGACTCTTCATGGCAGGGCCCTTCGTTGAGGGGGCGGCATGCCATATGATAGGAAGGAAAGTTCAGAAGTGTTTCTGGATGCGTGTCATGTTCGGAATCGTCTCTAAAGCTCAAATTCTAATATTAAAGATACATTATTCAATGTCAATTGAATGCATTGTATTGTATTGTATTGTATTGAGCCCTGCAATAAATGTACTGAGTCCTCTAATAAATTAGTTCAGCTACATTTAATCCTTAAGTCAATCTTGCTAGGAAAGTTGTTGTTTGAATAGCTTAAAAGAAGGTCCCATGAAAGATGACTTAGTAATGTCAGAGGAGAAAACAAAAGTGTCTTATAAAATATTTATAGCATGATATTCATATGGCTTTTACAAACAGTACAATAAGTCATTAGTCCCCTTTATACAGATGATTTCATATTGCTTTCAAGTGTGACGATCGGTTTGCTATGGATTGATTTTCATACCTTTTTCCTTTGATCCTGAAGGGCCAGTGCAGCTCCATAGTTTAATACAGATTCATGTTCTCATGAGAACATAATTTGGCTCCTCAGCTGAGTATTTTATCAAACGCTTTTAATGCATTTCTCTGATACCAATCTTGGAGGGGAAAGACAGAGAATGGCGCTGCTTTATCTCAAAAATGACAATAAAACTATTTAGCTCAGTCTTTGAACCCACAATGTTGATGAACTGATAAACTCTGCCGAGAAGGGCATCACCGAACGATTTTAGTCTTCTTTTATTGAACCATCATTCATCACATTTACATTTTCTTCTATGTCATAATAAGCTATCAAAGTGGAATATAGCAGAACCCTTTTTATAGACTGTAAGAATTATTACCACTCTTTTTTCCCCACTTTTAGCTAAGCAGTGCTGAACTATATAAGCCTACTAACTTGGAATCCCTTAGTATACTTCAAAGAAAAGCACACTTATTATCATTAATAATAATCATCTTCTCCATTCTGGAAGTTTCCATACTATTGGACAAATATGAAAGAAAAAAAAACCTCCTCATCTGTCACACTGGAAAATGTGTGGGCAGTGCCAAGCTTATACATTTCTTTGACAGAACTGTGTCAAATGGAATAAACCACGATAGGAAAATACATTTTGACTCACAGGCAAACCTCCATGTTTTTTTCCGCTAGGCAGTTTTGAATTAAGCGTAGTGTCCACCTTTTGCAGCAGGAAATCTACCATTAACTAAAATTTGCCAATATTTTGAAGTTGGTTTAACATCTTGACCTTTTCTAAAATTATTAACCATGCTTTTCTGATTTAGATGAAATAGGAAACTGCAGTTTAATTGAAGAAGTACTCGCTTTCCTTTTTCTCTTATAGAAGCAGAGCAAAGGGCAATATGTATAGCCAGAAGGCTCATTCGTATCTCATCTTATTAAATTTAGTCTGATTGTGTGAAATAACTTTTCAGGAAGCTTTGTACTGTGCAAGCATTGTCTAGATGCTCACAGATACTTAGCAAACATGGCATAAAAGCAAGGTAATTCCTCTTTAGATAAGTTACAAAAGAGGATTATGTTTTTTTAAAGTACATTATTTTTGCATGTTTCCTATTTCACTATGATTGTTTTTCTAGAAAAACTTCCTATTGAAGCTAAATTGCCATGGTACAAGCAAGCTCAGGAGTTGGAAGAGGGAACGGCGATTTCTGAAGAACCAACGTAAGTTTTAAAACATTATCTGCTGAAATCATTACACTTGATGATCCAAGCAGCACATCACAATTATATATGATGTATGAATTACAATGTGTAACACACTTAAATCTGCCTGGAGCTAAGATGTTTTGTCTCCCTTTCCCTTTCCCCCAAAAGGTAAGGGATTATATACACACACAAACACAGACAGGCAAGCTGGCTCGAACTTCGAAGATCAACTCCTCTGTAACTGATAACATTTTTGGCATCCCACTACGTCCTACCTGCCAAGTCCAAGCTGGCAGCAATTGTTAATCAAAGTCTTACTCACACAGAGGGAAATGGGTCTTTTACTTCACAAAGCACAAGGCAGTCCACAAAACAATCGTTCTTCCAACATAGTCATGAATAAAAGCAAAATGAACCAAGTAAAGTGTCTTTAAGCAAAGATAAAGTGAACAGGTAACAACTCAGTCTCTGGCACTATTCTCAGTCACTCTGAGGCATGTCCATGGTCTCAGCTGTCGAGCGGCCAGGGACTGTGGAGGTGGCTATGGCTGGAGTGCTGGTCTGAGGTGCCATTGGGGTGCTTGGCCCCGAGAGTACAACAGGGGATGGTGTGTTCAGGAAGCTCTCAGAGAGCTGACTCAGTCCTGTGAGGTTGAGAGGCCCTTCCTCAAGGACCTGGGATGTCAGGCACAGTACTGATGACAGATTTTCTGTTGAGGGGCTTGACTGTGGGGTGGAGGAAGGAGGAGTGTTGTGGGGCTGTCTGGTCTGCAGCTGGGTCAGGTGAGACATCTGTGGCATGCGATCTACCTGGCTCTGGCGGGGAAGGGCTGCCTCTGCTGTGGGAAGTCCAGGTAGTGGTAGGATTGGTAGGTGAGGGGCTGTTGAAAGCCGTGGAAGGGCTGTGACATCGCCTGGGGTGGAGGAGCAGTCCTGGAGTGGGTCGGAGAAGGTTCAGCTGGGCCTGTAGGGTGGTGCAGCAGTGCTGTGATCTTTTCCTTCATCACCTGGTACTGGGCCTCGGGCAAGTCCATGAGGGTCTGGCTCACGTACATGATGAAGGGCTTGCGGTTCGAGGATGGTATATCGCTGTGGACCAGCTGAGAGAGAAGATCTGTGCTGGTTTTGATTGTGTCCCTGATCTCCAGCAGGACAGTGTGGCTCTGGCCCTCCAGTCTGCCTCTCTGCCTGCATCCTGTGGAGCTGGGTGTGGGTGTGGGTGTGGGTTGTTCTCTGGCTGCTGCTTCTTCTTGCTCCATTTGAGACAGGGGATCCTCCACGTCCTCTGGCATGGGGAGTGCAGCTGTTGGCGGGTCTCTGCCGTGGGGCCCTCCAAAGACACCTGCCTGGGCACGGTAGCTGTCTCCTGGCTGGAAGAGGAGTGGCTGTCTGTGGGCTGTCCGAGGGAGAGGGTTGACAGAGGGGCTGCTCCTCAGTGGCGGACCTCACCCTCCAGGAAGCTGCACTTGGCCATGACGTACATCTCCCAGTCAGTGAGCTTGACAGCGGCCTGGCCAATTTTCTTCAGGTGCAGCTTGCCATACCAGGTGTGCATATGCTTCCACCATCCCAGGAGTACATCTGAAGTGTAGCCCAGGCTCTCTGCCTTGTCTCTCCACACTGCCTGCTTTCTCTTGGTGTCACAATAGAGTCTGTGGCCCTTTCTCCACAAGTACTCATTCTCCCTCAGCCATTCCAGCACCTCCTCCTCATGGTCCTTGGAAATGGAGTACTGTTTCCTCTCTCCCTTCTCCTTGCCTTGCCTCTTCCTCCCTCTGGCATGGGCTTCAGGGCCTTCAGCAGCAGGGCTTTGAGGGCCTTGGGGATGGTCCACCACAGCAGCAGCACCACCAGCAGGAGCAGCAGGAGAAGCACCAGCAGCAGCAGCACCAGCAGCAGAAGCACCAGCAACTTCAGAGTCAGCGCCAGGGGGTGGGATGGTGGTTCTGTCCTTCTTGCTAGGGCTGGCAGGAGTAGGCACAGGCTTCCTCTTCTTCCCCATGGTGTTCTCTCAAGATGTCTCTGGCAGCAGGAGTTTCCTCTAAATGCTGACTGCTTGCGAGTTGCATCCTTTTATATCCGCGGAGCTGATGCAATTCATCCTCCCCGCGTGCGCAGTGACCGCTTTGCATCCGCTATGCATCCGCTATGCATCCTATAGGTGTCCGTGATGCATCCGCGTCATCCGCTACGCATCCGCTCCTTCTGCTACGCGTCCGCTTTGCTGTTCTCCCCCGGAAGCCCTTCGGATGTGTCATCAGCTTCCATCCGCTGTCATCCACTAAGCTTCCTACGAACATCCGCTTACCATCCTCGCTACGTACTACCCCCGTCCATTCCTTTCCGTTGTTTTCCGTTCTGTTTATGCAAATTTTCACCACTTTTGAGAGCGGATAACAACGGATGGAGCCACCCCTGAAATTTTGCTCGTCCGCTGTGTCCTTTTTGCATACGTTTTGCATCCATCGCCAGTGTGACCTAGCCTTTACATTTAGGTGTAAGGAATTTCATCTTCTGGCATAGTTAGAAAAATTCAAAAATTGCATTGTAGCTTTCTCTGAACTCATATAGATATTTACCAGGTAGCCATCATTCTTTTATTTCTGGTATTCAGCTAAAAGTCTCAATGCTTAATTTAGCAAAATAGCACCATGGCAAGTATCAGAAGAAAAATTTGGGAAACTGAAAATTCAAGAGCTTAATTTAGGTAAGTGGGAATCAGGTCAGACAGAACCATTGTGTAAACATGAAGGGAATGTTTCCATTTCTCAAGGCCAAGAAGAGACCAACCCAAAGTCTACTGACTCCAAAAGGAGAAGTGGGGGAAAAAAGTCTAGGCTAGAGTTCAGGAAAGTAAATATCTATTGATATGCTAAATGAAATAGGACAACTAGATTTGGTTTCAAAGAAAAGAAATGAAAGGGAAAAATATACTTTTTCCTGTAAAAAAAGTTAAATAACTTTTTGAAGGTCTTCTTTTCACTGTGTTTTTGATAGTATTACAAGACCACGAAGGTTGCAAATTGGCTTCAATTCTTTAATGAGCAACTCGGAAAAATTCAGAAGCACAAGATTGTGAGCAGATAGGAGTGACTGTTGAATATATTTTTTAAATCGGTTCTACTTTTCAACTCATATGTACATATGGATTTGATTCACTTTTCATTTTCTTCTAGAGGAAGTTCTTTCGGATAACCAGAACACTACATTTCACTTTGCAAAATGATGACATTTTAGATCTGGAATATATCTCTGTATATTATGCTGCTCAGTGTTTATGCACACATCCCCTGCTAAATCTTTCATGTGTGCTTGATCTTTTACTGCACTACTGCTAGATTTCCACTCATGCCAAAACAAGTTATTTCCAAAGATACCTATCAAAAAAAAAAAACCTATACTTTTTTCTACACAACTTGATATACCATAAATAATAAAGTGTTTCATTTCCCGATTGTGACCCAGTGACTTTACCATGACTAGAAAAGCATTTCTTTATTTGCTTATTTTATAACACTTCGTTGAAATAACATTACTCGCACATGCATGTACACATGTCACATACATACAGTGTTATGAATCATAATTGAATCTAATCCATATAACTTCGTCTCCATATGGTTACAATAATATGAAGAGGTAGACCAAAGGGAGTCAATCAGTTAAGCTTTTCCAGGAGAAATTTCCATTAGTCTGGCAAAAGTTACCTTGTATGAGAGTTCCTGTTGTTCAGAATCTCATCCCTGCTTTGGACAACCCTGAGACTCTTCAGAAAGTGAGGATGAGAGAAGTTGCAGAAAGGAAATTTTTTTCCCTGACTATTACAGGTCACAACTGAGCCATCAGAGTTAAAAACATCTGATAATACAACTCATAAATCTGTCTGGGGCAGTTTTAAAACCAATGAGGCTGTATCTTCTACTAGGAAACCATTTCAGAATTTCTTTCCTCTGAATATTGGGAAAACTCCCTCCCTCCCCATCCGTAGTTGAAGTGTGTAGGTTGAAGTTGAAGTGTCTAGACTCTCTAAAATTAAAAGAATTTTTTTTCCTTCTAGTTTCTATAAACAATTATTTGGATAAGAGAATCTTCTGTTGTTCAGAAATATATCCTTATTCTGCTCTTGAATTGACTTTGAAGAAGTGCACAGCATCGAGAAAAGTTATAAACAGAAAACTCATTGCATAAGTGGTGTGTGTATGTGTCAGAAAAAGAAAGAAAAAACTATTAGAGGAAATAGTTAGTCCTCAACACAGCTGGAGCAATGGAGATTGTGATCAGTTAGTGAATCATCCTGATCATTAAGCAAAACATCAGATGATCATGATTTGCAACCTTCCCTGACAGCTTCCCCATTGACTTTGCTTGTTGGAAGCCGCCTGGGAAGTTTGTATACATACAAGCCAAGGGCCCAAATCACAGACCTGTGAGTGCATGATTGATGTAACCTTGAGGATAGGTCATAAGTCATTTTTTTCCAAGCCATTCTAACATCAAACCGTCATTAAACGAATGACCATGAGTTGAGGATTTCCTGTACGGTATAGACATGCGGTGATACAAGAACTCATAGAGGCTTTGGAAATAGAAGAAAATATGTGATATTTCACATAATTTTATCACATAAAATATGCGAGGGCTAGTTGATGTAGTGGTTACGGTGCTGGCCTGGAAACCAGGAAATTGTGAATTCTAGTCCTATCTTAAGCCCCTGTCCCACTGTACCAATGGATGCAAAGAAGATGTAAAATGTTAAAAAAAACGTTGGAAAACGCTATGCATCCATTGTGTACTCGTTGCATATGTGTTTCATACACTCTATCCGTTGAGCATCCGTCCACTGAGATTTCATCTGCTCAAGAAGTTTTGAGCTGCACAAAACTTTGTGAACGGATGAACTTTCCGTTGTGTACAATGTAAATCCGTGATATACGAGCAACAAACGTTCTATGTCCATTTATCATCCATTAAACGTCCGCTGTATCCTCTCTGCATCCTCTGGGCATTCCCACAACTCACATCCGCTGCAACTGAAAACGGAAAGAGGGAGGAAACAAAAGGTACACAGAATGTCTATACAGTGTTAGTAGCACGAAAATAGAAAGGATGAGCAGTGAACAGTTTGCATCCTATATACATCCTCTAGGCTTCCTATGAACATCCATTTAAAGGGCCTGTCACATAGGCCGACGGATGCAAAAAGTATGTAAAAAGGACACAGCGGACGAGAAAATTTTCCATCTGTTGTTATCCGCTCTCAAAAGTGCCCCAAATTTGCATAAACAGAGCGGACAACAACGGAAAGGAATGGACAGGGAGGATGTAGCCAGGATGTTAAGCGGATGCTCCACAGAAGCCTAGTGGAGGGAAGCGGATGGAAGGGGATGGCACATCCTCAGGGCTTCCGGGGGAGCACAGAGAAGTGGACGTGCAGCGGAAGGAACGGATGCAGACCGGATGCCTAGCGGATGACGCGGATGCATCACGGAAGCCTAGCGGATGCCTAGTGGATGCAAAGCATTCACTGCGCATGCGGGGAGGATGCATTGTGTCAGCCCTGCAGATATAAAAGGATGCAGCTCACAAGCAGGTCACCATTCAGGGGAAAGACCTGCTGCCAGAAACATCTCCAGCCAACAAGCATGGGGAAGAAGAGAAAACCTGTGCCATCTCCTGCCAGCCCTGGCAAGAAGGACAGGGCCACCATCCCACCCCCTGGCCCTGACTCTGCTTCTGCTGGGGCTTCTGCTGCTCGGGCTGACTGCTGGTGCTGGGGCTTCTGCTGGTGCTTACTCTGCTGGTGCTGCTCCTGGTGCTGGTGC
>BLBF01000004.1:38321822-38340580 GCA_015471245.1 Laticauda colubrina | reverse complement strand
ATGCTGGTGCTTCTGCTGGTGCTTACTCTGCTGGTGCTGCTCCTGGTCCTGCTGGTGCTCCTGGTGCTGCTGGTGCTTACTCTGCTGCTGCTGATCCTGGTGCTGCTGGTCCTGCTTGTCCTGCTGGTCCTGCTTTTGCTGCTACTGTTGTTGTTGTTGCTGCTGCTGGTGGTGGTGTGGTGGAGCAGCCCCTAGAACCTCAAAGCCCCTCTGATGAGGGCCCAGGAGGCCCTGCCAGAGGGAGGAAGAGGCATACGCGAGAACGGGAGAGGAGGCAATACTCCATCGAAGAGGAACATGAGGATGAGGTGCTCGAATGGCTGAGGGAGAACGAGTACCTCTGGCGGAAGAGACACAGGCTCTATCGAGACATCAAGAGGAAGCAGGCTGCTTGGAGAGAGAAGGCGGAGAGCCTGGGCTACACTTCGGAGGTCCTCCTCGGGTGGTGGAAGCACATACAAACCTGGTACGGGAAGCTGCACCTCAAGAAGTCTGGCCAGGCAGTGGTCAAGCTCACCGACCAGGAGACCTACGTGATGGCCAAGTGCAGCTTCTTGGAGGGTGAGATCCACCACTGAGGAGCAGCCCCTCTGTCTACCCTCTCTCTCAGGCAGCCCACAGAGAGCCAGTCCTCTTCCGGCCAAGAGTCAGCTCCTGTTTCCAGGCAAGTATCTGTGGAGCATCCCACGATGGAGACCCCCCCAACAGCTGCACTCCCCGTGGCGGAACGTGTGGAGGACCCCCTGATGCAGTGTGAGCAAGGAGAGGGCACTTCCACCAGAGACCAACCCACATCCACACCCAGCTCCACCTCCACAGAAAGCAGGCAGAGAGCCAGACCGGAAGGGCAGAGCCACACTGTCCTGCTGGAGATCAGGGACACCATCAAAAGCAGCGTAGATCTCCTCTCTCAGCTGGTACACACCGACATACCATCCTCAAACCGCAAGCCCTTCCTCACCTACGTCAACCAGACCCTCATGGATTTGTCTGAATCACAGTACCAGGTGATAAAGGAGAGGATCACTGGTCTTCTGCACAACCCTCGAGGCCCAGCTGAACCTGCTCCGACCCACTCCAGGACTGCTCCTCCACCCCAGGCGATGTCACAGCCCTTCCAAGGCTTTCAACAGCCCCTCACCTACCAATCCTACCGCTACCAGGACTTCCCACAGCAGAGGCAGCCCTTCCCAGTCCAGCCACAGGTTCATCAAACGCCACTGATGCCACAGATGCCACAGATGCCACCCACGCCACAGATGCCACCCACGCCTCACCTCGCTCACCTGCAGACCAGACAGCCCCACTACACTCCTCCTTCCTCCACCCCACAGCCAAGCCCGGCCTCAGAACATCTGTCATCGGTCTTGGGACTGACATCCCATGTCATGGAGGAAGGGGTTCTCAACATCACAGGACTGAGCCAGCTCTCTGAGAGCTTCCTCCACACACCATCCCCTGTTGTCCTCTCGGGGCCAGGCACCCCAATGGCACCTCAGACCAGCACTCCAGCAGCAGCCACCTCCACAGCACCTGGACCCTTCACCCCTGAGACTACAGGCACGCCTCAGAGTGACTGAGAAGAGTGCCAGAGACTGGGTTGCTACCTGTTGACTTTATCTTTTCTTGGGACACTTTACTTGGGTCATTTTGCTTTTCCAATTTGTTATTAATAAAGTTTATCTTTGCTTCACACACTTGGTTCATTTATTTTAGTAAATAAAGTCTTGGTGGAAACTTTTAGAAATGATTTAAGCCTTTGTATGCTTGTGGGATGGGTAAGGATAGCAGTGGGATAGATAAACCTCCAGTGCAAGCATACTGGGACTGTATGGTCCACCCTCCCAGGTGCCACACCTATGGCCCTTTATTATCAATAACAATTTAATCATTCATCAACACATTTCAACAAAAACAAAACTCTTTATTAAATGCCCTGTTCATTGTAGGGCCACTCAACATACATGGCACATTCTCATCAGTGTGATGAGACAGGCTGAAGGAAGCATCCATTAAGCATCTACCATCCTGTCTTGCCACTTCACTGCTCCAGCTGGGGAGTGGCACCAGTGTTTCAGGAGGTTGCGCTGCTTGTTCCCTTCACGTGAAGCTCAGTTGGGGCCTTGCACATCCACAGTATTTATCAGGTTTCACCCTTGCCTCCATTCACCAGACTCCATGTCCCCATTCCCTTGTTGGTGGTCCACAAGTCTGTTCTGCAACACTGGGTAGCGGGTGCGCATGAGATTGTGCAGGATGCAGCAAGCTTCCACGATGTTCCTCACGGTCTCTGGGCAATGCTGCATGGTGGTGAGAAATACCTGGAACCTGTTGGCCAGGATGCCAAAGGCGTTCTCCAACACCCACCTTGCCCTGGACAGCCTGTAGTTGAAGATCCTCTCTTCATGGGTGAGGCATCTGGAGGTGTAGGGCTTCATGAGGTAGGTTCTGAGGGAGAAGGCGTCATCCCCCATGATGAAGTAGGGCACATCTTGTGTGTCGTTGGGCAGGGGGTCTGGATCTGGGAAGCCCATGATGAGGTTGCGTTCCAGCCCCTCCTTGAGGTCACTGGCGTTATATACCTGGGCATCTGAAGATGACCCGTTGCCTGAAGCATCGATGTAGATGAACTTGTAGTCAGCATCGACCATGGCGAAGAGGATGATGCTGAAGAAGCCCTTGTAGTTGTGATAAGTGGACCCTGAGTTGGCTGGAGCTTTGCAGGCCACGTGCTTCCCATCTATGGCTCCAACGGTGTGGGGGAAGTTCCACTTCTGATACCACTGCTCTGCAACTTTCTTCCATCCTTCTTCAGTGGAGGGGCACTGGAGGAGCTCCTCCAGGTATTCTTCGATGATGGCCTGCACCACTTCTCTGACCACAATGCTGATGGTGTTGTGTGGCACCCTCCAGGCGTACTGCATGCTCCTGTACGTGGTCCCTGAGGCCAGGTAGCCTAGAGTCAGTGCGTCCAGGGTCCAGGCTTGGATCTGGAAGTTGGTGTTTGCCTTGGTCAACTTGGGTCTCAGCCGCTCCACAATTTCGTCAAACATGACTGGGGGCATCCTCATGAAGTTCTGGAATGCACGAGGCTCTTCATTCCTTAGCTCCATCATCAGCTTGTTATACAGTCCGTACCTGGCTCTTCTCGCGATCCATCTTCGGACCCAGACATTTCTTGGACGCCTCCTTTTCTTCGCGTAGAACAGGTGAAAGAACCTGTAGAGGGCTTCGCACTGTTGTACAACGATGGCGGCTACCAAAAGGAGTGTGTGACGATCCATGGTGGAGATGACTAGATGCTGTGGAAGAGCAAGAGCCAGATGAAGGCTGAAGAGGTCTGCACAGCAGGGCTGCTGGACTGAAAGTGAGATCCAGGTGATTTCTCCCCCTTTTTATAGGAAATATTGTTTTTCCGCTAGCTGTCCTTCTGCATCCTCTAGACATCCTGCAGACATCCTAAATATCCGAGATATGTCCCCTATATGAACGTTTTTCCTTTTTAATGCTTTGTATGCGAGCTGCATCCACTTTCAACCTTTCTACGTCCATGCTACTTACGTTGCATGTCTGTTCCGTGTCCGTTTCACTTCCTCCCTGTGTCCGTTTTCCGCTGGATCGGATGTGAGTTGCATGGATGCACAGCGGATGCCTCGTGGATATAGCGGACGCATAACGGATGACGACGGACGTATAACGGATGTTCCCCGTATGTGTAGCGGATGTATAACGGACACGCTGGATACATTTTCCGCTCAAAAAGTTTTGTGCAGCTCAAAACTTTTTGAGCGGATGAAATGTCAGTAGACGGATGCTGGACAGATAGAGAATATGAATAACGGACGCAGTGAATACAGAACGGATGCATTGCGTTAACCAACAGATGGCAAGTGTTTCTCTCTGTTTTACATCCTCTTTCCATCTGTTGGTGCTGTGTGACAGGGGCTTAACATCCCCACTACATACTACCCACGTCCATTCTTTTCCTTTCTTTTCCATTCTGTTTGTGCAAATTTTTGCCACTTTTTGGAGCGGATGACAACGGATGGAGCACCCCCAAAATTTTGCTTATTCGCTGTGTCCTTTTTGCATACGTTTTGCATCTGTCAGCCAGTGGGACCTAGCCTTTAGACATGAAAGCTGGCTGGATGATCTTGGGCCATTCTCTTCTCTCAGCCCAACTCACCTTATAGGCTTCTTGTTGTACGGAAAATAAAAGGATGAGGGAGTAGTAAGTTTTGCTGTTTTCTGTTTTGCTGTTTGCTGCCTTGAGTTATTTATAGAAATATTAAAAGTGATAGATAAATAAATAAATGTGATGGAAATTGAGATCAGATAATCTATAATGTCATAGTTGGGGTTTTTTTGCTTGTTTTACTTAGGAACTTGAAGGCTACCTTGTCCCAAATAAATGCAATAATTTGAAAGCAAAGCAATTACTGGGAGGACCAAATAATTTATGTTAAAGAACCTTTTCATTTCTTACAACGTTAGCACAAAAGAACCTTAATGTCCAACTTTTTAAATCATTCCTTGAAAGTCTTTAAAGCAAGCATAAATCAACTGATTTAAGGTATTCTTTATTTGGCCCAGGCATTCCAATGGAAGATCTTTCTTGCTATTTAGAGGTTATTATTTCTTCATTTTGAGATAGCATTACATCAGGCATCCATATAGTTCAAACTGAGAACCTGGGGAAGAAGACATTGCTCTTCCTGACTTCTCCAGGAGAGTGCATAAGGGCATCCAGCCTTATTTCTGTCTTATCTGGAGTAGAGCTGTTAGCTTGAGATGACAAAGGAGAAGGCATCTTCTCCATTTTGGCAGGCATCATATTAAAATTATGGTATAATAGAATATTTCTAGCTCAGGGTAGAATTGGGGAGTCCTTGGGACTCGCTGAGTTTAGTGGTTTTCTTGCAGATGTTTCATAACTAGGAAACATTATCAAGGATCTCACATTAAAATAATGCTATGCTTAACTTTTAAGACAGACTGTAAAGCTATTGTTCATTTGTGTAACAGTATGAGCAATTTCATCCACAGGATTGGAGCAAAGTAAAGAGAGGCAATTGCTTCAACAACCATTAAAAACAGAATCCCATAGCATAATCCTGGCTAACCCATGCATTGCCACTGACTATAAAAGCATTGTTTATTACTCTGCCTTCATTGCTGCAGACTGAAACATAAGCTAGGCCCGTGAAGTTCAGGTGGTCCTCGACTTAACAACAGTTCATTTAGTGACCATTCAAACTTTCAATGGCACTGAAAAAAGTGATTTACTGTATGACCAGTTTTCACACTTACGACCATTGTAGCATCACGTGATCAAAATTCATACACTTGGCAATTGACTCATAGTTCTGATGGTTGCAGTGTGATGGGGCCTTTTGCGACCTTCTGACAAGCAAAGTCAATGGGGAAGCCAGATTGATTTAACAACCGTGCTACTAAGAACCTGCTGGTATATATCTACTAGAATTAAACAAGTGCAAATGTAAATTTTCTTTAGAAATTTATGCCGCAGTAATAAGAAGTTATGGTTTCTTTGAAAAATAGATTCATAGAATCTTTGAAACAAGAAAAATATTTTCATGTCATCAAAAGTAACTCTGACACCAAAAAGCTGGCATGGCAGGAATTAAAACCCTGAGTTGTTATGAAAGTGGGCCAAAGGACTGCTCGGGAGAATAATTATACATGCATATTTTTATAAGTAGGGATATACATATTAAGTTCAAGTTATGCTTTTCTTTTGTATATTTCCTATGCGCCTTCATTTATAGCAGAAGTTCCGGGTAGACAATTGAATCTACATTTATTTTCATCTGGCAGTCTGGTTTATGAGTTCTTGCCCCTTGTTCTCCATTATTAAACTGTTTTTCTAGTTCCGTATTTAGCAAACTAATTACCCTTCAACATGCAGTGGGAATTTAGCACTGTCAACATATGTCAAATAGAGACCATATTGCTTACATTGGAAAAGGATTGTTTGAATCCTACCCTTATTTCAGCAGCAGAATGTGCAGAACAAGTTAGTTCTGCATGCTGAAAATAGATGCAGACATTCTGTTATTGAAGGACTAGGGTGCTTTAGATGTTGGTCTCTGATTCCGAGCAGCCCCAATCTCAATCTCCCAAGATAGGAGCTGCAGACTAGCAGCATCTGACGGCAACAGATGCCAGCTGGAGTCCCATCCCTTTGTAGGAAAGGAAACATTGTCTTGTCATATCTCCAGGAATACGGTATGCTTATCCAGCATGTCACAGTCAGTTAGAAACCAGACATTTTAGTCTCCCTTTCTGATGTTAAGGTAGCCTCTTTCCTTCATCCTGACTGTAAAAAAAATATCAAGCTAACTTTCTAAATAATCTTAAATAATAATAATGAACAAACCTGCTTAGGAACTTCCTAAAATGGGCTAGTTACAAAGAAGATATTTCTGATGGTGAGAGCTCCTCATTGTGTAGTTAGGAAATAGAGAATTGGTGCCAACAATATTTTTTCTTCAGTAACTTAACTGCATGGTAGGGAACAATTTAATCATCCTTCCTGTTGTGCTGTCATGAGATATTGAATTTTTTCACTGCATTGATTTTCAAAAATCTGTATCCTAAATAGTTGTCAAACATACCACTGGAAAGGAAAAAGATTACTAGCAGGTTATAGTTTATATGTAAACTATTTTATTGTACAGTTCTAAACTCATAAAAGCAGTGCAATTCCTAAAATCTTACCTGGCTGGGTCCTACCATATGCCAATTTAAAACTTCCAGTGTTTACACCAGGGGTGTCAAACTCAAGGCCCAGGGGGCAGGATCTGGCCTGTGGGATGTTTTGGTCTGGCCCACAGGGCCACCCTAGAAACAGCAAAGGACTGGCCCATGGTGCCTCTGCCAGCAAAAATGAAGCTCAGGAGCGCCACGTGTGCCCCCCCTGAGCTCCATTTTCACTGACAGAAGATGGCAGGAGGTCATCGCAGCGGAAAATGGAGCTCTGGAACCTTTTTCACTGGCAGAGTGCTAGGACCACCACAGATGCCTCCGACCCAAATGACTTCAAACTGGCGATGCCCACCATGGCCACACCCACCCGACCCCTGAGGTCAAACACAACCTTGATGCGACCCTCAATTAAATTGAATTTGACACCCCTGGTTTACAGGAATATAAAAGAAGTTTGGAATAAGTTACTATTAGGCAATTTTATATTGGTTAGGTTCTTTTTGAATACTGTCCTCTAAATCAAGGGTCTCCAACCTTGGCAACTTTAAAACTTGTGGACTTCAACTCCCAGAATTCCTCAGCCAGCTGGGAGTTGAAGTCCACAAGTCTTAAAGTTGCCAAGGTTGGAGACCCCCACTCTAAATCAAGACTGGATGTAAGCAAACTTTTTTTTACAGATTAAATCTCATTCTCACAAACCACTTATTTTTCTTAAGTGGAGCAGATGCTCAATCTATAAATGTACAAATCCTAAATCCTCATAAAAGAAACAGAATAGTGGACTTAATTAGTATCAGTCCTTTTAATTCACAGGGGCTTGTACTCAGAAAGGGCAGGTGAGTGGTGAGACAGATATTGTAGATGTGATGTTCACAAAAAGAGGTGGCTTTCAGTCATACACTTCAGTCTGCCATCTTGAATTGTAACTAGTTGTTATTATTTACTTGGAATATAAGAAAATGCATTTGAGAAATTAAGAAACTTCAATCATTACTAAAATCATGTTACTGTTTACATTTTTTTACTATTTAAGTGTGTATTTTTCTTGTGCTTTCTGCTACTTTTATGCATAGAAGATGTTACAAGTTAACTGCCCATGGTTGTTATCTCATGTCCATTGAAACAATTAAAACAAACAAAATTTTCATCAAATCCCTCTTACTTTTGACTTCTCCATTCTCCTTGTCATTATTTGCTCATAATTTTAAACATCTTCTGTAGTCTATTATATAAAATTTAAAAGTTAATGCTTGTTTTCCCTTTAAACTAAAATAGTTATTCTCACAGAATCTGTTTAAAAAGCAGAGACTATTATAATATTTATTTATTAATGAGATGATATATCTATGAGGAGCCATATTTTTCAACATGGAATTTGAATTTAAAGCACTGATTCTTTTTAAGTTTAGAAAAAAATCATTTCTTTCTGAAGGAAGAAAGAATTGATCAAATCTTAATGTTACAAAGAAAAGAGTTCTTAGATTATGTAGTCTTGCTCTAACACCAAAACTATATATTCTTTAAAACTACATTAAAATGCAGTCTGAGTGACCTTCAATCCATAGAAGAAAATGGAGCACTTTGCTTTTCATTTAATTTCTCCAAAAATATTGTATGCTTATTTGTTGTGCTTAAATGTTCCTGTATTACTATAGAAAACGGCTGTGCAGCCCTATGGATTTAATTCTCAAACAGTGTTTCAGAGTGCATTTGTATATGTATGTGAATGTAGCATCATTCTGCCACTTTTTCAAGTATCAACTGTCAGTCAATTCTGAAAAAAGCCACAACTACTTCAAAGAGTGTCAGAGAGATGGAATATTTGTATTCTCACATATTCTGAAACATACTTATGGAAACTGAATCCAAAACATTGTACAAGGAGAAGCCACAAAAGAAATAAATAGAAGAGGTTTATAAATAAGATGGGAAAGCATCATATGAAAGCATATCCTATTTTGACCCTTTAATACTTTTAAGTTCCAGCATTTAACATAAATTCTTTGAAAATAGCATGGAACAAAATTGAAAACTAATAAATGTAATAAAATGAATAAATGTTAGGGATTGCCATTTGCTTTTAACATGAAATAGATGTGGAGAGTTCAGTTTTGTCCTACGTCATAATTGAATACAGTGGTGCCTTGGTCCTTAACATTAATTGGTTCCAGAAGGTTCAATAAATACTAAAAACAAAGAGTGCCAAACAAACCACCTGATTTACCGCATGACTCTGTTTCAGCCGTTAAGGACTTCCTGTCCCTTTTCCTATGTCAGTGACCTGCGTGGCATGGCAGACTTTTTGTCCATTCCCCACTTTTCCTATTGCAGCACTTTGAGTACCAAATAAACAATGAGGACCAGGACCACATTTGCTCATCAAAATACATCAAGTACCAAATTTAATGAATTTTGAAGCAGTCAAGTACTGAAGTACCATTGTATTATTACATCAAACTGTGGCACTCCCAGAATTAACAGTGATTCCCATTTTCTAAAGCCAAAAATATGTTTCATCTGATTTCATAATCTTTGTAAACATTGTTTGTAATAGATAACTTCCATTTATTCAAAGCCATGATTTTTGCCATAAAATATTTTATGAAGCATATATATAATAAACATCTTCTATCTGAAATTTAGCAAATCTGAACTATCACTAGGCTTAAAAATTATTATTACCGGTAGTAAACCATTAGTAAACATTGACTTTCTCATCCAAATGTGGTATATTTTATTGCTCCCTGCCACATTCAATAAATTGACTTTATGTTTTTGAAACAAATTATTATATCGTATAAACCTACTTTTTTAGGTTCATAATTCAACATGCAAAACAACTGTTCAGGAAACAGAAATTTTCCAACATTTTTTCCTGTATTTCAGTTATGAATTATTATGGTACACTATGACTTCATTAATAATGAGTATAATTTACGTAGTTGATTACACCTACTGGATAAACACCTGTCTGTTGTGAACAAATGGGTAGCAGTGATATATTTAAAATAATTTTCTGTGGAAACATTTTTTTTAACCATAGTCTGATTGCCAGGAATGAAATTGTTACGATAACCATGTAACACCTCCAAGAACAATCATAGGAGCACAGAATTATAAAACTACCTTTTCCTTAAGATCATCTCTTCTACTTTTCTCTACTGGAAAATGAGACCAAGTGATCCATTCATGTTATCAATATGTTAGTAAATACATAAAGTGGTAGCAAGAATTACCAAGCACACTTTTATAATATTACCATTTATTAAAAGATAAAAATTTTCATTTGAAGTGGTTGCACATAGAACAAAACTATAAATAGATAGATCATTAGCTTTTTAGCCAGAAATTTGAGCCAGTGTTCTCAAAACTAAGAACTAAACCTTTAAAATCATGTTAATAGTAGACTTTCAATGCTGTTTTGCACATGTTTAATTTTTTTTTTATTTATTGTATCATTTCTATGTGTTTTATTATTTACGTTGTATGAAGTCTTGGTGACATTTATAGAAAGATAAGGTATATACCGTAAGTTAGCCAATTAGATAACATTCCAAAATTTAAAATTCTGCCTATCACACAAGCATTTTTAAATGTGAATCTTTTCTCCATCCAAGATCATTTATTTACTTGTAGAAAATGCATCCCAGCTGGACTCATTTGGTGTGAGCAGCTTATCCTTATGGCACCTTTCTATGCTCAATTGTACTATAGGTGGCCCTGGAACCTTTTCAGGAGCAAAGAACAAAGATTGTGTTAGTATGCGCTGTAGATCCTGAATCCATGGACAGGCACTTCTGTAGTTGTCCCAAAGGTGCTTTTTCAAGAGGCAACTGGAGTTTCTGGTTTTCTTTTGAAGATGTCTCACTTCTCATCCAAGAAACTTCTTCAGCTTCAGAAGCTTCTTGGATGAAAAGCAAAAAGTTTTCAAATAAAAACCAGAAAATCCAGTTGCCTCTTGAAAAAGCACCTTTGGAACAACCATGACCTGGATGACTGAGAATCCATAGATACTTCTGTATTTGCATCATTTGAGGAGAGGGGGCAGTGAATTATTTGAAGGGTGTCTATGCAGCCCATAGATTGCTCTTACATCCTGTTCTTCCCCTCTCACAATGGCTTCACCACCACAGGTTTATTCCCGAGGACTGGTCTACCTGCAGTGTGACCTGTGGAGTGGGCATCCAGGTGCGGCTGGTGAAGTGCCAGGTGCTGCTATCCTTCTCTCAGTCTGTGGCAGACTTGCCCATTGATGAATGTGAAGGGCCCAAACCAGTGTCCGAACGAGCTTGCTACAGTGGTCCCTGCAACGGAAAAACTGGTGAAGAGACTGATCTGCCCTTTAGGGGCTCCCAAGATTTTGATGAACTTTACGATTGGGAATATGAAGGCTTCACTGAATGTTCTGAGGCTTGCGGTGGAGGTGAGTTCCATTTGTAGTTTCTCTTGTTTCTTTGTTTCCTATATACTGGGTTGTGGAAGTAATGTATTTGGATCCAGATTACATTTTTTACATTTACACCAGTGGTGGGTTTCAAATTTTTTTACTACCGGTTCTGTGAGCATGGCTTGGTGGACATGGCAGGGGAAGGATAATGTAAACTCTCCATTCCCACCCCACTCCTGGAGGAAGGTTACTGCAAAATCCCATTCCCTCCTCACCCCACTAACCTGCTTTCCAGCTCTGTTCTCCTGTGCAGGGCAACCAAAGAAGACCCAGCCAATCAGCTGGGACTCGGGAGGCAGAGAATAGATGGGGGTTGGGCCAGTCAGAGTCAGAGCCAGTATTTGCCAGTTCTCTGAACTACTCAAAATTTCCACTACCAGTTCTCCAGAACTGGTCAGAACCTGCTGAATACCAGCTCTGATTTACACTTCATGAAAATCAGTCATGTCTGCTAATGTAGCCAGGATCCATCTCAAAGTTAAGAGGATTGAGATTTCAAGCTATTTAACAGAACAATAGAATGACAGCACAACAGAGTTGGAAGGGACCATGGAGGTCTTCTAGTTCAACCCACCGCTGAAAATAGCAAGAAACCATATACCATTTCAGACAAATGATTGTCCAATCTCTTCTTAAAAAACTCACCCACCTCTCCAGGCAAGTCATTCCACTGATTGTTCCAACAGTCAGGAAATTTCTCCTTAGTTCTAGGTTAGTTCTATCCTTGATTAGTTTCCACACATTGCTTCTTGTTCTCTTTTCTTATTTTAATTAAATTTGCTAGAAAATGATAGCAAGGCTCAGTTAATATTTAGCATATAGGATGTGTGATAAATTAACCCATACTAATTCCCTAATTCCAATCTAGTTTCTTTCTACTCACCAAAATGCGAAGATTGAGTCAAAGGTTAAAATCTTACGTTAGTGGTGGCAGTATTTAAAAAAATATTTTCTGTTGCTAAGCAAGACAGTTGTTAAATGAATTTTGCCGCATTTTGTGACCTTTCTTGCCACAGTTAAGTGAATCACTGCAGTTGTTAAATTAGTTGCCCATTTGTTAAGTGAATTTGGCTTTTCCATTGACTTTACTTGTCAGAAGGTCACAAAAGGTAATCACATGATTCCCCGGGACACTGCAACCAACATAAATATGAATCAAGAATTTTAAACATATGACCATGTGGATGCTGCAACAGTTGTAAGTGTGAAAAACAGTCCTAACAGTTGTAAGTGTGCAACAGTTGTAAGTGTGAAAAACAGTTGTAAGTGTGAAAAACAGTACTATATTCAGGGCCATTGTAACTTCAGTCATTCAACAAATGTTTGTAAGTCGAGGACTACCTGTATTTACCGCCTCTCCTTCTTCTTTAGTTGCTTGCTGTTTGTTTGGGTTTTGCTAATAGGGTTTCACTGGGTATCTCTGTTATATCACAGAGAAAACTATGATATGGCCTGCAAAAAATATTCATGGTTTGGTTATCAGGTAGAAAACCAAGAATACGTCTTAACTACTAGTTCTGTGGGAGTGGTTTGGTGGGCGTGGCAGGGGAAGGATACTATCTCCAGTCAGAGGTGGCATTTGCCGGTTACTGCAACACAGAGGTTTCCATCAGCCTCACCACAACAGTCATGACTCAAGAAATCAGCCGTTGGTCTTCTTGTTGAAAAAGAAAGGTTGGCTCTGGAGAAGAAAGATTGGAAATGAGGTCCAGATGTAAAACCGTTTTGAATTGGGAAAGTATCAAAATTCGCAGCTGGGGTCTTTCATACGTCTGATGTAGTAGCCTGCTTGTTTACATTTCCTGCTGACCACTTACATTTGGGGCAGAGAAACATGTTTTTGGAGAGAAAGGCTAAGGCAGGAAGCATTGGGTGTCATTTACTTTACATTGCCTGACGGCTGCCTGCCTCCCTCATAAGCAGAGACATATTTACTCTTGCGTATGTATTTCTTTTTCCTGAATCTGTTTGGCGACTCAGCTGGTTTTGATAGCTTATCCCACCAAATGATATTAGCTTGGATTTAAAGGGTTAGAGGGGGGAAAAAACATATGACAGAAATAGCTAAGGAAACCACTGCCTGGAGCTAATAAACTTGACACTTAAAGGAAAAGTCAAGAAGTATCACCATTAATGCCTGTTACGAGAATTGCTTGATATAAATTGTGTTCAATCCAAATGCCATTATTTTGGTATAATTGTTTATGGAGAGCTACACACCTAATGATTTTAATCCTTAACTTTCTTAATTTCTCTGAAATGCTTACCTTCTTTTCCTTGTTGAAGCTGAGATTTACCATACAAAAATTATGTTCACATCATAAGCTGTTACATTTCAAAGGCTACACATACATTCTGTCTAATAGGAAAATCTTATGGAGTGAACTTTTTCTGACAGTTCATCCCGTTTCCTACCCACAATAAAATGCAACCAACTTTCCTACTTGGTTCTGAGATACAGTGAAGAAAACAGCTTCTTAAAGCTTTAATCTTCAGTATATCACAGTAGTAACTGGATTTACAGCCTTACCGAACCACGGAACAGGTGGCAGTTCTGTGCATCCAGGGCAGCTAACTTATTGGCACTAACTTACGAACACAATTGAGACCAGAATTTATGTGCCTGAGTAAGACAGTTGATTTTACAACCATTTTTTCCATTATTAGCAATAGCATTTAGACTTCTATACTGCTTCACAGTGCTTTACAACCCTCTCTAAGCAGTTTACAGAATCAGCATACTTCCCCCAACAATCTGGCTCCTCATTTTACCAACCTTGGTAAGATGGAAGGCCAAGTCAGCCTTGAGCCTGATGGGATCGAACTGCCAAACTGCAGGCAGCTAGTAGTCAACAGAAGTAGCCTGCAATACTGCACTCTAATCATGCACCACCACGGCTCTTAAATGAATCACTAGTTGTTAAGTGAACCAAGCATTCTTTAAGCAAATCCAGCTTCTCCCATTGAGTTTGCTTGTTGGAAGTTGGCTGGGAAGGGCTTGCCCAGTTGACCCAGGGTTGCCAAGCATCCAAATTTGGTCCACATGACTGTGGGGGGAGGGAGGGGTGTTTCCGATGACCTTAAGTGTGAAAACTGATCATAAGTCACTTTTTTCACTGCCGTTGTAATTTTGAATGGTTACTAAACAAATAATTGCAAGTCAATTACTACCTTATGGCCTGCAAGCTCCATGTCAAGTCCAAGTCAAAAGCAATATTGAAATAAGGTGTGGTAAACAATTTTATTCAACTGTATCATTGGCCAGTTATCTCCTTGTCTGTTGCAAAAAGAAGTACAGAAAAAAAACCTGATATCCTTGCAGTTTCCAAGTACAGGTAGTACTTATGACTGAATTCTTGAGCCGAGAATTTATGTTGCTAAGTGAGAAATTTGTTAAGTGAGTTTTCCCCCATTTTATGACTTTCCTTGCCATATTTGTTAAGTGAATCACTGCAGTTCTTAAATTAGTAATATAGTTGTTAAAAGAATCTGGTTTTCCCATTGAGTTTGCTTGTCAGAGGTCGCAAAAGGGGATCCTGTGATCCCGGGACACTGCAGCCGTCATAAATGTGAGTCAGTTGTCAAGCATCCAAATGTAAATTACGTGACTGTGGGGATGTTGCAACAGTCGTAATTCAGGAAGCGGGTTGGACTAGATGATCTGTAAGGTCTCTTCCAACTCTGATTATCTGTTACCTGTTGAGTCCCTTTTTTCCAGTGTTGTTGTAACTTCAAACAGTAACTAAATAAATTGTTGTGAGACAAGGACTACCTGTAATTACATTTAGCTATCTTGCAGCATAGCTTTGAGCAAAATCAAGCCTTACTTAATTCTTTTGTGAAAGTATGATTGGAAACATTCATTTTTTTTGCAGTTGAAGTTGAAAGTTTTAAGTTCATAAATCCCTTACTCATGTTTATGTCCTCCTACAAAATGAAGCATTCATACATAAATGAAAAGAAAACAAAGACCAAGATTCTGGTGGAGTAGGTTGATTCGGAAACTTGGAGATGAAGTCACTATAAAACTATAACAAATTGTAAAACTAGAAAGTCTTATAATGATAAAAGAATACTTTGTTTGATTGCCAGTGGTGTCAACCATCTCATCAGTGAAATGTACTGAGAGAAGTTAGACAGGCCATTATTTTTCATGCATTGCTATTGTTAGCATCATATCGTATTGTGAAATTTCTGGTTTCAGTCTTCATAACCAGTTGTCAATACTAATTATGCAACACTTCATCTAAGACCAAATTTTAACAGAAATACTTTTGAGGGTGCTGAGTAAAAAATAAAGTACCATCCCTGGACTTTGCGGCTATGTTTGTATTTATTATCCTTGTTTATCCTCACACTGTATTTGTTCAGCTCAGTTTCTTACAGATGTTGGCATGCCTTCCAGCATGTTTGAAGAAACACTTTCTGTTCACACAATTAAAATGAAATAAATATATTTAAAATAATCTTATATGACAGATAAGTAAATTGTATTTTTTTATACTCTCCACAGATGAAATATAATAGACACAGAAGTAGGTTTTTGCCCTCAAAGGAATAGCAGCCAGAAGGAACTAATTAGTAATTTAGGCTATATTCAGTGGCTACGTCTTCTACCACTGTCATCAAGTATCATGTAACAATTATTCTCTACTAGTAGATATAAACATTGCAAATTTCATTTGATGGTATATTGAAACTGAATTAAAAGCTACTTAGATTCATACCATGCCTTACTCATGTACCATTTTAATATAATCATGTAGCATTTTAATTTTCCAGTCATAAAGACAGATTTTCAAGGAAAGTTAACTCAATTTCTATGTTAAAATTACTGATATTTCTTTAAAACTTGAATCTCAAATACTCAAATTGTAATGAATGATTTTAACTTCAATTCTGAGCAGCTTTTCCCATTACTTATTATTGCATTGACTTGAAACCATTTTTTTCATCCTAATCTTCAGGCAGAAAATTTCCCACAGAAGCTTATGTATAAGGAGTGAAAGCAGAACAGTCTTTATTTGCAAACTTACAACCTATAAGATACAATACAAAAGGAGGAAGAATAAAGAAGGAAAAAAACAAACCAAACTTTAGAGCAAATCATGAAGTTGAATAGCATTGTTTCGTTCAAGAAAAAGAGCAATCCTTGTCCTATAGTTAAAGATGGACCTAATTAAATAACTTGATTAGGAAAGAATATTTGGCTTCTTTATTATATATTACATATTTTTAAATTTACTTTATATTATGTTTATATTAATGTAAACATAATAAAACATAAATAATTACTATATAAAATTGCATGAGTTTACATTCTTTAACTCATAAAGTCAAATATTATTTTTTAATTCAAGGAAAGGAGCATTTCACCAAGCATTCTTCCTTGCTATGAAATGCTATATATCACCCTTTTCTGTAATAATGAGAAGCATATTATACAATATCCATTTGCCAAAAATGCAAATATGACAAAGAACAGGAAACAATTCCAACGCTCTGACTAGTGTTTCCATATATTACACACTTGCAAACATGTGGTTGTAGTGTTCATACTTGACTATTTTAAATGTAAACCTAAAACTATATATTAGTGAGCTTTGGTTTACTATTGTTCCTATTACTTACACAGGAAAATATTTTTTCATATTGGTGGGTGTACACACACATCCCCTCATCAATAGGATGCTGTTAAATTACAATTTATGCATTAGAGCTTTTTCTATTCATGGCAACTTTCCATTTATTAATTCATAAGCTTACTCTGTACTGTTTTGACATCTATCAGTGATAAAACTCCAATGAAATCCCATTTGTAATGTCTGTTTTCTGCACAATGTGAACTCTTTTTTTTTTTTTTTATAAAGAATTTTATTAATTTTTAACAAACAAACATGTACAAACAAACACAAAACATAAAAAACATAAAATATCTTTTTGGACGGCAGTTTGATCCCGAGTTACATCTTTTTGTACAGAGATAAATTCAAGTTCATGCTTGCTTTTAAATAACATTCCATTTCTTATTTATTATTTTGCATTTTCTATATCGCTTCTCCTCTCTTTTCACTCTCTTAATTCTGTTATATTTATTTCATCTCAATTTAAATCATTATACTTATATCCTTTGTCTGTTCTATTTCAGCTAGCTATTTATCTTTTCTCATTAACACAAAGTTTCTTCTGTAATGACTGATTGGAGTATAATACCTTGTCATACTTATCCCTCCCCTAGTTTTAAAGCTTAACATGACACATAATTTCCATACGGATTCTGCGTAGTACATTCTAAAGATAAACTCAATATTTTGAAACTATATTTAAAAAATATAATATAATTAAAACAACAATCCATAGCAATTAAAGTTATATCATTCAAATTAATATTCATTTAAGTCTTAAACATTTTACACAATCCTTTCTAAATAAGTATCATGCTTCTATGGGAACACTTATAGATTTTACTTAATTACTTCCCCCTATTTCACTTATATTTTAAAATATTAAACAATAACAATGTTCCCATTTTTCTTTAATTCAATTCTCTCATATTTGATTTCATTTATTTTTATTTAAAAAGAAAAAATTTCGCTAAGTTACATTAAATATTTTGTCCCATTTTATAATCATAAATTATTCCAATTTTCTAACATTATTTCAAATACAAATACAACAACACAATCTTATGTATCTTTGCAGAATCTCTTTTTCAGTTATATGTTTACCCATTATCTCTAAATAAATTCTGTTTCTTTACATCTTGTTTCAAACCTTTGTAACTTCTCTTCCCTTCTTTCCTCCCTTGCTTCTCCATTCTAACCTTTTTACCCCCTTGTCTCTTAATCTCCACCTTCTTGTGTATTCCTCTTTTCTGTTGCTTTCTGATGTTGTGTCCACTTTTCACCTTGTTTTTCCCTTTTTTGGTTGTTTTTTTAAGTCTTAAATTCTCCATTCTCTTTCTCCCCTTTCCCCTTTCTTCCCCAAATAAAGTTGCTTGTTCATTAAGGATGGTTTCTTCTTCATCCCAATCTTCTTGTTCTTGTAGTTTCTCATATGTAGAAATTGCCATTTCTAAAAAATTTAAAATAGAGCCAAAAGAATCCTTCCCTTCTTGTTTCTCTTGTTTATATTTTATAAATTCCATTTTCAGTTCATCCATAAGTAATGCCATTGTAAAAGAAAAAAAGAAAAAAAAATTCAAGCGATCCAAATGATTTTAATCATTCAAATAAGAGTTTCCAGAAGTCCCAAAGTCAGCAAACAATCCAAATACACAGAGTCTATTTCATTTCACACTTTCTTCTTCTTTTTTTTTCCCCTTTTTTCCCCTTTAATGCTTCAAAAAACTTCAAATTCTTTTAAACCTTCAGTCCATCTGATAGAGTAGCCAATTATGATCCAAAATGGAAAAATCCAATAATAAAAATGGCCCAAAGCCAAAGAAGAAGGATAAAATAAAAAAAATAAAAAAAATAAAAATATTACTAGAATTGAAATATACAAAAAGGCTGGCGAGTAGAGATTTCACAAATAAATATATATATATATATATATATATATATATATATATATATATATA
>BLBF01000004.1:38274819-38321722 GCA_015471245.1 Laticauda colubrina | reverse complement strand
TATATATATATATATATATATACACACACACACACACTGCACACTGCACACTGCACTTTGTTTATTTATCCAAGGCTCTTATTAAGACTCTCTTCTCCAGCAGCTTCAAAGCCAAGCCTCAAGTGTTGAAACATTGATAAGAGTCCAGGAAAACACCTGTAATAATATTTTTCTGTGCTCTCCCTCCATCTTATCACATTAAAATGTCCTTGAGAAGGAGTGTTTATACATTTCTCCCCAGTTCAGATAAAATATTTTCAAGCCTCTAGTTGACAGTGTTGCACAGTCTCTTAATACTTTTTTCCCCCCTCAGCCCGAAAGAAAAGTAATGTATACAAAACTCAGAGGGAAAAAACAACAACAAAGGGGGCCTCTATCCTAAAGAAAATTTAAAAATCAAAAGAAGCATAAAAATATATATAAGAAAAAATTCAATCTGATTAGCTACAAAATCACATTAAATTCCTCAGAGAAAAAAATAGTAAGGAAAGAATCCAAGCCTCAATTTGACATCACTTTATAAAACGCCACTCAAGGAGATTCCAGTCAAAGAAAAATAAAGGTTTCTTCTTTGTTCAGGATATCCTTTCAGGTCTCAGCCAATTTGCAATACAAAAGGAAGTTTCTCACCCAGCCGACACACCCTCTCTCCAGCCTCTTTCTTTTCGGAGCTGTCCCGACTTCAGCAGCTTTGGAGGCTGCCTTTTCACCGCCAGCAAAAGGGCTTCTCCCGGATCAAACCAGAGATTTTGCGATATCTCTGGGATCCTGGGACTGTGCCCTTCACAATCCCCGTCTCTACGGGACGGTTTAGGTCCGTTAAGACCGACCAGGGGTGAAAATATCAGCTGCGATCTCAGAGCCCCGAGATCGCAGCTGTAGCACCGAGACGAGACTCCGCCTTCTCCTGCACAATGTGAACTCTTGGGTGCGTTGTATCACAAAATACTCATTTGCCTGAAGTTTAAACCCATGTCTATATATTTTTGACCCAAAAATTTAAATCATGATCAAGTGCTTATAAAGCATTGAATGCCTTTGTAGGGATACTGCAAAATCAGGCTCTGAAAATTTCTCTCTCTCTCTCTCTCACTCTCTCTCTCTCTTTTTGCTAAAATGTGATATTCTGAGGAATAATGCTTTGACCCATCACAACAAAAAAGCATGTTTGTTTTAAACTTTGACTTAAAAAATAAGTCACTGTGTTGTCTATTCTGCATAGACGAGCGTGTTATTTTTTCTCATTCAACAACGTTATTTCAAGCTTGTTTGTTTGTTTTATAAACATTCTGTCATCTTCAAAAGATTTTGATGCTTCAGTGAACTGAAATACTATACAGCTTCTTCTCCTCTTCTATACTCTTTTTTTTTAATCTCTGCAGAGGCAATGCCAAAGGTTTAACCCAAGCTAAACATCACCCATTCAAGTAGATCTTGAAATTACAGTCAGATGACCTTTGAACAGGATGTCCACTCTGCAAAGACCATTCCTGTACATTGTGTCAGAGAAAAAGGGAATATGTAGCATCTGGTTCCCTGAGACCTGGGCAGGCTGTTTATTCCAACACTAGAAATTATAATGAAAACAGTCGTGGGCAGCAGTGAATTTGCATATTTTTATTCCCCTCAATTAATATGTCTACTGTTGGAGATTGGTGGTTGTAACCTGAAGTCTGTCAAGTAACTACTAGAGGATACCCTGCTCTTGTCTTGTAATAAATGTTTTACCTCGAAGTATAGAAACATTCAAAGTGTGCTGAAAGATCATAGAGGGTGAAGGAAACAGAATTATGGGTCAAGTTTTCTTTTTTATCCTTCTTTTTATTTATGAAATTACTTTGCCTATTGAGAGTGTATTTTTAAGGTGGTCTTCAGAGCCACAAATACTGGAAGCAAGTGTAATTTGTTTTTACATAAAAGCTTATATCAGAAGAAAAGCTCATGCCAGAAGAAACTAAAAAATATCTTGAAGATGACCTGTATAAAATTCAGCTAAGCATAGGTTTCATGTTATAATGAGATCTGCTCCATGTTCATGTGGGAAGCATGCAACCCTGATCTCTCTCTGTCTTCAATACTTTTTTAGCTGGAGCTTTTAAAAATTACGTGTAAGTTTTTGGAGACAAATTGTAACAAGTGTTACCTGAATTAACCATTTTTCTATGCCATTTTACAAATATAATCATAGCTCTAGTTGGAATAAGAGCCTCTCAAGCCTTTTCAAACCCACTGAACCCACTAAAACCCATTAAATTTCTGTTTTCTTTTTATTGGCTCTTTGGGACTTCTAAATCTTTGTTCCACCTCTGTAGACCCAGAACACTCAATTATAGTACTATACTGTATGTGCTGCTATCGAATAGGGTGGTTTTGATTCAGTGCTGGATTTCACTTTGGAATAATAAACATTAAATATGCATTTCCTTTAGCTGCAGGCAATAAGGTTGCATTGCTCTATTTCTTCCTGGGAAAAAATTAAAACAGCTACTGCATCTAATCAGTAAAAAAAAAAAAAAGGCAGATATTTTTCAATTGTCTAGAAGACCCATCGCATATCTGCCATATGGCGCTACCTTTCCACTTCTAAGTCACTATGCTCTTCAGTGGGTAGTAGCCATATGTGATGTTGCCCTATTGACAGTAGAGAGTATCAAATTGCTTTCCCAAAGGCCCCAAGCTCCCAAGCTGGCTGCTCCAAAGGATCTCTTGTTAGTAACATGTCTGCAATTCTCTTTGCTGACTCCTACTTGGAATGCAGCCGGCAGATTTTAAACATTAATTTGATTTAATTTGGTTTGTGTGTACAGGTGTCCAGGAGGCTGTGGTGACTTGCCTGAATAAACAGACCAGAGAATTTGCAGATGAAAATCTATGTGTGAGCAGTCGGCGCCCCCCACAGTTGCTGAGGTCCTGTAACCTGGAACCTTGTCCCCCAAGGTAGGCTGGTGTTTGCTCTCTTCTCTGTATGGGTCCTCAGCGCCATTTGCACTTTGCCACGTTGTATTTGAAAGGCAGAGAAGCTTAGCACAATTGGGAACATATTTCCTGGCATCCAGCACAAAATAACTGCACTGATTTAAAGTGAATTATTTTTCCTATCTGCTTTATTATATTCAGGGTTATTTCTAGGACAGTATGTGTGTAAGTAATTCCACTCGACAATGGAACTCAAGATCTTCCCGACTTGTCTGTTCTGTTTGTTCTGTTACTTTCCAGGCTGCTTGCCCATGCCTGGTGTGAATGGCAGCCGTCAGAAGTTGCAAGGACAATTAATTCTTTCAAATAGTTTATGTGTAGCTGAACACTTTTTAACATATGAAATTGAATGGGAATGGAACCCACTCAAGGGTTTTCTGATTTGCTTAGTTTTTGTCTTATATCTTAAAAGTTTCTCAACCCTACCATTACTAATCTGAGCATTTGTTGGGCTCCAGTTTAGCAAAAATTGACTTAGGCTACTCTTGTCATCTGTGACAGTTTGTAAAAACATTTGATACATGAATTCTTAAGTGAAGGAACATCAATAAAGAAGCTGTAATCATTTTTCACTTCAATTTATATTTCCTGATGGCCATTCTTCAGCTTTCAAGCACACCAAAGATGATTTAGAGACGTGGTGGCTCAATGGCTAAGATGCTGAGCTTCTCGATCAGAAAGTTCGGTGGCTCGAATCTCTAGTGCTGTGTAATGGAATGAGCTCCTATTACTTGTCCCAGCTTCTGCCAATCTAGTAGTTTGAAAGTATGTAAAAATCCAAGTAGAAAAATAGGGACCACTTTGGTGGGAAGGTAACAGTATTCCATGCACCTTCAGCGTTTAGTCATGCCGGCCACATGATCAGGGAAATGTCTTTGGACAGCGCTGGTTCTTTGGCTTTGTAACGGAGATGAACACAGCCACCTAGAGCCGGAAATGACTAGCATGTATGTGCAAGGGGAATCTTGCCTTTTAAATATGATTTCAGAAACAAAGAAGACTTACATCAGAAAAAGTGGTCAGCAGATTACCATTTTAAAATAGTTTTGACATAGTCACTGCCAGTAACGCTTTGATAAAAAGGCGATCTTTACCTAAACGTGATTCTTGATCCTTTTTTCTTATTAAATTCGTAAAAACATGTTAAATGTAAATGATGTTTCGGAGAGAGTATGCAGAAATGAATGAACATACAGCCTTTTGAAAAGAGGAATCTTCATGATAAATCTTAGATTCAATCATAAGAACATGTAGTGTCAACATTGTTTAGCAAGATTCAGATGTACGGGGACAGTTTGCTTCTACTTTGTGCTTGTATACTAAGTGTGGGTGTGGGTTCCAGAAGGAAATAATGGGGGAATTAAAGGGCCTGTCACAAAGGCCGATGGATGCAAAAAGTATGTAAAAAGGACACAGCGGATGAGAAAATTTTCCATCCGTTGTTATCCGCTCTCAAAAGTGCCCCAAATTTGCATAAACAGAGCGGACAACAACGGAAAGGAACGGAGGTGGGGAGGACGTAACGAGGATGTAAAGCGGATGCTCCACGGAAGCCTAGCGGATGGAAGCGGATGGCACATCCGCAGGGCTTCCGGGGGAGCACAGAGAAGCGGACGTGCAGGGTAAGGAGCGGATGCAGAGCGGATGCCGAGTGGACACAGCGGATGCATTATGGATGCATTATGGATGCATAGCGGATGCATAGCGGATGCATAGCGGATGCATAGCGGATGCAAAGCATTCACTGCGCATGCGGGGAGGATGCATTGCGTCAGCCCCGCGGATATGAAAGGATGCAGCTCGCAAGCAGGTCACCATTCAGAAGAAAGACCTACTGCCAGACACAGCTCCAGCCAACAACCATGGGGAAGAAGAGGAAGCCTGTGCCATCTGCTGCCAGCCCTGGCAATAAGAACAGGGTCACCATCCCACCCCCTGGCCCTGACTCTGCTTCTGCTGGGCCTTCTGCTGCTCGGGCTGACTCTTCTGGTGCTGGGGCTTCTGCTGGCGCTGCTCCTGGTGCTGGGGCTTCTGCTGTTGCTTACTCTGCTGGTGCTGCTCCTGGTGCTGGTGCTTCTGCTGGTGCTTACTCTGCTGGTGCTGCTCCTGGTCCTGCTGGTCCTGCTGGTACCTCTGGTACTGCTGGTAATGCTGGTGCTTACTCTGCTGCTGCTGATCCTGGTGCTGCTGGTGCTGCTGGTCCTGCTTTTGCTGCTACTGTTGTTGTTGCTGCTGCTGGTGGTGGTGTGGTGGAGCAGCCCCTAGAACCTCGAAGACCCTCTGATGAGGGCCCAGGAGGCCCTGCCAGAGGGAGGAAGAGGCATACGAGAGAACGGGAGAGGAGGCAATACTCCATCGAAGAGGAACATGAGGATGAGGTGCTTGAATGGCTGAGGGAGAACGAGTACCTCTGACGGAAGGGACACAGGCTCTATCGAGACACCAAGAGGAAGCAGGCTGCTTGGAGAGAGAAGGCGGAGAGCCTGGGCTACACTTCGGAGGTCCTCCTCGGGTGGTGGAAGCACATGCACACCTGGTACGGGAAGCTGCACCTGAAGGAAACCGGCCAGGGCACGGTAAAGCTCACTGACCGAGAGACCTACGTGATGGCCAAGTGCAGCTTCTTGGAGGGTGAGATCCGCCACCGAGGAGCAGCCCCTCTGACAACCCTCTCTCTCAGGCAGCCCACAGAGAGCCAGTCCTCTTCTGGCCAAGAGTCAGCTCCTGTGTCCAGGCAGGTATCTGTGGAGCGTCCCACGACGGAGACCCCCCCGACAGCTGCACTCCCCATGGCGGAGCGCGTGGAGGACCCCCTGACGCAGTGGGAGCAAGGAGAGGGTACTTCCACCAGAGACCAACCCACACCCACAACCAGCTCCACCTCCACAGAAAGCAGGCAGAGAGCCAGACCGGAGGGACAGAGCCACACTGTCCTGCTGGAGATCAGGGACACCATCAAAAGCAGCGTAGATC
Organism: Laticauda colubrina; assembly: GCA_015471245.1. Lineage (NCBI taxonomy): Eukaryota > Metazoa > Chordata > Lepidosauria > Squamata > Elapidae > Laticauda > Laticauda colubrina. The sequence goes on along the minus strand of BLBF01000004.1, from coordinate 38,315,773 downwards.
TCCTCTCTCAGCTGGTACACACCAACATACCATCCTCAAACCGCAAGCCCTTCCTCACCTACGTCAACCAGACCCTCCTGGACATGTCCGAATCACAGTACCACGTGATAAAGGAGAGGATCACCGGTCTTATGCACAACCCTCCAGGTCCAGCTGAACCTGCTCCCACCCAGTCCAGGTCTGCTCCTCCACCCCAGGTGATGTCACAGCCCTTCCAAGGCATTCCACAGGCCCTCAATTACCAAGGCTACAGCTACCAGGAGTTCTAGCAGCAAAGGCAGCCCTTCCCAGTCCAGGCACAGGTTCATCGTACGCCACCGATGCCACTGATGCCACTGATGCCACCGACGCCACAGATGCCACCCATGCCACAGGTGCCACCCACGCCTCACCTCGCTCACCTGCAGACCAGACAGCCCCACTACACTCCTCCTTCTTCCACCCCACAGCCAAGCCCGGCCTCAGAACATCTGTCATCGGTCTTGGGATTGACACCCCATGTGATGGAGGAAGGGGCTCTCAACATCACAGGACTGAGCCAGCTCTCTGAGAGCTTCCTCCACACACCATCCCCTGTTGTCCTCTCAGGGCCAGGCGCCCAATGGTGCCTCAGACCAGCAATCCAGCAGCAGCCACCTCCACAGCACCTGGACCCTTCACCCCTGAGACTATGGGCATGCCTCAGAGTGACTGAGAAGAGTGCCAGAGACTGGGTTGCTACCTGTTGACTTTATCTTTGCTTGGGACACTTTACTTGGGTCATTTTGCTTTTACAGTTTGTTATTAATAAAGTTTTTCTTTGCTTCACTCACTTGTTTCAGTTCTTTTAGTCAATAAAGTCTTGGTGGAAACTTTTAGAAATGGTTTAAGCCTTTGCATGCTTGTGGGATGGTTAAGGATAGCAGTGGGATGGGCAGGGATACCTTTGTGATGGGTAATAGCTGTGGGATGGGTTAGGATAGCAGTGGGATGGATAAAGATATCAGTGGGATGGGTAATAGCTGTGGGATAGATAAACCTCCAGTGCAAGCATAGTGGGACTGTATGGTCCACCGTCCCAGCTGCCACACATATGGCCCTTTATTATCAATAACAATTTAATCATTGATCCACACATTTCAACATAAACACAACTCTTTATTAAATGCCCAATTCATTGTAGGGCCACTCAACATACATGGCACAATCTCATCAGTGTGATGAGTCAGGCTGAAGGAAGCATCCATTAAGCATCTACCATCCTGTCTTGCCACTCCACTGCTCCAGCTGGGGAGTTGCACCAGTGTTTCAGGAGGTTGCGCTGCTTCTTACCTTCATGTGAAGCTCTGTTGGGGCCTTGCACATCCACAGTATCTATCAGGTTTCACCCTTGCCTCCATTCACCAGGCTCCATGTCTCCATTGCCTTATTGGTGGTCCATGACCAATTTCCTTGCCTCCATTCACCAGGCTCCATGTCTCCATTGCCTTATTGGTGGTCCACGACCAATTGGTGGTCCACGACCAGTGTTGCAGAACACAACTGTTCTGCAACACTGGGTAGCGGGTGCACATGAGATTGTGCAGGATGCAGCAAGCTTCCACGATGTTCCTTGCGGTCTCTGGACGATGCTGCATGGTGGTGAGAAGTACCTGGAACCTGATGGCCAGGATGCCAAAGGCATTCTCCACCACCCGCCTTGCCCTGGACAGCCTGTAGTTGAAGATCCTCTCTTCACGGGTGAGGCATCTGGAAGTGTAGGGCTTCATGAGGTAGGTTCTGATGGAGAAGGCGTCATCCCCCACGATGAAGTAAGGCACATCTTGTGTGTCGTTGGGCAGGGGTTGTGGATCTGGGAAGCCCATGATGAGGTTGCGTTCCAGCCCCTCCTTGAGGTGACTGGCGTTGTATACCTGGGCATCTGAAGATGAGCCGTTGCCTGAAGCATCGATGTACATGAACTTGTAGTCAGCATCGACCATGGCGAAGAGGATGATGCTGAAGAAGCCCTTGTAGTTGTGATAGCTCCTCCAGGTATTCTTCGATGATGGCCTGCACCACTTCTCTGACCACAATGCTGATGGTGTTGTGTGGCACCCTCCAGGCGTACTGCATGCTCCTGTATGTGGTCCCAGAGGCCAGGTGGCACAGAGTCAGGGCCACCTTCAGCCCAGGGTCCAGGCTGGGCCGGAAGTTGATGTTTGCCTTGGTAAACCTGGGTCTCAGACGCTCCACAACTTCGTCAAACATGGCTGGCGGTATCCTCATGAAGTTCTGGAATGCACAAGAGTCTTCGTTCCTCAGCTCCACCATCAGCTTGTTATACAGTTCATACTCGGCTCTTCTCGCGATCCATCTTCGGACCCAGACACTTCTTGGCCGCCTCCTTTTCTTCCCGTAGAACAGGTGAAAGAGCCTGTAGAGGGCTTCGCACTGTTGTAGAACGATGGCGGCTACCAAAAGGAGTGTGTGACGATCCATGGTGGAGATGACTGGATGCTGTGGAAGAGCAAGAGCCAGATGAAGGCTGAAGAGGTCTGCACCGCAGGGTTACTGGACTGAAAGTGAGATCCAGGTGATTTCCTCCCCCTTTTTATAGGAAATATAGGTTTTCTGCTAGGTGTCCTTTTGCATCCTCTAGACATCGTGCAGACATGCTAAATATCCGAGATACGTCCCCTATACGAATGTTTTTTCCATTTTAATGCTTTGTATGCAAGCTGCATCTGCTTTCATCCTTTCTACGTCTGTGCTACTAACGCTGCGTGTCCATTCCGCATCCGTTTCGCTTCCTCCCTTTGTCCGTTTTCCGCTGGAGCAGATGTGAGTTGCGTGGATGCGCAGCAGATGCCTAGCGGATATAACGGACTTGTAACGGATGACGACGGACGTATAACGGATGTTCCCTGTATGCGTAGCGGATGTATAACGGACGCATTGGATACTTTTTCCGCTCAAAAAGTTTTGTGCAGCTCAAAACTTTTTGAGCGGATGAAATGTCAGTAGATGGATGCTGGACGGATAGAGAGTATGAAAAACGGATGCAGTGAGTACAGAACAGATGCATCGCGTTAACCAACGGATGGCAAGTGTTTTTCTCCGTTTTACATCCTCTTTCCATCCGTTGGTGCTGTGTGACAGGGGCTTAAAGAAGAGACTGAGATCAATTCCAATGCTCCTTTACAAGCTTTTCCATTGCATTCCGGAAAAGCATCTTCCAATTTGTTCAGAAAACATAAACATAGATTCCAAAATAATTTCCACCTATCATTAGATGGGGTATCTCACTAGTCTCTTTTTATATCTAATTCCTGAAGGGTTTGATGAATAAATATCTCTCATTCAGGCAGTGTTGCTCTGTATCTAAAATTGTGCTTGGCTGCAGATGCTTTTTCTTTCAGGAATAGTTCAAAAGAGCATCTCAATCTCTTTTGCTGTTTCTGCTTAATTCAGAAGAAAAAGAAAATGTACCATATTATCAATGAGAACATTATAACCAATTTAACAGAATAGAATAGAAATAGAATAGGAATAGAATAGAATAGAATAGAATTCTTTATTGGCCAAGTGTGATTGGAAGCACTTGGAATTTGTCTTGGTGCAAATAGTCTATTAAATTAAATACTCTGTTTCAAAATAATCTGGGGGTCAAATCTTGAGATACACCTGGGAATGTCATGCTCCTTTTTAATTAAAATGAGAGCAAAATGTTTTGAAGTCATCATGGGGAAAATGCTTAAGTATTGCATTATAGAAAGAAAAAAATAGCAAAAGGAAGTTTAGACTGGGAAAGTTACATAAAAGTGATGCTTAATTAATTATCTTATCCTAATCCCTTTAAAATGTTTTTCTTTCTTCACGTTTGATATGCTTTAAAATGGCTGAGTATGGGAGTGAGTGACAAAACAACCAGAAAAAGTTCAAGGCATTACTTGCAAACAAATATATTGCCAAAATCATCTGCCAACAAAAATCTCCTTTTCCATCTGCCAGTCATTTGGTTACAAAAGTTACTTTCATGAAAATAAAATTTGTTTTGAGTTGTTTTACTACACTCTCATTTTCAGTGAGCGACAAAACTGAAATAAATGGCAATATCTTGGAATAGGAAGACAGCATAAAGGACAACTGACAACATTCTCCTTAGACGGAAACAAGAAGAATTGAAATATTTTTAAATGCCCCCATTGCATTTTCTTTCTCCTTTCCTTGTTCCCTGTCTACAGGGATTGAAAATAATGATGTATAAAATGGAATGAATTCAGTCTTATTAATCTTGAAGTCTAGAGATTTTTTTCTTTCAAATTTGAACACTGAGTACCAATGCCTTCCTAAATTGCAAAAGAATACCTTTTAAAAAATAAAAAATGAACCGCACATTCAGTTTATTTGAATTTCTGAAAAATGTTTGGGAAAGATTTTTTTAAAAAATATTTCTGCAAACAGTCCTTGGGGAACATTAAGCTAAGAGGGGACAAATGCTCAAGTTCACCATATTTACTTATTTGTTTGTTTGTTTTTTTTATTTATTTATAGAATTTTAAAGTGTGATGGCCTTGGGGCCCATATTTAAAAGACAATCAGGTGATCCTTTGCTGTTGGTTTGATTAAAAATGTTTTTCTACCACTCTTACACCAGCAGGGCAGATTATACAATATTATTTTAAAAATCCTAGTAAAAATATACATGACTGCAAAAGGCAATCAGTTTTTAATTGGCTGAACAAACAATCAGCATTTGATCTGATGCCAGAAAGAATGATTCACCTTAAAATCAATTCTATGAGAAATTTGTAGCCTAGAAGGTGCACCACTGGACAGTTAGGCGCTCCTGCCCAGCAAACCATTTTCATGCTGATTAAAGTCTATTTTATGAATTTGTGAGCCTCCACAAATTGCCCACAGCCACAGCACCCACAATAGGCTGTCAAAATTTCAATCTGGCTCCAACCAAAGAACCCCTTTTCTTTTTTAATGGGTTTGGAATCCAAATCAACTGTGAAGATTGGAATCAGTAAGAAGGAAAACGTTTTGAATTTGCCCCACAATAACAACTGAATAGAATACTGAACGCGTAAGCTGGTCAACTGGCTGTTGTTATTTCTAAATTTGTGCTTTTGCTTATAAGGTAATGTATACTTGCTTTCTCTTTTGTCCTCATTTGTGTTGTTGTTGTTGATCGACTTTTTAGTATTTTGTTGTGGCCAGATTTTTTGAACACAGGCCTGTCCAAATTTTTCACTCCATATTGTTGCCTCTCACTTTTTCTCATAGTACTGGAAAATAGTTCTCATAGTACTCAATTCCAACACTGTAAATTAGACATACTTACGTTCATATCACAATTCCTGCCTTTGCTTCGAAGGTCATCTGCCATAATCTCATTCATCTTGCAGCTTTATCAGCCTTGCAAAATTTAATTTGCTTCCTTGGTGTTAATCACTGGGCCATAATTAAGCTCTCTGTGTGCATCTATAATTTATCAGAAGCAATTTCAATTTTCTCCCTTCAGTTGGAGTCACCTTTGCTTTCCAATAAAAATAGTAGATCGTGAAATCCTACGATATCTTAAAAAGAAATTAGCTGGTTGGTAAGAACCTTTTGTCCACAAAAACATTTTATCAGTCAACACAATCTATAGCATTAAGCAGTTTAATTTCCAAAACTTTCTCTAAGGAAGTAATTGAATTCACTCTCAGTATCTAAACTACAAATGTATATGGAAGGAAATTCACCAATGGTTAAGATGCAAATATAATTTCTCGAGGTAGAATGCATGCAGTGTTTTTCCATCTCTATCTCTGAAAATTTCCATCGCAATTAATTGACTCAAACATACTATCAAGTTCTTTATTTACCAGGCACAATGGCTTGGATTGAATTTTAAGCTCTTATTGGAAAAAAAAAACACAACTCCAGTTCCTATAGTATTCAGATATGTGCATATAGATGTTCTTGTTAAAATGGTCATAAAATATGTTCATAAAATATCAGAGCACATCTGTAAAAACTTACAAAATTATTTCTGGGCATGCCATTTTTCTTTAAAAGATTCAACAATTCAAACATTGTATTAATGTTCTTCATGTGCAGATATTTTTGTTTCCTCTTTATTACCACATTGGAAGAAGACACCATTGTTCCTTATCATGTAATACCACTGAATTCAATGCACTTTCCATCTTTAATTGCCAGGGTATGTGATCGGGGGTTTTAAATTCCAAAAGGGAATTTATTCTTTTGAATACAGAAAGAATTATTTTTCTGCCAGGACCACAAAAGTGAGGGCATTTCTGCAATCCAGGTCAATAATAAAATTAGTTTTATTGTCTGGGTATAACTTAAAAGAATGAATATCTTTTGTTTCACTTTGGTTCCAGTATTTCAACAAGCTGTCATAAAGTATCTTACAACCATATAATCTTATTTAGCATAGTGACTGCTTCATGTTAAAGTGATTGTTATTTCCATGCTAAATGCAGAAAACAAGGCAAAAGTGGGTTACATCAAAGATCTTACTTACTGAAGGTCTTCACACTTTTATGCAAACACATTAACAATGCTTTGTTCATCTTTTGGGGTTTGGGTGAATACAGGTAGTCATTGATTTACGACTGGTTGCTTAGCAACTGTTCAAAGTTACGACAGATCCCCCAAAAGGTAGCGACCATCTGGATTCAAAGTTCCAACACACACACACACACACACACACACAGTCTTGTGACTGCTTTTGGCTGCTTGGCAACCAGCCCTCATTTATACCCATTTACATGCCGCTGCATGACTGTAATTTACATTTTTTGCTGGAAATCAGCATTTTCTTCCATTGTGGGTAACAGGTTCACTTAACGACTGCTGTATTTGCTTAACAACCACTGCAAAAAACAGTCATAGAATCAGGCTGGACATATGATGACTTGCTTAACAACTGTAACTATTTACAACAGTAATTCTGGGCTCATTATAGTTGCAAGTCAAGGACTACCGACAGATTACTGACAAGATCTAAATTCAATATGTGGATGCCATTATTTCCCAGGATTTAGAAGATATCATGTAGCTGTGACACAATCCCTAATATATCAATTTACAGTGTGCAATTGAAGTGTGATATTTTTCCTATGAACTATGTTACTCAGGAGGTTGTCACAATTTCATTCTGTCCATAACCTACTTATGGTTTCAAATGGGAAGAGATGTATGTTCCTAGTACGTGGAAACCAAGGGGATCTCTGTGCAAAGGAGTTAACTGAGTGTATCCAGTACAGACAGAGAAAATTCAGTTCTTGATTTCTTTTTTCTATGCTTTCAAGTAACATGTAAAGCCATCTGACTAAATTAACACGGCTAAGTGGCAACTCACACTATGATTGTGGTACAGATTGTAATTCAGACCACAGAGTAGCAATAGCACTTAGATTTATATACCACTTCATAGTCCTTTATAACCCTCTCTAAGCAGTTTACAATGTCAACATATTGCCCCCAACAATCTGAGTCCTCATTGTATTGACCTCGGAAGGATGGAAGGCTGAGTCAACCTTGAGCAGGTCAGAAACAAACTGTTAGCAGTCGGCAGAATTAGCCTGCATTACTGTGTTCTAGCCACTGTGTTACCACAGCTCATAGCTAATTATCTTTTTTTTTTTAATCAAGCTGTAATAGACCTATTATTGACTTTAAATTTACATACAACTTGGGGCAATTTGATGGGTTCTGCAGGGTTTTAGACTGAATTTTGCTAAATGCTATCCTCTTTACTAGATTATACAATATATTAACTGGAGTATATCTGATTTGGGAACAAAAGTCTTTTCCCTAGATCCATGATGGCGAACCTATGGCACGCATGCTAAAAGTGGCACACAAAGCCATCTCTGCCGGCACATGAGCCGCCGCCCTGGGTCAGGTCCACTGTGCATACACATGTGCCTCCCACCAGCCAGCTGATTGTTGGGTATCTGCTGCACATGAGCAGAAGCGCGGGACATGTGAGGGGGGTCACGTGTGCATACGCAGAGGTGGGGAGTCACACGTGCATTGCATTATGGGTACAGATACGTGTGCACTTTTGGCACATGACAACAAAAAGGTTTCCCATTACTGCCCTAGATAATACCAACTTTATGATGAGGGCATAATATTTGTGACTGTGATTAAACGATTGATAGAAAAATGTAGATCACTCAAAAAGACTAGCCATGGATTATTGTTTGAACTAGTCTGTAGCTAGGCTTTTTGAATATGCAAGCATTGACCATTTCTTTCATAAGTCAACATGTAGCTTCAGGATTCTATCTCTAGAAAAGAATGGAAAAAAGAAAATAGTGAAATTTCCCCAAGGTAAAAGGTGATAATCTTGTACCTGTATATCTTATATCCAGGGGTGAGCTGCTGGGGGTTCACAGGAGTTCAGGAGATCCCTAGCTAAGATTCTGCACAATTCAGAGAACCCCCAATTCCCACTTCTGGATGGCCCCACCCCCACCCTGGGAGTCCCCACCCAGCCCATTTTGGATGTGGGTAAGTGCAGGGTGCACACAGAGGCTCAGAGAAGGTGAAAAACAGGCCTCCCAGAAGTTTGGGAAGGCCAGAAGACCAGTTTCCAGATTCTAGAGAACCTCCAGAGCCCAGGGAGGGCAAAAACATGCTGCCACTCCTTCGCCATGGTGTAGGAGGCTAACTAGGACATGCCCACCATGGCCATGCCCACCCAGCAATTGGCCAGAGAACCCATTGCTAAAAATTTTTGAAGCCTACCCCTGCTTATATCTCTCGTATGTGTTCTATACTATATCTCGTATTAAAAGCAGAACCATATGCTAAAATAGCATATTTCAGCATACATTCTCCTATTTAGCTTGTCATTACATGAAGCATTGGCTGTTGCCCCAGACCAATTCCTAATCATCCTAAGAAAACAAGTTCAAGTTTTATAAGAAATATAAGAAAGCTTCTGAGACAGTCTTAGCTAGCGAGTGTCTTCTCCAGTATTCCTGAACTCCTGACTCTATTATCTTCAGACTGTGCTGCTTGTCATGTTTTTAAAGACATTTTTGTGAATTATACGTGTACCTGGAAATGAACGAAGATATATCTTGGCACAATTTCCTTAGAGTCTTATATTTCTTTGGTTCCTTCTCTACGATGTTTTTTTTTTTCTGAAAATGATTTTCCATCGAAAAAGATTGCATATACTACTGAGTTTTCAAGAAGGCAGGCCCGTTTCTCTATACTTTGCTATATATAGTTGCCTTTGTCAAGTTAAGAAATAACTGCCAGAGTCAAACTTAAAGATACTTTCATAAGATTCATTATATTGCAGGAATTACATTCGTTGCCTTATGGGCATGCAAATGAAAGATCAGAGGATTATGGGACATATAAACTGATACCAAAAAAAGTGATTATTGTATATGTTCTGTCCTGAGAATAGAAGTACTCAAGACCGGTGTTCATCAAACAGCTGTTTATTCTTAACTAATTCAGTGACTTCGTAACAGAACATTGCCGGAGCTGCGGCAGCCCTTTTTATAGCGGCTGCTCGCGGCTTGCAACCAATGACAGCTCTTTAAGTTTTCCCACCATCAGGCGGGCCAATTGCAATGGTACTTTACTAACCAATCCTATCACGGCCTGCTTGGCCAATCAGATTAAGGTATTTGGAGTATTCTAATTCTTATACACAACACCCCTCCCCTCTTAGTTTCGTCCAACGTGCGTAACGTAGTCACACAGGTCTGTGGGGCTTTTGCGGGTCCTAATTGATCTGCACAGCTTAGTCTCAGCGTGGTCTTCCATCGGTTCGGTCAGGATCGCCTTTTCTCCGTGTCTTCCCCATGGAACCTCCTGGACGGGTAAGTCAGCTTTGCCGCTCCCGCCCAGGTCTCTCGGGCTGGTTGAGTTGGCTCTGCCGCTCCCTCCTGTTCTATCCAGGTTGGTCGAGCTGGCCTGGCTGCCTCCTTCTTGGAAGGCCTTGCCTCGCTTCCCTGCTACCGGTTCTCTTCTCCGGAGGTCATCTATGGGTAAGTGCTCTTTTTGTCTTACTGGGGGTTCTAATTCGGGTTTGTGTTGTGCCTTTTGTCGTGTTATTGATAATTCTTCTCCCTTTTTTATTATTTTGTGTTTCCTCCCCCCTCCTTGGTTGTTTTTGGATTGTTTGTTGACAATGGTATTTGCGGTGGTGCTTCGGAGCTAGGTAGGTTAGTGTTGCGTTCCAATGTCCTACAGCGAAGCTGGTCGATGTGTCGTTTCCATGTTCTGCTGTCGTCTAGTTCAAGTCAGTATGACCGGGGTCTGTAATTTGTGTAATTGTGGCTGGAAGCCATAATGGGCCCCAGGTGAGATTTTTGCAATAGACTAGGTCTCCAGTGGTAAAGTAGCAGTATTTACTTGAGGAGTCAGGGGTTTTTTCAGAGGTGTAGGTGGGGTGTAATTTATCTAGGTAGGAATGTAATTTTCTGCTCATGAGGAGTTCTGCTGGGCTTTTGTTAGTGGTTGTGCTAGGGGTGATATGCTGAATTGTTAACAGTTTGTTTAGTCTATCTTGAATGTCCCCAGTGTCCAGTTTGTCTAGGACTTCTTTTGTATAACGAACCATGCGTTCAGCTCGTCCATTTGAAGCCGGATGAGCCGGTGCTGTTAGGGCATGTCGGATGCCTTGTGCAGCTAGGTATTGCTCAAAAGCTAAGGCAGTAAATTGGGGGCCATTGTCAGATGCTACTACATCTGGCAGTCCATGTGTTCCAAAGAGTTTGTTCAATTGTTTTATAACTGCTTCAGTAGTTGTGGACGCCATAAGAATAACCTCTAGCCAGTTTGAATAAGCGTCAACAATTATCAAATATGTATTCCCTTTCATTGGCCCTGCAAAATCAATATGGAGTCTCGACCAGGGGCCTCTGGGAGTTTTCCATTCTTGGACTGGTGCAAGAGGGCGGGTAGGTCTTGATTTCTGGCAGTCATGGCATGTTGCCACCCATTGTTCAATGTTTTTGTCCAGCCCTGGCCACCAGACTTAACTCCTGGCCAGGGCTTTCATTTTTTACTATGCCCAGGTGTCCCTCATGCAACATGCACAATACTTCCTCCTGCAATTTGTTGGGAATTACCACCCTGTCCCCCCACAGTATACAACCCTTTTCAAGGGACAGTTCAGTCTGCCAGATGCGAAAAGGTTTAAAAGTCTCACCTCTATCCTCATCTGGCCAGCCCTTACCTACCCAATGCAGAATCCAAGCTGTCAGCAGGTCTTTCACAGTAGCTTTAGCAACATCTGCTGCGGTTAGTGGCAGATTCGGCCATGTCTCGATCTGAAGGGTGGAGATGGTGGGAGCTGGGTCATCTTCTTTTTTAGGCAGAGGGGAATGGGTTAAAGCATCCACATGGGTGATGGTTTTTCCTGGGCGATGTATGAGTGTGTAACTGTATGCAGCGAGGAATTCCAACCATCTCATCATCCTTGGCGATAGGATGTTCGGGGTTGGTTTGTTCCCTGCTAGAATTCCTAGCAGGGTTTTGTGGTCTGTGATTACAGAAAATGTCCTACCATAGAGGTATTTGTGGAATCTCTTGACGCCTGCTATGATGGCGAGGGCTTCTCGGTCAAGTTGGCTGTAGTTCTTTCAGATTTTGACAGCGTTTTAGAATAAAAGGCGATTGATGCTTCTCTGCCATCTGGTAGCTTGTGGCTCAGTATGGCGCCGATTCCAAAAGGCGATGCATCACAGGTGACCGTCACTAACAGGGTGTTGCTGTATTGTATTAAAACGGTGTTGGATGTTAATAAGTCCTTAATATTTTGGAATGCTGCTTGTTCTCGGTGGCCCCAATTCCAGACAGTTTTTTTATCTAATAGCCGATGTAATGGCTCTGCTACGGTTGCCTTTTGGGGCAGGAAGACATTGTAGAAGTTAATGAGATCTAAGAACACCTGTAAGTCTGTTTTGTTCTTAGGTCTGGGTGCGTCTTTTATTGCTTTTACTTTTTTTTCAGTGGGTTGTATCCCTTTCTCATCTATAAGGTAGCCTAAGAATTCGACTTGATTGGTGGCCTATGTATGTCTTCATTGTTGTCATCGGTGTCGCTCGGGGAGTTGAGGTCTTCATGGTGGGCAGTCGCGGTGGTTTGTTTTTGTGTTCCCTCTGCCTTCTTCTCTCGAGCTTGGTTCTATGGTTCTGGATTTGTTGAGTTTATTTAGCGCATGGTGGCTGCGGATTTCTTGGCCGCTTTAGTGGCGGTGGCTTCTGCGATGGCCTCAGCCACTGTGATATTCGGTCTGTTTGGTAGCTTGCTTTGGAGTGTAGCGTCCTTCAATCCAAGGACCACGCGAACTCTCATGGCTTCGTCCATGTTGAGAAACTCGCAGGCTCCTCCAATATCTCTTCGGGCTGCTACGAAATCTCCGATGCTCTTGTCTTCTCGTTGATCTTGCTTGTAGAATTCATGTCTTCTAATAAGATTGCAGACCACTGGCACGTAATGGGCTCGTAGCATTCAGTTTAAATCTGGCCATGCCATTTGTTTTATGTCCCACGGTTTGGCTAATGCCTTGGCCATCTTGAAGACGGTAGGGCCACAGTGCGTGAGGAATACGGCTCTCTTCCTCTGGTCGGTTATTCCTTGTAGCTCGTTGCTTTCTAGAAACATCATGAAGCGGTCAGTGTATGACTCCCAATCTTCTTTGGCTGGGTTGAACGGTGCGAGTGGTGCATTGTTACCAGCCATTTTGGATGCTCGGTTCTTGTTGCTGCGTGCTTCGTTCTCGCTCTTCTAAAACGATCCCATCCTTGTCGCCAGTGTTTTGTCCTGAGAATAGTATTACTCGAGACCGGTGTTCATCAAACAGATCTTTAATTTTTTACTAATTCAGTGACTTCGTAACAGAACATTGCCGGAGCCGCAGCAGCCCTTTTTATAGCGGCTTGTTCGCGGCTTGCGACCAATGACAGCTCTTTAAGTTTTCTCACCATCAGGCGGGCCAATTGCAATGGTACTTTACTAACCAATCCTATCATGGCCTGCTCGGCCAATCAGATTATGGTATTTGGAGTATTCCAATTCTTATACACAACAGTACAGGCATGTACGAATGGTCAAACCATTGGAGCATCTAGCTCAATATTTTTAACAGTCAAAGGGCAAAAGCTCTCGGGTTTCAAACAGGAGACATTTTTACTCTACTTGGGGCAAAGTAAAGCTGTGCACTTGCTTCCTTGCTAATACAAGTTTTTAATTTCCAAATGTTATGAGTATGAAATTTCTTGCATTTTTAAAATCTTCTCTCTTCGCATATTGTTAAAACACTCCTTCATAAAGAGGTTGGAGTATAAAAAATTAAAAAGCCTAAGAAGTATATTAGAATAAAAAAATATAACTAAGAGGCTAAAATAATGTGAAAACAATTTAAAAGGAATCTTAAAGGATGGGTAAGAGCATTAGATGGCAAATGAAATATATCACAATGCAAATAAGTCTAAAATGATGAGTTATGCTCATTACCACTGATTTATTTTACTCTATATTAGCATACTGTAGATTGCAGGCTCTCACTAGGACTGAAGTAATGAGTCTTGGCCCAAATAAATTGAGAAGTTACCTTGCAAAACATCATAGAGAAAAACAGAGTAAAAAGTAGAAAGCTGAGAACTGAGACCTTTAAAAGTTGTTACCAAGTTACATTTTTCAATACGAGGAGGGGGAATGAAATTTATGTTTGCGGAGTACTTTTAATTAAATGGAAATCCAAATAATTTTAATTTAACTCTATCCCGTTTTGAGGGTGGCCTTTGCATTCTATAACCTAGGAAGGTTGTGTATAACCTATACACAAATTTAAATCTCTTTGCACGCACTTGTATGTTATATTAAAGGAGGAAAAATATATTTTAAAAACTTGGCATTTTAAAGGAGGTGTGTAGACTTTTTATATCCATTGTACATATATTAAAGCCTGTATTTCCAGTCTGTCATCAACTGGAAGATCTCTCTGAAGCCAAGGAAACAATGCTTTGTAAGAACGAGGTTATTTCTATTTGTCTATGCTTAACTGTTTTAGCATAACCATGGTTAAGTGAGGACAGGATCCTGTACGAAATTGATACAGTGTTTTCCTTTTTCAATTCTGGGGTAAGCCCCTGCTTTTCTTGAAGAAGTTTCTGTGTGAAATTGGGGAATGACAGATTTATAGCCTTTGAGTGTAAAAATATATTCTCCATACTGTAAAAAGATATGTGTTTATGTTGACCCCTTTCTGGGGATGCATTGGCCTAGCTCATAAATAATTACTATAATCCAACCCAAGATCTGATGACAGAGCAGTATAGGACATAAATAATTAAGTTACATTTCAAAAACCACTTAAGCTCTGGTTAGATTTCTTGACACCCTGTTGAAATCCTCCTTGCTTGCAAGGGTGGGGATCACTTATTCATCACCTGTCATTGGAGACAACTATTACAACATGGAAGTATCAGAAACAAAGTGGAAGAAATAGAAATTTTTCTGAAGAAAAAGAAATATGATTCTGCAAAATATGATTCTGCAAAATATCTTGTGGGCAAGGGGAATGGCCTTGAGGAACAAAAGGGAGGACTGCTACCAAGACAGCAGTTAGATAAAAGAAAGCCGAGGCCTGGACAGTACTGTAACATGAGAAAGCGCCTTAGACAAGATTCTCCCTCATTCTCATGGCAATAAATGGAGGGTGGGCGAAATACAGTGTGACTTGTTTATGTAGCTGTACAATAATACTAGTATAGCTTCTCATGATTTTAATTTCCTACTCTGGTTTACCTTGAAGGGCTCACGGGGTACAATTGAAGGGCTGAAGGATGTAATTTATTCAAAAAGAATTTATTTATTTATAAAATATATAGGCCTCCCATCTTACCTCAAGGTAATGCTTGAATAGACCAGACAAAAGCAGGGAGGAAAGTAGAACTGTATGTGCTGACCTAAATGAAATCCAGAGATTTGAACATGAGGATCCAGTTGATAATGCTTAGGATAAAAGATTGAACCAACAAAGGTATTGTTGCAAGACAATGTCAGGCAGCACTTCTCATCACTTCTTCCGGGACTGAATTACAGAACTTTCTAGTGGTGAAATGTACTCATGGGAAATTTCAGCTACTTGGAGATTTATTAAATAAACCAGGGAAGAATGCAAGGTCCACTAAATTCCTCAGTGTTGGCTGTTTCATTTTGCAAAAGGTTACAGAATAAACAAGGAGTCAACTTTTCTAGATGTGATATTTGCGAGAGATAGGACTAGAAGCTGCAATAGGCACTGGTTAATAATACTCAGTAGCAACCTGCAGCTACTAGAGAGATATTGCTCATCTTATCAAAATCTCATTTTACTTCTTTGAGGTATTTCCTGATCATGAGTCTCAATAATTTGTCCTGGGGTCACCTTTTGTGACCTTCTGACAAGCAAAGTCAGTGGGGAAGCCAAATTCATTAACAACCGTGCTACTAACTTAACAACTGCAGTGGTTCACTAAACAATGGTGGCAAGAAAATGGCAAAACTAATCAAACGTGTTGTTTAGCAACAGAATTTTGGATTCAGTTATGGTTGTAAGTCAAGGATGACCTGTATTCACTTGTGAAAATCAGGCCTCCATTTTGAAATTTGAACATATGGCTGGCAGCCCTCTTACCAAGAGCAGGCAGTTGCCAAAAAGCAACATCTGTATCATTGCTTTCCAAGCTGCTGAGCATTTCCTTCTCCTCTGGAAGGATCTTTCTTATTCTTCATTAGTCCTTTCGTCTCTCTGAAAAAAATAAATTGCTATTTTCTGTCTCCAGTGCAGCAGATTAAGAGTTGCTGACAACAGTACATTTTGTTCCTTGCCAAAATTATTTCCTTGCAGCCTTGTATGCACTATTATTCTGCCTATGTTTATGGCTGTGCAGTTTCCAAAATAATCTCTGAAAATTCATTTTTTTATCAGCCAATCAGGATCTTACATACTTCCAGGTATACTCCTGATATGCTAGTTTGCCTTCTTTCCTTTTCCACCTCCCCCCCCCCATTCATTTTTCCTCTTTCTCTCCTTCCCTTTTGTTTTCTGTTCAGTTATTTATATGTTGGCTTTGTGCCTTTTGAATTCACAAGGGGCTGTAAAATCCCAACTGATAGTAATTAATCTGCTGCTGTTTATCACTCATCTATTTTAAACTTTTGTTCTGTATGCAGCTTAATTAATCAGAATACACATTCATTCAGCATTTCATGGAAATGTGGAAAGCAGCTGCTTATTGGGAAAAAGGAAGAAAGCAACAGATCATGTGAACTGTGAATGATAATGCTGATAATGCTGAAAAATTATGAAACTATAATTCCCAAGGCATGTGAGGTCAACACTGAATTCAAAGGAAAAAAATTGCATACAATTCAAGACATTTTGAGTTATGATAAAAAAATTAATATTTATATAGGTTTTGTTTTGATATATGAAAACAATGAAAGTATGTTAACACTTAATTATTTAATAAGTTATGATATTCCTTGACTTGAAGTTATTTAATTTGTTATATGGGGTGGTTGACTATTTCTTCTTCTTTTTGATCATCTTGGACTTTAAGAGGTGATCTTGGATTAGAATGGCTACTGTAAGCATATCATCTATGATTGTCTCAACAGCCAGTTTTTAAAAGTTCTATGAAATACATACATACATTCATACATACATACTTGCATGTATACATACATATTTTTAAAAGGTAAATAAAGACTAATACAAAATACCCATTTTATAAAATTCTCTCCAAAATTCATATTTACCAAAATCTTGAACAAAAAAGCCCAGTTCAAATAACCAATAGCCATCTCTGCATCCAAAAAGATCCATGAAGCTTGGTTTTTTATGTGTCTCAAAATATTCCAATATGTCCAACACATTTCTGACATTGTACTTTAACTGTCTTTTAGGTATTGATCCTCATGAGTAAATTCTTGAAAAATTGTTTTCATTCTGCCAGCTGGACTCATTATGAACAACTTGTAATCATTATTTAATAATAATATTGTCCTATAGTTTCTTGTTAAAGTCAAATCTTGTCCCTCTTTAGGTATTAATGCTTTACTGGCCTCTTTCCAATTCTCTTTCATTTTTCCTCCCTATAGGATAGAGTTCGTCTTGTTTTGTAAAAGTTGTAAAAGTTCATCCTCAAAATATTTATAATAAGAACCTGATAATCCATCTGGTCCAGGAGCCTTTCCCAGTTTAATCTTTTTTATAGCTTCAGCATCATACTTTATTGGGGTTTTTATAATATTTTTATTAAGTACTATATTAAACAGATAAGGCAAATACAAAAACAAAGTATAAAAATAAATAGGCAAAGAAAAAAAAATACAGTCCCCACCCACCCCCCAAAAACCCAGAAAGACAAAGAAAATATAAGAAACTTCTCCCTTCATTCCCAGCAAATATATTCAGTATTAACAAGTTATTACTGTATCTTACAATACAACAAATATCTCTTCTTCACCTACTTCACCCTATTTTTATAAACTCATTTCTAAATCTTCGGCTCACCTTATTAATTAGCAAAGATCCAGTAAATGTTTTTAAAAATACCTAATGATCTAAGTATATAATTACCTTTTCCATTTAGTCTAAATTCCCCTCCTTCCTCTTTAACAATTAAACATTGCCAAAAAAAGAATTAAAACTATTAACATCTCCAGAAATCATAACTCATTTCGATATTAAAAGACAGTTTAGACAGTTCCAAAAGAAAAACTATCCTATCCAGATAACCATTAAGTAGCACCAGAAATACAAACTTCTCTTATAATCATAATCAGATGAACCAATTTTATATTTTTAGAAACTTTTGTGTAGTTCTGTTCCTAATCTATCTTTGTTACACTGTAATCTTCAATAAATTTGTTTCTTTATTTGTTTTCCCTAGAGAGATATTACTTCTTTTACATAAATTGGAATAATATTGATGAAATGCTTTGTGAATGGCTGCATTGTCCATTAATACAGTATCTCCTTTATTTTCTAGACATATCCCAGATTTATATGCAAATCATTGGAATCCGATTGTATTACCAAATTATATTTCAGTATGTTTTACAAAATTGTAGGAAATAACTCTTTGCTTCAGTAGATCACTACTACTGGAGATAGGAAAATCTAAACATTTTCAAAAATGGAGTGCAGAATATTCTTATTCAGGCCAGTGAGAATAAACATTATCATTGAATAAATATTGCAGAATGTTTGGACTTGCTGGCAAAAACAGGGTTCTCCATCTGATGTAATGGTCATTCTTAATGTGACAAAAGAGAAAAATAATTAAATACTTGATGGGGAAGCCATAACTATATGAGTTTTTTTTTAACTGTAGTTAACTCTGTTCCATCATTTGGAGTCTAGCCTACTGCATCCCATTCAAACCAAATACAGCCATCAAACAAGAGTAAGTTGTGCGTTTCTGTTTTAGTCTAGGAATTTGAACAAAACTTCCTGTTGGAGCAGCTGAAATCTATTTAGATAGCTGCTTGTGCTTAAAAATTGGCATTATACTCCAACAGATATGTGACAGATTCCAATGCACTTCTTTAACAAGCCAAATGACATTCCTCCATGATGAGCCCAGGACCATGGAGGACCTGTATTTTATAATGTATTTTATTTTGGAGGAAGAAACAATACATTGTTAAACTTCAAGGTATTGAGTTATTAGCCAACAAATAAGCATGGACTACCCAACAAATTCAATGACATTAAAGGAATAATGTTTATTCATTCATTAAATCAAGCATTAATGACATAGGCAAAGATCTCTTTCTTATTGTGCTTATTCTCATTCAACCTAAATGTTTAAAAATCCTACATTTTGAAAATGAATGGGCACATATGGCTAGACACCTTGAAATTTATTAAATGAATTAAATAACGAGAAAAAAAATCCATTGCAGTCCCAAATGTGCTTTTTCAAGAGGCAACTGGACTAATACCTCTACGAGGTTAGAAACTTCACATATTTCCTAAAAGGCAAAGCACATAACCTACATTTAGTACTGTTATTAGCAAAAGAAAAGTAGTAATTTTGATCCAATTTGTCACTCTGGGAGCACTGCCAAAATCAATTTTAAAAAATGAATGTAGATTCTAGTGGTACAAATCAAGACCATGAAGTATCTTGATTGCAGAGTGCCCATCCAGCCTGTTTGCTGGGGTTGTTATTTGATAACAAGTTATAACAAAGGGTGGATTCAAATGATGATCAGATAAGATTTATCATGCCTTTAAATCCATGTAATTATTTATTAAATTTAACCTGCTATTCTTCAAAAGGTTGTTCAAAATAGGAAAACTAAAGTGCAAAATACAGGTCATCCTCAACTTACAATTCATTTAGTGACCAATCAAAGTTACAATGGCACTGAAAAAAATGACTGATGACCATTTTTCAGTTATCATCTTTGCAGCATCTCCATGATCATATGATCAAAATTCAGACGCTTGGCAACTGGTTCATATTTATGAAAGTCGCAGTGTCACAATGTTACATGATCACCTTTTGCGATCTTCTGACAAGCAAAGTCAATGGGGAAGCCAGATTCATTTAACAACCAGGTTACTAACTTTGTTCCAGCCGGAAAGAAGCGTGTGAGACCGGGTTCCAACAACAAACTCTTTTATTAACTCGCTAAGCAACAGTAACAGAACAACAGCCCAAGCCGCAGCAGCCCTTTATATAGCGGCTTGCCCGCGCGTGTGGCCAATGACACTGCTTTAACTGTTCCCGCCATTTGGCGGGCTAACTAGATTGGTTCTCTAACAGCCAATCCACGAGTGTCCTTTTTGGCCAATCAGAATAGGGAACTTGGAGCCTACCAAGTTCCATACAGAACACCCCTCCCCCCTTAGTTTAGTCCAACGTGCGTCATGTAGTCACGCAGGTAGGTGGGGCTTTTTTGAGTCCTGGTTGACCTGCGCAGCTCAGTCTCGGCGTGGTCTTCGAGCGGTTTGGACAGGATCGCTGTCTCTCTGGTCCTTCTCCATGGAACCTCCTGGAAGGGTGAGTCAGCCTTGCCGCTCCTGCCTGAGTCTCTCGGGCTGGTTGAGATGGCTCCACCGCTCCCTCCTAATTTGACTGGGTTGGTCGAACTGGCCTTGCTATCTCCTTTCAGGAAGGCCTCGCTTCATTCTCCTGCTCCCGGACATATTTTGGGTTCATTTAACCATGAGTGCTCTTTTTGATTTGTTAGATAGTTTTTTTGTGGTGTTTGTTGTCTTGTTATGGGAGGTTCGTCTCTCCCTTTTTTATTATTTTGTATTTCCCCCCCCTCCTCAGTTGTTTTTTAGTCGATATTTATTTTTGGTTCTGTTGTGTTTTTTGTTCGAGATTGCGAGAACGAAGCTGGTCTATGTGCCGCTTCCATTCTCTACCATCGTCTAGGAGTAGCTGGTAAGACCGGGGGACTGTAATTTGGGTGATCGTGGCTGGAAGCCACAACAGGTCCCTGGTTAGGTTTCTCGCATAGACCAGGTCGCCAATTTCAAATGTTCGGTATTTGCTGGAGGAGTCGGGGTGCAGTCTGTCCAGGTAGGAATGTAATTTCCTACCCATTAGGAGTTCTTCTGGGCTTTTGTTGTTTGTGCTGCTAGGGGTAATATGTTGCAGGGTTAGGAGTCGGTTTAGTTTGTCTTGCATGTCCCCCTTGTCCATTCTATTTAGGACCTCCTTAGTGTACCAAACCATGCGTTCAACCCTGCCGTTTGCAGCCAGATGGGCCGGCACTGTTAACGCATGTCGGATACCCAGGGCAGCAAGGTACTGTTCGAATGCTAACGCTGTAAACTGGGGCCCATTATCTGACACCAGCACATCAGGCAGCCCATGGGTAGCGAAAAGTTTGTCTAGCTGTTTCATTACAGCTTTGGTGGTTGTGGAAGCCATGAGAATGACTTCCAACCAGTTCGAGAAGGCATCCACAACTATTAAGAAGGTGTTGCCTTTGGTCGGCCCAGCAAAGTTAATATGTAGTCTAGACCATGGACCCCGGGGAGTTTCCCATTCTCTGACTGGTGCCAGTGGGGGGGTAGGCCTCGATTTTTGACAGTCATGGCATGTTGCATCCCAACATTCAATGTCTTTGTCCAGCCCTGATCACCAGACGTAACTTCTGGCCAGGGCTTTCATTTTGACTATGCCCCGGTGCCCCTCATGCAACATGCACAGAACGTCTTCCTGGAGACTGTTTGGTATCAGCACCCTGTCACCCCATCCCTTTTCTATAGACAGTTCGGTCTGTCAGGTGCGAAATGGCTTAAAAGTGTCAGTTTTGTTTTCCTCCGGCCAGCCTTTACCTACCCAATTCAATATGCACGCTGTCAAAGGTCTTTTGCGGTGGATCTCATGACTTTCGCTGCAGTTAGCGGCAGGTCCAGGCAGTTAGCGGCAGGTCTGTAGTTGAAGTGTGGAGATGGTTGGGGCTGGGTCTTCTTCTGTGATGGGCAGCGGGGAACGGCTCAGGGCATCGGCATGGGTGATGGCTTTTCCGGGGCGATGAATCAGTGTGTAGGAGTAGGCAGCGAGGAACTCAGACCACCTCATCATTCTAGGTGACAGAATGTTCAGGGTTGGCTTGTTGCCTGCTAGGATTCCTAGAAGGGGCTTGTGATCAGTGATGATCGAAAAAGTTCTACCGTAAAGGTACTCATGGAATCTTTTGACTCCGGCGATGATTGCGAGGGCTTCTCTGTCGAGTTGGCTGTAATTGCGTTCCGACTTGGAAAGCGTCTTTGAATAAAAAGCGACCGGTGCCTCTCTGCCGTCTGGTAGCTTGTTGCTCAGGATGGCGCCAATCCCAAAAGGCGATGCATCACAGGTGACCGTCAAGGGCAGGGTATTGCTATACTGGATTAAAACGGTGTTAGACGTTAATAGGTCTTTGATACCCTAAAATGCTACTTGTTCCCAGTGGCCCCATGTCCAAGTAGTTTTTTTATCAAGCAGCCAATGTAGGGGTTCTGCTATGGTTGCCTTATGGGGCAGGAACACATTGTAAAAATTTATGAGACCTAGGAATGCTTGAAGGTCAGTTTTGTTCCTAGGTCTAAGAGCGTCTTTGATTGCCTTTACCCTTTTTTTTTTGGTGTGGTGAATGCCTTGTTCATCGACTAAATAGCCCAAAACCTTGACCTGGTTGGTGGCTAGATCACATTTCTCTCTTTTTACCTTGAGGCCTGCGTCTCTAAATCTTGTTAAGACTTCTCTTAATCTGTTCTCTAGCTAGTTGGTGTTTTTTGCTGAGACCAGAACGTCGTCAAAGTAAGGGATGACTCTCTTGATTCCATTTAACAGGCATTCCATGAGGCTTTGGAACACGCCTGGGGCAACGCTAACACCGAACTGGAGATGGTTACACTTGAATTGCCCCTGTATGTGTTACAATAGTCTGTGCCTCTGCGGAAATGGGGTCAACGGGTAGTTGTTGATACGCCTGTGCAAGATCAAGCTTCGCAAACAAATTTCCTCCCCCTAGTGATTGCAGTAAATGTTGCACTACCGGTACTGGGTATGCGCTTTGTTGGAGCACATGGTTTAGGGTTGCCTTATAGTCTCCGCAGATGAGCACTGACCCATCTGGTTTCACAGAAGTAACGATGGGTGTTTCCCACCTGGCATGGTCGATTGGCTCTAAAACCCCTTGAGCTTGATTAATTTGTTCAGTTGTTCATCAATTTTTGGTTTTAAAGCAAATGGGATGCGTCTGGCCTTTAAATGGATGGGGGCTATTTTTGGGTCTAGGTTAAATGAAATTGGGGTCCCCTTGTACTTGCCTAGGGTCCCATCGAAAACATCTTGGAATTCTTGTAGCAGGCTCTCCTCCCAGTTGGCTGCGGCAATGCAGTTGATCCTGGAAATGTCCAATGCCTACTACCGGGATTCGATTTCCCTGGTAGTCGTTTAAAATCAGTCTTTGTTTCTGTAATTCTTTTGTTTAATGTCCGGTATCAGGTGCCGGATGGTATTCCAGGATACCATACATAGGAAAGACCCTGAGTCGACTTCCATCTCACAGGGCTTCCCTTCAATGCTCACCTCTATCCGGACCTTTTTCCCATTTTCTGCCCTGGCATTTCCGATGGTGACCGTCTGGTGCGTTTCCTCTCTGTCACTGGTTCTTTTGCTTCGGTTCCATCTGCTTCCAGCTTGTCTTTCTTCATGTCTGGGGGGGGGGGTGCTGTCGTGTCTTTTAGGACTATAGCTCTTTTTGTTTCGGCAGACCCTTTCGATGTGCCCCCGTTTGCTACAAGCCCTACAGATTGTGTCGAGGAACTTGCATTCGGCTCGCGGGTGGTTGCCCCCACATCCCGCACATTGAAACTCCCGCCAGTTTCTCCTCTTTTCGTGCCATCTCTTGTCTGAATGAAGTCTATGGAGGTCTTCATTTTCATCCTCGGTATCACTGTGGGATTCAAGATCTTCGTAGTGGGCTGTCACTGTGGGCTGTTTCTTTCCTCCCTCTGCCTTCTTCTCTCTGGCTTGGTTTGGCAGATCTGGGATTGCATTCATTTGGCGCATGGCGGCTGCTGACTTCTTTGCTGCTTCGGCGGCGGTTGCCTCTGTAATGGCCACGGTTATGTTTGGTCTATTCAGGAGCTTGCTCTGAAGGGTAGTGTCCTTCAAACTGAGGACCACGTGGTCCCTCATGGCCTCATCCATGTTCTGGAACTCACAGGCTCCTCCGATGAGTCTCAAGGCTGCTACAAAATCGCCGACAGTTTCATCTTCCTTCTGGTCCCTCTTATAGAATTCTTGTGTTTTTATCAAGTTGGAGACTACAGATGCGTAGTGTGCTCGGAGCAGTCTGTTCAGCTCGAACCAAGTCATCTGTTTGACATCTCTGGGTTTAGCCAGCGCCTTCGCCATTTTAAAGACAGCTGGTCCACAGTGTGTAAGGAAGACAGCCCACTTCCTTTGGTCAGAGATTTCCTGCAGTTCGTTGCTTTCCAAAAAGATAAGAAAGCGATCAATATACGACTCCCAATTCTCCTCATCAGATTGAATGGTGCGGGCGGAGCGTTGTTACCAGCCATCTCTCTCGCTCGGTTCAGATCGCCGCATGCTTTGGTCTCACTCTTCTATGACGATCCCATCCTCGTCGGCAGTGTTCCGTCCAGAAAGAAGCGCGTGAGACTGGGTTCCAACAACAAACTCTTTTATTAACTGGCTAAGCAATAGTAACGGAACAACAGCCCAAGCTGCGGCAGACCTTTATATAGCGGCTTGCCCATGGCTTGTGGCCAATGACACCATTTTAACTGTTCCCGCCATTTGGTGGGCTAACTGGATTGGTTCTCTAACAGCCAATCTGTGAGTGGCCTTTTCGGCCAATCAGAATAGGGAACTTGGAGCCTACCAAGTTCCATACAGAACAAACTTATCCACTGAGGTGATTCATTTAATCCCCCTGGCAAGAAAGGTTGTAAGATGGGACAAAGCTCCCTTAATAAATGTCTCACTAAACAACAGAAATTTGGGACTCAATTATGGTCCATAAGTCAGGGACTACTTGTATAAAACACACCAAAAAATTAAATGCATTTGAAACCCAGGTAAATAGACATATTAATGTATTTTAAATTCTGGATCCAGAGAAAGTTGCTTGAACATGGTTCCCAGTGACATCAACAGGATTTACTATGAGATAAGAAACATGGAGGATACAACTTTAGTTTGGATTCAACTTAGTCATTTTGCTTTTGTTTTTTTGTACAGAATCGGAATCAAACCAAATTTGTTTATTTATTTGTTTTTGCATAATTATGGAACATGTTTTCTTTCACTTTTTCTTGGTTTTTCCTTTCAGGTGGGAGATGGGAAAATGGAGCTTTTGCAGTCTCACCTGTGGTGTGGGATTGCAAATCCGTGAGGTTTTCTGCACTCACCTTCTCTCAAGAGAGGCTAATGAGACAGTGACTTTGGAGGATAAGCTATGTCACAAACCCAAGCCCACAGGGGTACAAGCCTGCAACCGTTTTGATTGTCCTCCATCTTGGTACCTTCAAGAATGGCAACAGGTAAATTCCAGTTCACAAAAGAAAAAAAACCCACCTGTATCTGCTATTAGTGGCTGGGAATGGGAGGGATACTAATCTTGGAATCATAACTTCCATTTATGCTTTGATTTGTTGCCTGCTGACCTCAGGTGAAACCCTATTTGGTTCTTTATACTGATTTGAAGAAAAACCCTATCCAGCAAATTCCTGTCTTACACCCACTTTTATCTACTGATTATTTTATCTAGAAATATTAGTGAGGCCTTTGAATTTGTTTGAAGAAAGTCTATTAAAAAGTCCTAAAGTTTTAATGTTCCTGCAGGAGAGTTTTGGTCAGTGTGATCTACAATATCTTGCTGCTTTCAACAGAACGAGGAAAACAACATTGCACTACTGTATGCTTTCCACCCCTTTGGGCAGGTGCATGCTGTCAAATGCAATGCAATTGTCACAGACATACATACAACACACACAACACACACCCAAATACTACAGATCACTGGCTCGTGTTAACACTCCACAGGTTTAATGTTTTGGTTGTTCAAGTCTGTTGTTTTAATTAGAAACATTTTTTTAAATTAGAAAGCCAACTGTGTTTTCAGTCCTTATCTTATCTCTTTCCCTTTGTCTTCTTTCCAAAAGAAAGTGGCTATAGCATCTCTTTAACATAAAGTGGCCTACAAGTGTTTGCATCATTATATCTTTTTCAGCCTTTGTTTTATTGCTTTAACAATAAAACAAAGACTGAAAAAGATGTAATGATACAAACACTTTTTGTAAAAGGGGCTTTATAAAACCCAGAATGCATATTAAAAACCTGCCCCAGCACATCAAATAAAAATCCTTCCTTGTTTCAATCCCCTAATTGTTTTTATTAGTATTTCCATCCTAAGGCCTGCTATTCCACATGCTGTTTGAAGCAACCCATTAATTTTTATGAGATACGGATCAATTTGTGGAAGTGCATTGCTGCTCATGTTTCTCAGGCTTATAAATTTCTGCTGCAAATGTTCTGCAGTGTTCACAGACATGCGGAGGTGGCATTGAGAGACGGGAAGTTCTTTGCAAGCAACGCATGGCGGATGGAAGTTTTCTTGAACTTCCAGAAACTTTTTGTTCCACTTCACGGCCAGCTTTCCAACAGGCCTGCAAAAATAAGGATTGTCCCCCTGAATGGCTCCTCTCAGATTGGACACAGGTATGAAGTAGTAGTAGAAATAGAATCTGGATTATTATTTTTTTATTTCCTTTTCTTTGCACAACCTGAATTTTGCTTTTGATACAGTACTATCATTTTGTTAAGGCAGTATTTCCCAGTCTTGTAATCTCTTGATTAGATTTATGCCAGTTATAAAGACAGCTGTTTATTGATAATTGAGGATATATATTTTTCTTATTATTATTATTATTTTTCTTATTATTGGATTTAAACTCTTTTGGGCTGACCCAATTATGCCAGGTAATATTACCATATTACTAGTGAGGCTACAGGCTAATGAATCTGCAGAATATGCCACCTATGGAAACCCCTGAGAGTCTTCCAGAATTTGAACTTCAGTTGGTAAATAGCAAATTTAAACAATCCCTTCAAACAAATTTAAACAATCCACTGTCAAAAATTAAGCCATGAGGTATTTTGTAACTTTTTGAAATTACTTCTGTATTGTAAAACTAGAGAAGACGAACAATAACAAATGTTTTTTTAAAAGTTACACAGATTGCCACAATAAGGTTTTCATGCTAGCTTAAATTTAGTAGGATTGTTGAGTGAGATATTTCTGTTACCATTGATCTTTCAACTATGACCACCCCTGATAAAATTCCAAGGAATATTTGCTGGAACATCATTAGAAATCATTAGAAATCCATGATCAATGTAAGAATATTAAATCTGGGGAAGGGATCTGCCAGTCTGACTGAACACTGCTGAATTATAGAGCAAAATTATAAATATGCTTCAGAATAATATTTAGACTTTCTAATAGTCTAGTATATTATTGCTATCTAATCCACATGCCTTTTTAATGTGAATTATATTCTACTGACCTTAACTGAGAATGGCTTTTTCTCTTCTCCCTGTTCATTTCTTTCCATTCCTCCTTTGTCCAAGAAGCAAGCAATTAATTTGGTTTTTGAAAAACATATTTATGCCAGGTTGGATGTGCACAATGTAACAAGCCTAACTAATGGATACTGATCTAGCCTAACAGCCCAGCCAAATAAATAGATTTATCTAGATAAATCTGTTGTTAGAACATGTAGTCTTTCTGAGTGTAATAGGTACCTGTCTATTCCTCAGGCAATGTTCATTATTTTACTTTTAATCATTCAACCATTGCTTTTAATCATGCTACTCAAATTTTTAGATAACAAACTGTTTTCTTCCACACCTGGGAATATTTCATTTCTTTTTCTTACATTCTAACTTCTGGGTTTATGACCCTCCTCTTTTAAATATTTATTTTATTTATTTAGATGTATATGGCCACCCAATTTGTGTGATCACAACTCAATAAAACCAAATGCAAACCCCAAATTGCATTTCAAACCAACAAATCAACAAAAACAAAGCATGCAATCAGGGCCCATCAACACAGAATCTACCTCCCAAAGACAGGCTCATCTACCGAATCATCCTGGCCTAATGCCTGGGGGGTGGGGTGGGGACAAACTTCTGAAGTTTTTCTAAACACTAGCAGGTTTGGGGGATAATCAATTTGGGGGGAATGGGGATATGTCTTTCAAAAGGGCAGGTGCTGCAACTGAGAAGACACATATTCTAAGTCCCATCAGATGATGTTGCTTCGGGGAAGGGACTTGGAACGTCATAGCATGTGGGATAGACAGATACTCCAATAAAGCAGAAAATTTGTAGCTCAGGATTGAAATGAGAGCTTGGTTGTTTTCTTGCAGATGTTTCATTACCCAAATTTGATAACATCATCAGTGCACCAATGACACTATCCAGTTTGAGTAATGAAACATCTGCAAGAAAACAACCAAGCTCAGAGAGCACCAAGGACCCCACACAAGTGTTCTGGCAAATAATCCAGTCCTGTGCCATATTGGGCTTCATAGTCATAACCAGCACATTGAATAGCACCTGGTAGCTTATTATTTTATTTATTTTTATTTATTTATTTGATTCGTCAGTCGCTTACAAGATAATATACGGTATATAAGTATAAACATGAGTAAGAATACAGGAAATAGGTACGAATAAATGAGGACAATCGGACAGGGACGGCAGGCACCATGGTGCACTTATGCACGCCCCTTACAGGCCTCTTAGGAATGATGGTTCTTACAGGCCTCTTAGGTCAATAGTGGTTAGTTTGAGGTTAAAGGAGTGGGGGTTAGAGAATGTAACAACAGAGTCAGGTAGTGCATTCCAGGCATTGACCATTCTGTTGCTGAAGTTGTACTTTCTGCAATCGAGTTTGAAGCGGTTTACATTGAGTTTGTATCTGTTGTGCGATCTTGTATTGTTGTGGTTGAAGCTGAAGTAGTCATTGACTGGTAGCACAGTGTAGCAGATAATTTTGTGTGCTACGCTTAAGTCTAACCATAGGCAGTGTAGTTCAAGGTTGTCCAAGCCCAAAATCTCAAGCCTCGTGATATAGGGTATTCTGTTGCGAGCAGAAGAGTGTAGTACTCTTCTCGTGAAATACTTCTGGACTTGCCCAATTGTATTAATGTCTGATATGCAGTGCGGATTCCAGACTGATGAGCTGTATTTGAGTATTGGTCTGGCAAAAGTTTTGTATGCTCTAGTTAGCAATTATGCAGTTCATGCATTTCATGCACTGTATGCCCATGTCATTGTGACCTATAACCACTTGCGCTGTGCATCATTAAGGGCAGTCCCATGAATAATGCATTGCAATAGGCCAGGGGTGTCAAACTGGTGGTCCGCAGGCCAGATGCATCACGCGCAGGCCACACCTGCCCCAGCTCCACTAATGAGAAAAACATCACACGACAGCAACATGAAATGGCGAGTTTGACACCCTTGCAATAGGCCATCTGGGAGAAACTAAGATGTCAGTCTTTTCTGATGCTTCAGCTGGCACAATTGGTTTATAAGCTGGAGTTCTGCAAAGCCCTCCTAGCCACCACTGCTGCCACCTTGAGCAGGAGTTCTGAGTCCAGGGGAACATTCTACATTTGCACTGTTTCTGACTGATCCAGAATAGTAATAGTGCAGACAATGTTGAATGCCCCACAGTTATTTGAATGACTGGTGTATGAAGTGCTCCAGCTTCCAGATGCTGGCTCCAAGTTAAAGTCCTGGTTATCACCTTTAAAGCCCCATATAGCACAGGACCAAGTTACTTGCAGATTGCACCTCCCTGAAGATATCGGCCATCCCTACTAGGTTAGATAGGGGGATGCCACCTGATGAGATCTCCAAGATCCTGTGGTGCAATGCAGCCCCTCCTTCCTGGGAATCCATACTACATTCCACCACGAATGCACCCTCTTGGTGATATCTCAGCTGCTTGGAACAGCTCCCACCTGAGATCCTAGGAAATTCTTACCTTTTAGCTTTCCAGAGGGCCATGAATATTTGGCTTATCCCCCAAGCATTGGGTTAGGATGGGGATTGAGCCAGAGTTAACTCCAAGGTTAACAGGTAGTAACTAATTAACATTTAATCTTTCCTAAGCAGCTGTTGTTCTGTTTCCAGTGTTCTGTTAGCTGTGGAGAGGGAACCCAGACACGAAATGCCATTTGTAGGAAAATGCTAAATACTGGACTTTCTGCCATTGTAAACTCATCACTGTGCCCATCTCTGCCGCTCTCCTCCTTGGTCAGACCATGTGTGCTCATGACTTGCTCAAGTGAGTATAGAAGAAGATCTGGAAGGAAATTGGGAAGATTGGGACAATTTCCTGGCCAAAGAAGCTACATGAAGGCTAAAGAACTTAAAGGCAAAACATTTGGAAGAGCATAGTTTAGGGAAGTATAACATAATACTATAATTATTAACATTAATAGCAGGACAGTGCGAGAGTAATGTGCTTTATACATTCATTTAAATCAGAGGTACCCACTCTCTTTCAGTCAAATGGTTGCAGTCCAAAACATGAATAGAGTCAGGTCAAAGAAGTCAATGAAAGCAGAACAGCACAAAAGTATATATTTTAATTTAAATTTAAATATTAGAATTAATGTGGATATGCAGTGCAAAGTGCTTTGGAGTAGCCATTACTAAGGCTTCCTTAAATCAAACATGCATTTCTTTGGGATCAGAAGGCTACAGCACAAGCCTAGATCATGATGCAACCTTCTCAAAGAAGTACTTACAAGAGATTATTTGTTGATTAAATCTCTATTTTTGGTAAATTTTTCAGAAGTGAAATTTCACCTAGTTCCAAAAGAAAGATGTTTGTTTGGTTTCCTGAGTTGGAAGCTGTATTTTATGGTCCATCTGCAGATCCCCATGTAAATCATATCCGAGGCTCAAATGTTCTGTAGTAACTTCCCCATTAAATGTCCTGTATTGATAGAGTATCATGCTATTTCCCCATAAGCATCACGCATCAGTGATATGAAGTCCATGGAGGAAACACACACATGGGTACAGCACAGAAGCATTCATGGAAAGGAAAAAGAACCCTTAAGTCTCCTTTAGTCTATTAGGTTAAATGTGCAAATGTGATGTGACACCATATCCTAATAATGTTACTTACATTCCAGGATATCAGAGACCAGCTCACAAGCAACCCCCTTTAATACTGGCTCAAAAGAAAGTTTTCATCCAGACAAGAAAGCAAAAG
This sequence comes from Laticauda colubrina, assembly GCA_015471245.1. Taxonomy (NCBI): domain Eukaryota; kingdom Metazoa; phylum Chordata; class Lepidosauria; order Squamata; family Elapidae; genus Laticauda; species Laticauda colubrina. The sequence continues at coordinate 38,284,969 of BLBF01000004.1, read as the reverse complement.
AAGCTCCATTTTGTTGTTGGTGGATACGCCTACTTGTTGCCCAAAACTTCCATCATTCTTCGATGTCCTGTAAGACGATTCCGGAAACCAATGATCACGTGGGAGAAAGATGGCAAACGACTCATCAGCTCTGTTCACGTGACCATCGCGCCATATGGATACATGAAGATCCATCGATTAAAGCCCTCCGATACCGGCATATATACCTGCACAGCGGGACCAGCTCAGGAGCATTTTGTGATTAAACTCATAGGAGGCCACAACAAATGTACCTCCTCCTTGTCATCTGGGATAAAAGAAGACGAATCCTCAAGGAAGGTCAGTCTGAATGAAGCTTTGCAAGGCCAGGAGAAACATCAGACTAAAATTCTCTTCAATGGAAGCAAAACTGAAAAACGAGGACTTGTCTCTGATCCTAGCCACCAGTATGATGACATTGTCTCAAGGCTTCTGGAATACAGAGGCTGGCCTCGGGTTAGTGCGGAGCCCTGGGAAGCTCAAGACTCCACAGAAAGAAATATTTCTTCAGAGGAAGATCAGGGTCAGGACTACAACCTGCCTTTCACTATGGTCGCCAGTCAGGATCGTTTAGACGATATCTTAAAAAATTTGTCTCAACAGCCTGAGGAACTGAAGGATGTCTATAGCAAGCAACTTATCTCCCAACTGGCCCATGAAATTTTCAAGAGCCACTTGGAGCATCAGGAATCTTTTTTCAAAACCCAGGGAAGCAGAGTCAGCTCTGCATCAGTGGAATTTCCATTCACTAAGCATTTTTTAGAGTTTAACAGATTATTGAGAACATCTTCCTCTGAAGCCCACTTGTCCATGTCTCTAGAACTCGTAAATGGTTCGCGTGGGCCACACAAGAAACCTGCCATCTTGAAGAAGATCTCGGCAGCACAACAACTATCCGCATCTGAGGTTGTTACCCATTTGGGGCACACTGTGGTTCTAGCCAGTGGGACATTAAGTGTACTTCTTCATTGTGAGTCTGTTGGAAATCCAAGGCCAATCATTACCTGGGCGAAGAATGGAGAAGCTGTGCAGTACAACAAGAGGTAATAAAATAGTAATTTCATCTACACATGCATATACATACAAAATTTTGATTTTCCTTTACTTTCATGCATTCTTTTTACATTGTCTAATGACATTTTTTTCAAAATACATTATTTCAACTGTCATACTAATGGATATATGAGAGATTATTCTGTAGGAGCAGATAATTGAATAAAACTCTTAGTTGTTTAAAATCTAAGACATTCATTCCTAATTTGAGATCCTCCAGATATATTGGATAATAGTTTACAAAATCCCCAGCCCCCAATTGTTGAACATAATCATGGGGAAACTGTAAAAAAAAAAAAAAAACAGGTTTAGTTCTACTCTGCTTTAGAAATGAGGTAGAACAGTAGACTGTTATAGTTCCGAGTGGAGGAAAAATACTATTTTGAATTTTTCCCTATGTACAAAACTAAAAACTACTATGTAGAATACTGGCACATAATGGAAAAGTTTCTAATTAAACGGTCCCACCCCTCATTTGCAATTTATAGAGAAGGTATTTTTAAAAAATCAAGGAAGTGTTTTTGAAATATGTAAGGAAAATTTATCAAGTTCTATCATTCCAGAAATATGCCATTTTATTTAGATGCAGGTTATGTAGAGAGTTTCCGTTCTGCAGTACAGGGATCTTTATAAAATTGGTTCATATTACAGTTTGTAGAAATGGAAAATAGATAGTTGCATTCTAAAAGGGACTGTTTTATAACAACTAACACACGTGTTGAAAGTATAAGCAAATTGGAAGAATTACATGTGTCAGGTGGAAGCAGATAAAAAAACCACCAAAAGATTTGTTGATCCAAGGAAAACAAGGTTTTATTCACGTGTCTGCAGAGACGGGTTCCCTCAGGCATTGAAGGAACCCAGAGCAAAATTCAGGCAGCATTTTTATACCCTAACTGTCCGCCCCCTCGTACGAGGGCTTGGATCACATTCTTTCTGTTTTCAAATTGACACATATATTTTGAAGGTTCATACTAGCTCCCTATCTAGCAAAAGCAGTTACACAGTTTCTGACATCGCAGCACTTTATTACAATTCCCCATTGTTCTAGCCTTATCTTGTTTTTTTCTCTTGTGCACAAACTGGAACACTTTCTTATTTAGCAGAGCTACTGAGTTTGAGACACACTTCCTTATTTAATTCAGTGGGTCATCCAACATGACTTCGGTTCTGCTCACAATCCCCCCTTTTTCTTTTTCCACTCTTGTCTCAAACTCAAATAGCAGATCCTCTGCTTCTTTCAGAGTGATTTCTCTCTGATACATCATTAGAGGTTCTGCTTCCTGCTTCTTCTCAAATCTTGAACCCAAGGATTTCCCTATCTTCCCACACGTTGTTATTGCACCAGGGAGACACTGAACAAAACAACACAACAATACACAGCATATAATAATCAATATAATTCCCATTATGGTAGATCTAAACCAAGTGGAACTGGGAAGCCAAGACCATAGTGCTCCCCACAGGTCTGGCAATGAGGAGTCACCTCTTTGTGATAATGGATTAGAGCGAATACGTTCTTCCATTACTTTTACTGTCTTTGTAATATTAGGTTGGAAATCATGTATGTATACACAGCAATGTGAATGAATCAGAGCACACAGACACCCTTTTGTAGCTAATACAATGTCTAAAGCATACCTATTTTGTAGAGCAACCTGTCTTACTTCAGAAAGCTCGGTGTTAATCATTTTAATATTCTTTATTGTATCATTGAACATTGTTACCATGAAATTATTTAGAATATGTATATCTCGGTAGTTCATAGCTACTCCCAATTGTGTTATTATACCACGGGAGATTTGGGTCCAGAGTCTCCGGGTAAGGCCAGATTCTGAGTCTCTTTTATTACGTATCCGGCCTTGGGGAAGGCCATCAAGTTTATATCACATACCCGATTGTACATGTGCCACTCCAGTTCACCTGTTCTTCCTGACATGTGCATGCATAACCAGCAATTGGTGATGTACAAGGAATGTGAGACCTTCTTGAGATTCTTTATGAACACATTGTCATCCCACAAGTCTATTCCCAAGTCACCCGCAGGTCCAACATATTGTGAACTTCTTTGATATATTAATGTAAATATAGTTGCAACAAATAGTCCTCTCCAGAGTTCAGCCGACATCTCCATGGTGGTTTCTGCTGGCTATTTCTTCAAGGTTACCTTTAGCAGCTGACCATCCACTGGATTGCCTTCCAAGCTTTCTCAGGTTCCTGTGCTTTCTTGACTCTGCTGTAATGCATCCAGCCTCCTTCCTGAGTATGGACTGCAGATTCAGTCGTCAGCAACACCTGGTACGGACCTTCCCAGCTAGGTTGCAGTTTTTCACTTCTCCAAGTCTTTATCAAGACCCAGTCTCCAGCCTCGTGTGGGTGTTGGCTACCAGCCAAAGATGGTCGTTGCACCAACACTCCCTGTTTGTGAAGAGAAAGCAAAGACCGAGACAGTGCCAGCAAATATTTCCGAAGGAACAAGTCCCTGAACTCTAGTATGGGATTGCCGAGTTTGGCCAAATAGGGTCTCCCCATCAGCATTTCAAAAGGAGAAACCCCTGTGTCTTTCCTTGGACAAGTTCTGATCCTGAGCAGAGCTAAGGGAAGATTCTTTCCAACCCCCCTTTTCTGGCAACTCAGTGAAATCAATTTGTGCTCTCTGAAAAGGCCGACCCACTAGGGGTCACCCTCCCATCTCTTTCTTGCGTGCCGCTTTCTTATTTACTTTCAAACAAATCAAACATTTCTAGAAGATGCTCTGAGCTACTGTCCACATCCTCAGACTCCAATAGTGAGGTTTAACGGACATGACCAAGGCCTCTGTTCCCCAATGTCCTCCTTCATGAACTTTCTCCAATATTCCCCTCATGACAATGGGTGACACCACCTTGACTCCCTCTGACGTCTTTCATCCCTCTGGGGTTTTGACACATCCTTCTTTCTCCAACTCCAACTTTTCCTTTTTCTCTGGCTCCCATTCCTCCCTCTCGTCCTCCTTTTCCAGTATTGGTATAGATACCATTACCAACTCTATCTCCCCTGCAGCTTCCTTCGCCCATTTGTCCGCCCATCGGTTTCCCACAACCTCCGGTGTGTTCCCCTTCTGATGTGCATTCACATGGACAATTGATACTCGGCTGGGGAGTTGCAATGCCTCTAAGGCTTGCTCTACTAACTGCACTTGCTCTATTTGCTTCCCATCCGCCTTGATATACCCTCTTTCTTTCCAGATTTTCCCAAACATGTGCACCACCCCCCATGCACACTTGGAATCAGTCCAAATCGTTACTTCCATCCCCTCAGCCAATTCCAAGGCTCTGGTCAGGGCAAGCAATTCACATTTCTGGGCTGACCAAGCAGCTGGGAGTGACCCTTTCTCTATTACCTCACCTTCCCCGGTTACTATTGCAAACCCAGATTTTCGCTTTCCATTTTCCACTCTGCTAGATCCATCTATAAACCACTTCTCTTCCTTCTCCAATGGAGTCTCTTCCAAGTCCTCTCTAACCTTTGTCATGAGATCCACTTGCAATAGACAATCATGGTCTTCCGGTTCCCCCGCCTGCCCTCCAAGAATTCTGCTGGATTTAGATTCTTGTCTGTTCCTATTACCACATCAGGACTGGTTCTCAAAATGGTTTCATACTTCAATATCCTCCCTTCGGTCATCCAAGTGGTAGCCAGCTGGCTCAACACTGAGTTGACCTGATGAGGCGAATGCACCACCAAAGCTCCCCCAAAGGTTAACTTTTTGCTCTCCACCACCAACATCGCTGTTGCTGCCACAGCCTGAACACAAACTGGCCATCCTTTCACAACCGGCTCCAAACCCTTGCTTAGGAAGGCTACCGGCTGGTACTGCCCCCGCCTCTTTTGGGCAAGGACTCCAACTGCTGTTCCCTGAGCCACCGCCACATACAAATGAAACGGTAATTTCAGGTTTGGCAAGGCTAAAACTGGAGCGGTTGACAAAGCCTTCTTCAGCTCTTCCCACCTTTCACTATCTCCCCCCTCCCATTCTATGTGCTCTCCCTTTCCAGGCAACTTTCTATGCAAAAACTATGCCAACACTGTGAATTGGTCTACCCAGATTCTACAATACCCCAATAATCCCAATGCTTGCTGCACCTCTGTCTTGTTCCTGGGAGAAGCCAAGCTCATGATCCCCTTCACCTTTTCAGGGTCCAAGGACCTATAACCCCCTGCTGAATGTAATGTCCCAAATATTTCACCTTTTTTTTCCCTACTAACCCCTTCACCTCCTGCCCACACATCTGATGATATCTTCTCATCTTCCATTGTTAACATACACATGCGAAGTTCCTTCCTTCTATCCCACAATTCTATTCCAAAAACATCCAACAAGTCTCTTCCTAGCAAGATCACCCCTGAATCTGGAATATACAATATTTCGGTTTCAGTAACCACATCATTCAGTTCCAATCTCACCTCTTCCAAAATCTTGACCTCTTGGGATTTCCCACTCACCCCAACCACCTTTAAAGTCTGCTTTGACCTGCATGCTCCCTCTACCGGATCGCATACAGATGTCCGGCTTGCACTGGTGTCGATCAGGAACAGCCGTTCCTGAGGGTCAGGACCCACCAACACATTTACCAGGGTCCCTCTTGGGGAGCCGGAACCTCCCTAATCGTATAGGGCATAGCTTCGTTCCTCTGGGGTTTGGGGACATTTTCGTGCAAAATGTCCCTCTCTCCCACATCTGAAGCAAGTTCTACTCTGGGACGGCTGTTGGAATTGACCACCTCGATTGCCCCCTGGACCTCCTCACCGAACCGGGGGTCTCCACTCCCTGCTGGGAGATCTTTCATCTCTCCACCTTGGCCTCGGATCTGACATCTGGGTCTCCCTGTTTTTCCTAACTTCATTCTTGGCTGCCGTTTGCACAGCAGCTACCATCATCTGAGACTTCTGTTTGGTTTTTACTGAGTCTCGGTTCACAAAAACTTGTTGGGCTGCTCCCATCAAATCTGTCATGCCCAAATCAGTCCATCCCTCTGTCTTCTGGATCTTTTTCTGGATATCTGACCATGCTTTGGTGATGAATTGCATCTTCAGGAGAGTCTCGAAGGCAGGGGTTTCTGGCTCCACTCCGGAGTACTTGGTTAACCCTTCACGGAGCCGAGCACAGAAATCCCCCGGGGACTCATCCTTTCCTTGTGTTATTTCAAATGCTTTGGTCAAGTTTTTCTCTTGAGGGATGGCCAATTTAATTCCTTCAATGATCATGCGTTTCATATCTCTCATGTGCTCCCTATGAGCGTTATTATTGATGTTCCAATTTGGATCAGCTATGGGGAACTTTTTGTCTGCAGCCACTGCTCCCTGTTGCCCTGCATGTCTCCTATCCCAGGCAGCCATTGCTGCCCTCCTAATGAGGTTCCTCTCTTCGGGGGTTAAAAGGCGTCCAAGAATATACATCAGTTCTTGGTATGTGTATTCATTGGGCCCCAGAAACAATTCCAACTGTTCCGCCACTTCATGAGCATTCTCATGGAGTTTCGGAAGGGTCTTTTTCAGATCCCGTAACTCAGCAGATTTTATGGGGACAGCCACGAAAACGGTGACTGGATTCCCCTGTGCATTCATGCCATTTGGGACTTCTCTGACTGGGAAGGCCGACACGGGATTGGCCGACCTTCCTCCTAGAGGCAAATTCTCTAGGTCCTTGTTTAATTGAACCAGTTCCCTTCTGAGTCCTGGATATGCAGGTGGAGGTGGAGCCTGGACAACTGGAGCCGGCAGGGGCGGTGGTGCCAGGACTGCCGGAGCCGATGCCGGTGGACTCCCCATCCAGTCCTCAGTTTCGCTTTCCTCCACCTTGCTGACAAACTGTCCTACTTCTGTTTCTGGTGGAACTGGACCTTCAAAGTGAGCATGATACCATACCTCCACATAGGGTATTTGCTCCTTCATCCGGTGTTTCACGATATACTCTTTCAACTGAGTTATCCAGTACGTGCTGGTATTCCCTTCAGGATCCCAGTGGTAAGGAAACTCAGGGTCTACTAGGGGATACTTCGGCCACCTATATTGGCATAGGTAGATCATTTTCTTTTTCTCTAGACTCCGAGTGTAAGTCCTCAGATGGGGCAACGACCATTGTTGTAGTAGTTGACCCAATGGGGAGTCAGTCGGAATCAGCCTTCTCGGGGTCTTTTCTATCTCAATACCGGTTCCCTCTTGGAACGTCTCACACTTGCTTTGTCCCTTTCCCATTCTCCACGCTGCCCGCCAACAATCTCCCAGAGATTCCCAACTCAGGGATTTACACTGTCCTCCAGCAGTCGCTGGATTCCCAAAGTTTAAGGACAGTATATCCCTTCTTCTATCCCGAAAGGCAACAGAGAGAGACGAAAGGAGTGTGGGCGTCCCCACTTCAGGTGATCAACGACACTCCCAGAGCATCAGGCCGGCTTCTCTCTCACTTGTTTCCAAGGATCGTCTGCTGAGTGCAGTTACCCCGGGATCCAACTGAGACAAGGGAGGGGCCCCTCTACAACGGGAGGCGGTGGCGCCACACTTACCCAGTCCCTTTTCTCCAGTCGAAATTCCGTCGGGGCCCATGTTGAGCGCCAAATTGTGAGGTGGAAGCAGATAAAAAAACCACCAAAAGATTTGTTGATCCAAGGAAAACAAGTTTTATTCACATGTCTGCAGAGACAGGTTCCCTCAGGCATTGAAGGAACCCAGAGCAAAATTCAGGCTGCATTTTTATACCCTAACTGTCCACCCCCTCGTACGAGGGCTTGGCTCACATTCTTTCTGTTTTCATATTGACACATATATTTTGAAGGTTCATACTAGCTCCCTATCTAGCAAAAGCAGTTACACAGTTTCTGACATCGCAGCACTTTATTACAATTCCCCATTGTTCTAGCCTTATCTTGTTTTTTTCTCTTGTGCACAAACTGGAACACTTTCTTATTTAGCAGAGCTACTGAGTTTGAGACACACTTCCTTATTTAATTCAATGGGTCATCCAACATGACTTCGGTTCTGCTCACACATGGTTTCTAGAACTGCTTTTCTGACCTTTCTAACTGTAGATTAAGGTCACAAGCTACATCATACTCAGAAAATCTTTAAAGATTATTCAGGCAATATCAGGCTAGAGCAGGGGTATCAAACTCAATTTCATTGAGGGCTGCATCAAGGCCGTGGTTGACCTCAGGGGCCGGGAAGCATGCCCGATTGGATGGGGGTGGCCGACAGGTTAGGTGGCCGACAGAGTGGGCGTGGCCAGGTTGACACCACTCCCCAAAATCCTGGCATGTTTCCAGGGGTGGGATTCTTCTGTTTTGGGTGAATTGGATATTAAAGTTACATCTGGTTCACTGAACCAGTTCGCTGAACCCACCCCTCCCCTCCCAGGAGTCTCCACACGGCCCATGTTTGATGGAGGTAACTGCAGGATCTGTGCGGAAGGCTCTGGGAGGGATGGAAAATAGGTCTTCCGGAAGTCTGAAAATGGACCTATTTCTGGCTTCCGGAGGGCCTCCAGACCCTGGGGGAGGCATTTTTTACACCCCCAGAGGCCCAGGGGAAGCCTCCAGACTCTTGAAAGAGCGAAAACAGCCTCCCAGGGGTGTGGAGACCCCACCAGAAGCCGGAAATAGGAAATTCCAGTAGGCCATGCCCAACATGGCCACATCCACCTAGCAACTGGCCGACAAACTGGTTGTTGGGATTTTTTAATCCCACCCCTGCACGTTTCCTCTTCGCATTGGGTAGACCAGGCCGAAGCTATGCAGGCCTTATCTTTTCTCTTCTCACTGGGTAGACTGGGCCAAAGCCATGCTGACCTGATCTTTGCATTTGGGTAGATAGGGCCAAAGCTACACTGGCCTGATCTTTCCTCTTCACATTGGGTAGACTGGGCCAAAGCTATGTGGCCTGATCTTTCCTCTTTGCATTGGCTAGACCGGGCTGGGCTTTCCACATCACATTGGGTAGATCAGGATGGCCCTGCGGGCTGCATCCAACCACACTGCGGACTGGATCCAGCCCACAGATCTTGAGTTTGACACCCCTGGGCTAGAGCAACAAAAATGGAATGAATTTCTGTCAATTGCCAATTAGATTAGATCTCTTAATTTAATGTCTGCGTTATATTTAACATATATATATATATATATATGTGCTGTTTAGCTTCCTTCGGGTATTATACCACGTCGTTGTAGTTGTAGCAACGTTTAACAGAACTACAATGACGTGGGATAATACCCGAAGGAAGCTAAACAGCACACATGTAAGTACCCGCGAAAACCTAAGAAAACAAATATCTGACCTCTACGGGGAGGAAATAAACAGCCAGATCAGAAGCTATGAGAAGCTGGAAGTTAAAAGAGCAGGAATACTATGTGACCTAAAATTCCTATGCAGCTGCAGAGACAACAATGTAACACCAACCTGCTTCAAATTAACATTTCATAAAAACACAGCAGCTACCAAACGTATCCTGAAAAGGACAGAGATATCTCTACTCAGAAATGAAGTTCACAGTAAAAGATTCCAATTAGATCAGTTAAACAAAGATTTGCTAGCACTACACCTGGAATTGAGCAGCAAAATCCACCCTCTACTTTGGGATAAGATCAAACAACTTACAACTTGGAGAGCTGAAACTGAAAATACTTATAAAAATGATAAACTCTCAAAAAAACTGAAAAAATTAGAAAATGACAAGAAAATTCCCAATAACCCACAACAACACCTGAAACAACTAGTATACAACGTTTCCAACAGAGAACTCAACAAAACAGAAACAGATGTCCTATCCAAAGGATTCAATTATGCCATAGCACCCAAAAAAATCCCAACAGAATCCATCATATGTGCAGTAGAATCCAGCCTAACCAAATTAAATACAGATGAAGCTGACAGAATAAGACACCAGGTTACTCACATCTTATGCACAACGAAACCACCCAAAAATAATTTGCAAAAAGATGAATTCAGAGCGTTACAAACCCTGAAAAATGATAATAATATCATAATACTCCCAGCAGACAAAGGAAATGCCACAGTAGTAATGGACAGAAAAGACTATGAAACAAAA
>BLBF01000004.1:38228412-38274419 GCA_015471245.1 Laticauda colubrina | reverse complement strand
TCATAATTATGTGTTTGTCCCTCTTTATTCTAAACATTTTAGAGGAGTTTTGAACAATCCAATTATAAATCCCATTTATAATTGTACTGTGTTTACTGAAGTTGTTTGCATCTTTTTTTTCTTCCTGCAGAGATTCCATTAAGAGTCATGTTATTTATATTCCAGCATTTGGATGAAGCTCTGATCTTATCCAAATTGATTATATATTTAAAATATTTTGATCCTTCCTAGCCTCCAGATAATTCTAGATGGCTACAGATGAGGTGGTACATATGAGCAATGGGTACAATAGGTCAAGGTGTTTATCCATTACAACCCTAATTCATTTAAGTTCACGATCATGGTTTCTCTTTAATAAATCCCAAGGATTGTTGAATATCAATATTCATTGATATTGTTAGGAATTACTTAGGGATTCTTAGTTTCCCTCCCCCAAAACTTAGAGGTAACTGAGAAGGGATATGACTTGTAAGCCATTTTAACTCTGTAATATGGATATCATATGTATTTAGTTGTTTCAAAAAGAACTGAAATCCTTAAGTAGAAAAATGTGTGGTGAGCTTGTTTTATAACCTACTTGCTGCTGCAACTCTTCCTAACTTTTTTATGTACAGTTAATATGATTTTTGATAAATGGACAGTAGTTCCATTATCAGATGCAAAAAATCAGATGCATTATGAACACCTTCATTTAAAATATAATTTGAGCAATCTTACCTGTGATGTTTAGCAACATACACAGTCACATAGGAAAAATAAACTAACTGATCAATGGCCTTGCTTAGCAATGGGAATCCTGATCCCAATTTTGGTCATAAGTCAAGGACTTTTTACCTACATTAGTTGATGTGTTCAGAAAGCAGATTTTTTTGCCAGTCCATGTTTCCTCTGTGTGTAAATTATGAGCCTGGGATTAAACCTCCACATCCTGTGACCAGGGTCAGCCTCAGAAATGAGAATGCACAAAAGAGTGAACCCAGGGGAACCCAAAATTAATTTTAAATGCCTGTTTCTCTGGAATATCTAGCAAGTTCTTGATTTATCCAAAGTGCAATTCAGCACTGCGGTTTAAATATACCATTAGTTTGCTTGCTGCCTTCCTTTCAAAGTGGTTAGAAAGTCTCCCGATTTAACGATTTCTATAATTTACTTTCATTTATGGTGTCATTGCATTTAAAAAACATTTTTCCCCTGGCAGATAGAGCCATATCATTCAATTTTTTTCTACTACTGAAAGAAAACATAAAAAAATGAAAAAGTACATTTTCCCTTCTATGTGAGAACAAGAATGCATTTGTTATGGAAAGCACATGCAGCCTTAATCAAATATAGGCCTATGGTATAAATTTGGTTGGACTTCGTCCTGTAAAAATACATTTCTGGCATTTAGAAAGTTGTATGTGCAGCTTTGCATTACCAGTGGTTACATCCTGTTGGGAAATTGCGCATAAAGGCTTTTCTTGTTTATATACGTTGTTAAAGCTACTAGAGAGATGCTTTTCTTCTGTGCTATTAAAGGACATGCAGGTTACAAAAAGTCCATACAAAAATTATGTTCAGAATTGAGCATATACTGAAATCGTATATTGTCTTGAATCTTGAGTAATCCTGCCTTCGTAATATTGCAGCACTAACATGCTGTTTGTTATTAGAGAGCAAATAATTTCTACTAATTCCAGATTTTGCGACATGTGTATCTGAGTCCAGCAGTTCCCAGAGGTCAGTTTTCAGGGTTTGCCATTTTTTCCTTTCGCTATTACCTTTAATTGGCATTGTCTTGTCGAGCTACTCCACACCACCTTCCAGTTGGGGTGGGCATGGGATGAAGAAGTTGCTCCTCTTCCAGTGTGATTGTATAGAAGAGTCTTTCTCAGTCTTAGCTAGTGTATGTAGACTATGTGGAATTCCCAATCAGCATGGTGGCAAGAAGTCAAGGAGCAGGAAAAACTAAGCAAGGCAGGATGGTCCAGGACAGAACTTCTCAAACTTTTTCAGACCGTGGTACCTTCTTGTTCAAGTCCTTGGCCCCTGATGAAGAGGCAAAACTTTGTTGTGCTTGATGAATTTGTTTTGTTTTGCGAATGAAAGCAAATATACGTGTCCCAGTATAATGTTGCAGGATCAAATTTGAGTCGGTCAAAAGGACCAAAGGTTTCTTCTTCCAAACTTTCGGACCTGTGCTGGAGCCCATTCTCAGGGAACTTCTCTCTCTCCAGAATAGTTGTGTTTTTCTCCTTAGCCTCCAACAGAACTCCATCAAGTTTTATGCAACCCTAAAGTTCAAAGGAACAGTTTGAGAAATCATGAAGTAGGAATTGGCAGCTGGGACCCTCTCAAGATCTGAGTTTGTATCTCTATTGCATTTATAGATTGAAATACTTTGTCGATATACTCTTTATGGAGTTAGGTGCCTTTGCATATCTGAAATATAAATACGTATTTCCAACAATGTAATTTGTAAAACAGGTCTAATTATGCTATTTGGGAACTCTGTTTTTGAAGCGTTATTTCTGGTTGTTCTGTGGAATTTAGACACATGTGTTTTTTGCACAAATAGTGTGCATTTGTGTTGGGAATGTCCTTCTCATTTATTTCTCTGTATGGAAAAAGCCAAGCAATTGGTCGACTTAATGTATCTTTATGAATATCCCAATTAAGATCATGTTTGTATGGTACATTAGGATAATCAGGAAGAAGCTGATGGTGAAAGAGAAGCCTTCTTGCCATACTCTTCCCTTCCCCCTTCCCCGTTTCTCTCTAACACAATGTTCAATGGGTGGGCTTAATCTGGTTTTCTTTAGAATGTGCCACCCATGGTGCGGTGAGGGAGATCAAATATCCTTAACTTTGTGGTTCATGGGCTGCCGTTTTCATTCAAGGAGAAAAAAAAATCTCATCAAACCATGGTAAGTGGCTAGGCTTTGATTGCATTTGGATGGGCTTTCTCACTCCAGTTCTCTCATCTTCTTTTGTCTACTCCGCCAATTTTTTTTTCCCTCCTACCATCCTGACAAAAGAAGTTATGGAAAACAGCTGCTGCAGTTTTCTTGTGAGAAAAGCAAATTTGCCTATAGGCTGTGTCATTAATTCAACCTAAGCGTGATTGGAGGCAGGTTAGAGCTTCGCAGTGGGAGCCATGATATTAAACATATGCTTCTTGGTGGGTCAAGGCCACCCAGGGGCTTCAAGAGACCCAAACAAAGCCAACTTGGAAGCAACTCCTGCAAAAGGACATTATACAGTATACCAGTTGAACCTACAATGCCAAATATCTGGCATTATTCCTGAGACCTTCTATACCAAGACGAATCTCAAGATGGTTTAGAAGTTTATATCCACCCTCTGCTGCCCAGGCCTGTCCATATATTGCTTATAAAGCCCTCTTCATTATGAGGAGGCTTCATTTTGTTTTTGCTTGCACACTGGACATAAGATTATTAAAAAAAAAATTTCCAGAAGTGTCAGGTATTTCCCATCAATAAAACAGAAAATACTGCTGAAAATAATCTGTTCTGAAAATGATAGTTTTTAAATATATGGCTAGTGTTTTCATATATAACAATAACTAGACAGCCCCTTGTTTTATTATTTCAGAGATATTACCTTACCAGGTTTGAAAAGTTCTGAAAAATTCAGGGATATATTCAGAGATGTATCTGCCTCCAAAAGAGCCCATGATGAACTGTATAGCATAGTTGAATACAGGAAATGTTTTGTGACATTTTATATTATGTCCTCAAATGTTTTTAGCATAATTTTTGTCATATAATATTTTATAAAATTCACCCAATTTCACTTCTCTGGATATCAAGAATCTCAGATTTTGGTCATGTTTTATTTTTATTAACCCATTTTGAGGTACCTTGAAATGTTTTGCCCTATTATACACCATTTTGCTTAGTTATAGATGACAAACACAAGAGTTTTAATAATATTGTGGTGCTCAACTGCTTTGAAACTCCTCAAATTTGGTAGTCAATGCATTTTGCTGCAAAAAAATTTTTTTCGATACTTAGCATTTCTTTGGTACTCGACACATAAGCTAGAATTTGTCAGTGTCGGCTGCCTTGTGATTCAATACATTATTCCTTATGGTAAAATTTTGTTTGGTACTTATCGTGCCTTCCAGAACCAATTAATAATGAGTATCAAGATATCCATCTGTGTAGATTTAGTTCAGTATCATTCACTGAATGATTTCCAGCTGTTCGGGATATTTCTAATTGAGGCTACACCTCTTTAAATATCTTTTGAAAAGCTTATGGAACTGATCACAAAATACACAGAGATGCAATCTTCATACAAATTTAATATGAAAAACGCATACAGTGTGTTCCGTCCTGAAAAAACGCGAGGTAGACCGGGTTCCAACAACAAGTCTTTATTTCAAGTATAGTTGCAAAACGGAACATTGGCTCAAGCCGTGACAGCCGTTTTATACTTTTCTGTCTGCCGGCTTGTAGCCAATGACATTTATTTGATTTTGCCGCCTTTGTGCGGCTTCGGGGATTGGTTCCTTTTGAACCTATCTCCATTAGTTTTTTGTAACCAATCAGAATGGGTTATTTGGATTCTACTATTTTCATACAGAACACCCCTCCCCTCTTAGTTCAGTCCTACGCGGTGACATAGTCGCGCAGGTAGGTGGGGCTTCTCTTGACTCGACTGGACTTGCGCGGTTCATTATTGTTGGAGACTTCGACCGGTTCGGATGGGGTTGCTGTGTCTTCCGTCCTTCTCCATGGAACCGTCTGGAAGGGTGAGTCAGCCATTTTACTGCCGCCTGAGTTTCTTAGTCCGGTGGTTTTGCCGCTCCCTCCCATTTCCTCCGGGCAGGTCGAGCTGGCCTGGCTGGCCCCTTCGGATGGACTCTTCTCGCAACTTTCTTCAAACAGTGAGTCTTTTATTTGCTCTTTTTGATTGTTATTGTTTTCGGAGTTTAATTTAAACGGTTCTTTATTGATTTCTCACATTTCCCCCCCCCCCCTTTGGTTTGAATTTTGTCGTGTTTCTATGTTTGGTTGTGTGTTTGCATTTCGTTCTATGTTTCGGGAGCGAAGCTGGTCTATGTGCCGCTTCCATTCCCTGCCGTCGTCTACCGTTAGTCGGTAGGATCTGGGGCCTGTTATTTGTGTAATTTGTCCAGGTAGCCATAATGGGTCCCCGGTAAAATTTTTTGCATAAACTAAGTTGCCTATTGCAAAGGTCCTGAATCGAGTGGAGGAGTCGGGGGGGGGGGTTCTGGTGTGAAATTTGGGTGCAATCTGTCTAGATGCGACCTTAGTTTCCTTCCCATCAATAATTCTGCTGGGGTTTTGTTGGTTGTAGTACTGGGTGTGATATTTTGGAGAGTGAGTAATCAATTTATTTTATTTTGGACATCCCCAGTGTCCATTTTTTCTAAATCCTCCTTGGTAAACCTGACCATTCTCTCTGCCCTACCGTTTGCAGCCAGGTGAGCCGGCACGGTTAGGGCATGTCTTATACCTAGGGAGGCTAGGTATTGGTCGAATTGGAGACTGGTTAATTGTGGCCCGTTGTCGGACACTAGGACGTCCGGTAGGCCATGGGTTGCAAAGAGTTTGTCAAGTTGTTTTATAACGGTTTCTGTTGTCATAGATGGCAT
The DNA here is from genome assembly GCA_015471245.1 of Laticauda colubrina. Lineage (NCBI taxonomy): Eukaryota > Metazoa > Chordata > Lepidosauria > Squamata > Elapidae > Laticauda > Laticauda colubrina. Next base: position 38,268,793 of record BLBF01000004.1, on the reverse strand, counting down.
AATTTTTACCTCCAGCCAATTAGAGTATGCATCCACGACAATCAGAAACGTATGCCCCTTGGTAGGACCCGCAAAATCGATGTGGATTCGTGACCAGGGGCCTCTTGGGGTTTCCCAGTCTCTTATGGGTGCTTTTGGTGGGGACGGCCTGATTCTTTGGCATTTATTGCACGAGTTTACCCAGTATTCGATGTCCCTATCTATACCCGGCCACCAAACATAGCTTCTAGCAAGGCTTTTCATTTTAACTATTCCCGGGTGGCCTTCATGAAGCATACCCAGTACCTTGGTTTGTAATTTGTTAGGAATAATGACCCGATCACCCCACAATAAACACCCTTTTTGGATTGAGAGTTCAGTTTGTCTGGTCCGGAAAGGTTTAAAGTTCTCAGTTTTTTGGTTTTCCGGCCAGCCTTTACCTACCCAGTTAAGTACGCGGGCAGTCAATGGGTCTTTTGCGGTGGCTCTGGCGACATCATTCGCAGATATGGGTAGATCGGGGCAAGTCTCTATCTGCAATGCTGTCATCATTGGTGCCAGGTCTTCCTCTGTTGATGGCAATGGTGCTCTGCTCAAAGCATCTGCATGGGAAATTTGTTTCCCTGGGCAATGTGTCAGAGTATAGGAATAGGCTGCTAGGAACTCTGACCATCTAGTCATTCATGGGGACAGAATATTTGGTGTGGGCTTGTTTCCCACCAAAATTCCTAGTAGTGGTTTGTGGTCTGTTACGATTTGAAAAGTTCTTCCATATAGGTACTCGTGGAAGCGTTTCACTCCGGCGACAATTGCTAGAGCTTCTCTGTCCAACTGGCTATAATTATGCTCGGTTTTGGACAGGGTCTTAGAATAGTATGCGACGGGTGCCTTCTCCCATCAGGCAATTGGTGGCTCAGGATGGCACCGACTCCGAATGGCGAGGCGTCGTAGGTCACCGTCAATGGCAGTGTGTTGCTAAACTGGATAAGAACGGTGTTTGATGTTAATAAGTCTTTTATTCCTTGGAAAGCTTTTTTTTCTCTAAGCCCCCATGTCCAAATTGTTTTCTTGTCCAGTAATCGATGCAATGGTTCCGCTATTGTGGCTTTTTGGGGTAGGAACACATTATAAAAGTTTATCAGTCCCAAAAATGCCTGCAGCTCAGTTTTATTCTTTGGTTCTGGTACGTCTTTTATAGCTCTTACTTTTTTTTCGGTGGGGTGTATGCCCTCTCCATCAATTAAATATCCAGAAAATTGACGCGATCAGTCATTAGGCAGCACTTTTCTTTCTTTACTTTAAGGCCAGATTCTCTGAATTTATTTAGGACCTCTTTAAGTCTTTTTTTAAGCTGTGTTGCATCTTTGGCTGAAATTAGGACGGCGTCAAAATATGGCACGACCCCTCTTATGCCATTTAACAGGCGTTCCATGAGGCTCTGGAAAACGCCTGGGGCTACACTTACTCCAAATTGGAGTCTGTTACATTTGAATGCCCCTTTGTGAGTCACTATTGTTTGTGCTTCCGCCGTTAAGGGGTTTACTGGGAGCTGTTGGTATGCCTGTGCCAGGTCTAGTTTGGCGAAAACCTTTCCTCCCCCAAGAGAGTGCAGTAGGTGTTGCACAACTGGCACCGGGTACGAGCTCTGTTGCAACGCGTGGTTCAGGGTAGCCTTGTAGTCGCCACAGATTCGAACTGACCCGTCTGGCTTAATTGGTGTCACAATTGGTGTTTCCCATTTAGCATGGTCAACCGGTTCTAAAACCCCTGGATCTATTAATTTATTTAGTTGTTCCTCTATTTTTTCTTTTAAAGCAAAAGGAACCCGTCTGGCCTTTAGCCTTTTAGGGGTTATCTGTGGGTCTAGACTAAATGAAATGGGGGTTCCCCGATACCTGCCTAGGGAGCCGTCGAAGACGTCCTGGAATTCTTGGATCAGGTCTTCTTCCCAGTCAGTTGCGGCCACCCGGTCTACTCCGGTCATCCCGATGCCCAATGGTGCGAACCATTCGATACCCAGGAGGCTTGGTCGATCTCGGTCGACTATCGTTAATGGTAGTACTGCGACATGTTGCCTGTAAGCGATTTGAAAATGTCCCAGGCCGATTACAGGAATTCGGTTTCCCTGATAATCTTTGAGGGTTTTTGTCTCTGGAGTTCTTTAATTTTGATGTCTGGAATTAGTTTTTTGAGGGTGTCCCATGGCACCATGGATAGGAACGATCCAGAATCAACTTCCATCTCGCAAGGGCTGTCTTCGATTTTTACAACTATTTTTGCTTTCTTCCCGCTTTCCGTCTGAGCGCTTCCGATAGTGAAAGTTTGGTATGCTTTCTCCTGGTTAGTGGCTTGCCTGTTTCGCTGCCACTTTCTCTCGGAGAGTCTTGGCTCAGGCTTTGCTGGAGAGTCGTTTCGTCTCTTTGGGCTGTAATTCTTTTTGTTCCTGCAGACTTTCTCGATATGCCCCCTTTTCTTGCATGCTCTGCAAATGGCATCGAGGAATCTACAATTGGCTCGGGGATGGTTTCCCCCGCAGCCAGCACATTCCCGCCGATTTCTATTTTCGCGCCCTTTCTTGTTAGCGTATAGGCAGTGGATTTCGTCGTCTTCCTCCCCGGATTCTGACATCTCCTCGAGTTCTTCGTAATGAGTGGTTGTGGGAGGTTGTTTTTTTCTTCTGGCCGGGCTTTTTTCATCATTGCTTGCATTCATTTGTTTCATCTTATCTGCCGATTTTTTGGCGGCTTCAGCAGCCAAGGCTTCTGCAATAGCTTCGGCTACTGATATGTTGGGTTTGTTCAGTAGCTTGCTCTGTATGGTTGAGTCTCTTAACCCCAATATCACTCGATCCCGCATCGCTTCATCTAAGTTAAGAAACTCGCACGCTCCCCCTATTTGGCGTAGTGCGGCTACAAAATCAGCGATGGTTTCGCCTTCTTTCTGGTCTCTCCGATAAAACTCGTGCTGCTTTATCAGGTTTGACACCACTGGTGCATAGTGAGCCTTTAATGTTCTTTGGAGCTCGGTCCACGTCAGTTGTTTGACATCTCGGGGCTTTGCCAAAGCCTTGGCCATTTTAAAAATTGCGGGCCCACAGTGTGTCAAGAAGACAGCTCTTTTTCGTTGGTCTGAGATTTCCTCCATCTCATTGCTCTCTAGGTACATCTGGAAACGGTCTATGTAAGATTCCCAATCTTCTTAATTGGGGTTGAAGGGTGCAGGCGGCGCATTGTTTCCGGCCATTGCTCTTTGTCTGGCTTGTCTGTCACTGTGTGCTCCATCTCGCATTTAGGACAATCCCACCTTCGTCGCCAGTGTTCCGTCCGGAAAAACGCGAGGTAGACCGGGTTCCAACAACAAGTCTTTATTTCAAGTATCGTTGCAAAACGGAACATTGGCTCAAGCCGCGACAGCCCTTTTATACTTTTCTGTCTGCCAGCTTGTAGCCAATGACATTTATTTGATTTTGCCACCTTTGTGTGGCTTTGGGGATTGGTTCCTTTTGAACCTATCCCCATTAGTTTTTTGTAACCAATCAGAATGGGTTATTTGGATTCTACTATTTTCATACAGAACACAGTGCAAAGAGATTATGCTATGAATTGCATCATCTACTCAGCCTTTAGTCTTTCATTGCAATGAAGATGAATAAAGATTATTATGTTTTGTTTACTCTTTTTTTCAGACAAATATAAAAACATCCCTTTGCATTTGTGTTTGTTGCCTGAACCATCTGGTTTATCCCTATTCTGTCTTAAGTTCAGATCAATTAAAGAGTTATTTACACAGGTCTGAATTGCAATTACATAGTATAACATGGGTGACAGAGAATGCAGATAACCGGTAAATTATAAAACCAACAATTCAGGTTCAGTTTAGAAATGATGTTTAGCTTTCTTTTTTCTTTTCTTTTTTTTTTCAAAAAATGAAAAACAGCTTCTTAGCAGAAGCAGAAGAATTGCAGGGAAAAAAAGAGAGAAAGGGGCTGCTTAAATTTTCCTTCTTTGGGTTGTTCACACTCTCTCCCAGATATATTGTACTTACATCCAGCAGCTGCTATTCTGTACTATGTCATCTCTGCTGGAGTATCTTCAGGGCTCACCAACTGTGGGGCACCAGAAAAGTTATTTGATGGCCCTGTGCTCTTAGGGAGGGAGACTTTCTTGTTCTTGGCAATTTTACAGAAGTAGTTCATCATTGCCTTCTAAAATGTTTGTCAACTGGACAGGGAGCGATTTAACATTTTGGTTGATCGGAGTCCTACAAAGCAGTAGAGCCAAAGATTAGCCAAAATTTAGGACATACAGGGGATTTCTTTGGTTTTCATTCTGATATCCCTGTTTTATAGATCCACTCAAATTTTCTTCTGTTTCCCACCTCAAAGTTGCAAGACTTTGCAGTCAGTTTTAACAATAATAGTTTTAAAAAAAAGATCGTGAAGATATATATTGTAATAATGTTTAGAGATGGCTCTTTTTAAGCACATATCCCACGGGCAAAAATGCAAACATAATGTTTGTTAGGGACCTTATCTGTGAAAAATAGTTTTACAAAAACTTTATCTGGTCATCCAGGAAATAACCAAAAAGGTGGTTAGAAGCTCACTATGGGTCCCTCCGCAGAGCAACAAGTTAGGCAGTAATTCATTACTCTGACTGGCAGGGTCAAGTCCTTAGGGAACGTGGTTTTTTCCTGAAACTTGCATTCTATGATTTGATGACAGGATGTCAAAGCAGAGCCCTGAAAAAGCCCTAAGGAATTCAGTAACTGTAAGATAGTTAAAATACAAGATCACTTTGGAACAGATCTTGCCCTGACCCAATTATATTCCAGTTTATACAACTAAGTTTTAAGGGACCTTCATCTAAGAGCTGTCATATCCTGTTCTTATCCCAGTGGTCGCAACGCCTCTGTGGCAAAATCCAGATTCTGAATTTTAACTTCAGTTTTACTCTAAGATAAATTGGAATATTTTGATCAGGATAAGAGTTGTCAAGATTTGGGGTTATAATTTCAGATACATTGTCATTAGCACTGGTTGGGCAATCAGTAGATTCCTCCAAATATATTCCTTTTACAACATCAAGAGCACCATGGTAAAATCAATGGAATATGTCCTTTAATAGTTTCAGAAACTCTTAAATTTTAATACTTACATGATGAGAACAATTGAAAGAACAGAACAGAACAGAATAGAACAGAATTCTTTATTGGCCGAGTGTGATTGGACACACAAGGAATTTGTCTTTGGTGATAAAGATTTCATAACCAGCCCTTTTGCATATAATATTTCTTATTATCTCATATTGGGGCACTAATAAAGACAACTTTCCAGGGAAAATGCAGAATAGAGGCCCGACACCAATTACATGACTATTTTTTGAACGAAATATAGTAGAGTTGTGAGGCCAGACTCTAAACTTAGCATACTGACTACTTTGACAGGCAGTGGGAGGAATAAAAACAATCAACAATACATTTTCCTGCAATCTTCACATTTTTCAAGTAGGTAATGATGCAAGATGTCTCATCTGTGCAATGGCTTGTAAATATCAAGGTTGATATGAGATAAAATGATAAAATGTGCATATTTTAAATAATAGCAGACAATAGATAACCTCCCTGGTTTGGTAATTGGTAAATATTGCTTGCTATTTAATGAAACTGCAAAGCTTGTAATTTAAATTTAGGATGACTTTGGGCCAGTCATTCTCAGCAAAACCCATTTCATAGTGTTGTTGTTGTGGGAAAAATAAGAGGAGCAATGTGTGGTGAGTATGTTCTCCACCTTGAGTTGTTTGTAAAAATAATAAAAGTGCACTACAAATAAATAAACAGTACTGGTACTGTATCTTTGTCATCTTGAGTTATATATGAAAAAAACAGGATGAAAAAAAATATATTTTTAAATGTCATTCTGAATACAATTATTCACATAGTTTTAATCTTTGGCTGCTGTTTTTTGCCTCTTGGGTCTTACCCAGAAGTGCTGAGTAATAATTTTCTTGGCATCCAGTTTTTAAGACTTAACATATTTGTCGATCATTACAGGATTCTTCTTCAACCGGATGACTCCTTGCAAATCCTAGAACCAGTTGAAGCCGATGTAGGTTTCTATACTTGCAATGCAACCAATGTGTTGGGCTCTGATTCTGTCTCCATTGCCATCACATTAGCAGGTAACACATTCACAGTACTTTACACAACTCGGAAATCGTCCTATCCTAGCAGTTTTAAGCACAAGCATATAGGGAGATAACTTCCAAGATTAAAAATCCTACCGAAGTTGGAATCTTTTCAACTTTATTGAACTTTTAATTTTGTTAATTGATATTTTCCCCAAATTTGATGTCTTGCTCTAAAATTTTCATGAGACATTAAATGCTAGCTTGGCACATTTAACTCTTTCATGTTCTAGGAATATTTGTAGAGAGGGCAATTTAAATAGCACTGGTGAACCTTATCGTTTTGTAGAATTTATTTTGGGTTTGGCGTGTGAGAAGTATATATGCCCAAATTTCAAGGATGGAAGAATGTGAACGGATCGTTTCCTTTATATTAAGATCAAGAGCATTGCCAAGAACTCGGTTTGGCATTATTTCAAAATTCTAAAACATACTCCTGTTTTAGAATTTCCAGAAGAAGTCTTGAAGTCAAGTGCCAGATTCAGGAAATATTCTGATTTATGCTTTACAATACATATACTAACCTCTGTCCCTTAAACCATTAAGATTGGTCCACAATTTGGTAGCCAGTGTCTCCTATCAGACCCCTCCACCTTTACAATTCAACTAGGCCCCAACACTGAGACTTGGAAGCTAAGCAAGAGGCTGATGATATGGGAATATTAACATTTTGATATATAAACAGAGGGATTAAAATCGCTTAATTCTGGGATGCACTGGTATTTATATTTTAATATTATTGCCGAGATGACTATTTAAGACAGTAATATTAAAACATGTACCCTGTTTTTTGTTCCATTTTTCCACTTCTATCATCTATAGATGATAGAAGTTCAGCAGAAAGAGCAATTGATTTTGGTTCAAATGTAAAGATTCAATCATTCAGTGGCTGCTGAAATATACTGATGTCTTGACCAAAATAATGATTGCATGGTAATGGATTTACCTTTATTAAACTTTTAGGCTGAAAATCTAAAAAAACCCTCTCTCTTCTCTATTTTGTTTTTATGGGTATTTCTCCTTTTAGTAGAAGGATAAGGATTTAATTTGTTAAATCCATCAGAGTGGGATGTTTTGATCTCTTTTTTTATGCTTGGTGGTGGCTCCAATTTTTTCTATAAATCTTTCTCTCTTAGACTGAATTGTAAAAGAACCAGACATCTCATTAGCACTGAAGCCAAATTAATAGTAATCCCCTGAGAGTCAATGAGATTCCTCATATTCCTGAAGTTAAGCATTGCTCTAAATAATTGGTTGGATTGCATGTTATCTGCTCAGTCAACATCTTGTAAGGTCAAGCTCTTTCTTTCCCCGTCTTGCAGCCAAAGCATGGCTGGCACACTTCCCGTCACAGGCAAGCAAAAGCTCAGAACGGATTAAATTTCTTGTTTACATCAACAGTTCAGATCTATGACAAATTAAATCTTTGTTCACTTGGATCAACACTAATGAAAACGTTTCTGGGAAGAGCAGTGATGAGCAGTGTGAGATTGTGCTTGCTTTAAACTCTTTAGGTGCTTGGCCAGCAAGTAGCTTTTAGTAACATGCATTAGTTACAGAATGAAAAAATGAAAAAAAGCCTGGCTAGATCGTTCCAAAAGTTCATCCATTCCAGATTGTTTTGTCCAAGACAAAATTTGGTTCTGTAGTGGTTCTCATGCTTTACACACAGGAAATGTCAGGTCAGAATCTGGATTCCCTCTTGTTGAAAAGTGCTACCTAATAACCTGGAGAACTGCTAGCTGTTGCAGCATCAACAGGTTTTTGGCTACGTATCAAAAGGTTTGCTCTGTATAATGTGGCCTTAATTATTTGGATGAACAGTTGCAATAAAGGGCCTCTAGAATTCCACAAGTAGCCAGAAGAGAAACAGCTCCCGGTACTACCTCTCATATTTAAACAAAGTGTACATATATGAAGTGCCTGCTTTCCTAGTTCTTTTAACCTGAGAGAATGAAACTGTCTTTTAGTAGCCTGTCTCTAAGAACATTGATATACATTTACAGTAGTTGAACTCATGAATCAATATGCTATGTACAAAAGTTCTGGGATAAACAAACCATAGAACCTATGCAGAGGACATGGATATATTAAGACAGCCAGTTTTGTGTAGTAGTTAAGACATTAGGTTAGAAAACTGTGAATTCTAGTCCAGCCTAGCCTTAGGCCCAAAGTCAGTTGATTGACCTTGGGTTACTCACTCCCTGTCAGCCTTTAGAAGAAGGCAGTAGCAAGGTACTTCCAAAAATGCCATCAAGAAAATTGCAGGAACAAATGAATCCAGTGTACGAAGGTTCCATATCAAGCTTTACAAATCATAGAGGTTTTTTTTAATTCCTTATGTCCTTGTTCTGGGTATAGGTAGGATTGCCAAACAAATGGCAGTGTGATGATAGGCTTGTGTGGAAAGAAAAACAGCCTATGATGCTACCATTATGAGCCATGGAAGTTAGCAACAACTTTGAATACAGCTGCAGAAATTTTATCTTGCCATCTGAAGTATTTAAAGGTTAAGGTATGGTTGTAGTATTTAAACCAATATGTTTGGAGTTACTTCAGACAAAGTAACTCCTAAAGTAAGCATGGGGTAAATGGGGGAACCGTGTGCCACAATGAATGTAAAACTGAAGTTTAATGATGAGAAATTAATGTTTGGTGAACTGACATTTCTGGAATTGTCAGATGGCCTGATCAACATATCTGGAGTTAAACCCCACTGGGGACTTATCTAGAAGTTTGCATACAATCCTTTCTAAACCTTTTATCTGGTGTGATCTTGGTGTGTAAATGATGGTTAACTGATACTTTTTTCTGACTCAGGATCCAGATTCTGATCTAGTTTAGACAAAAAACTACTTTAGCATTCACACTTAGACTTATATACCACTTTATAGTGCTTTATGTCTTTAAGTGGTTTACAGAGTCAGCATATTGTCCCCAACAATTTGGGTCTTCATTTTACCCACCTCGGAAGGATGGAAGGCTGAGTCAACCTTGAGCCTGGTGGGATTTGAACTGCCAAACTCTAGGCAGCTGACTGCAGAGGTAGCTTGCAGGACTGCATTCTAGCCACAGAGGCTCCTATAAAAAACTACTTTAGTATTGTATATGGAAAGCTGCCACCTTACCACTATTGTCTTTTTCTGGCACAAAATCAAATTTATTCTGTTTCAAACTAATCTCAGTTTGTCACAATTTCCAAAATAGAAGCAGAAACTGTATTCAAACTGTAGTCGATCTAAATAATTCGAGATAAAAAAAAACCATGGCTTGATACAATGCTTTTCAGTTTGCTATAGACTCCAAAATCGCTCCAGAGAAAAATGGGGTTTACTCCAGATATGTTGATCAGGCCATTTTACATTTCTAGAAATGTCCATTCACCAAAGATTAATTTCTCATCATTAAACTTTGCTTTTACATTCACTGTGGCATCCGCCCCATGCTTACTTTAGGACGGGAGCATCAAACTCAATTTCATTGAGGGCTGAATCAGGGTCGTGTTTGACCTTGGGGGGAGAGCAGGATGGACATGGCTCGGGTGGATATGGTCAACTTGACGTCACTCATATCGGGGGTGCCTGTGGTGGGTTGAGTGCTCTGCAGCAAAAATGAGCACCCAAGCCCCGTTTCAGCTGTGACAGCCTCCTGCAACCCTCTGCCAGTGAAAACGGAGCTCAGGAGGGCCGGTCCTTCGCTGTTTCTAGGTCAGCCCTGTGGACCAGATCCAAGCACCCTGTGGGCCAGATTCTGGTGTGTTTGACACCCCTGCTTTAGAAATATCCCCACTTCCCCCCCCAAAAAAACCATCAACATAGCTATTTCTCCTTAAAAACACAAATATGGTAAAACAACATAGACTTAACAGCAATGCAATATAAAGCATTGAAGTAATTAATTCATTCTGATCCAGGTAAATGCTTGAATTTTAAAGTTTAATGCTATAGCAATCCAGGCTGTAATGAGTCTTTGCAGTTCGTATATTCCCAAAGGGCACATTCCAAAGGTTTTAACTTTAGACTAGAGTTTTGGAAGGAAAGCCTTTTCCTTCAAACCACAGTTTTTATCCAAGCCAATTTATGGAGCCTAATCAATCACTGTCTGATACATGCATACGTGTAGGTTCATAAGACCCACAAGACACACACATTTAGATTGTTTGCAGGTTTTCAGTAACCAGCAACAGTTCTTTCTAATAAAATCGCCAGCGCCTTGATTTCATTTTCTCATGCAAACAAATTAGGAAATGCAAAATCTCCTGGGTCAAATTTTCTAAATGCAAAAGCTGCTTTTGGGCAGCTTCTGAATAGCCTCATCTGTCAAACATGAACCACAGGTATCCAGTCATTCAGCAGCTTCAAATCTGGATACCAAGTTGTACAAATGTGATAATGTGCAATTAAAACAACATTGCGGTGAAGGAGGGGAGGGCAGGATTCCTCAGAGGAAGTGGGCAATCTTGGTTCAGGCTAAATGAAACACTTGGCTTATTGATTAATTTAACACATGAGTTTGCAAAGGGCAAATGTTTCCATTTTTGGAATGACAAATGACTTTTTACAGGCTAACAGCAGACAAGTATTTTAATCTAATGAGAAGATTGTGAAAAAAGAAACCGTGAATAGACCACTTGCCAGTTGAGGTCTCTGTTTCTCTATGATTTAGGATCCCCCAATAAAATATGAGAATTGTCTGAACTTTTCATGACTCAGCCAAACATGTTTGTGGCTGGATATTCCTTTATTTTGACATTTAAAGGACTCTGCATGCAAATGATATAAACAAAAGCTGTATGCTTTGGTGGGTTACTTCGACAGAATGGGACTAAAATACAGTCAGTTACACATAAAAGTATATTTTAGTTGTTATGATGGCTTATGGATTTGTGTTAATGACCTATGTATTGGGGGAAGGGGAGGCATAGAAACAAAATCAGATTTCCCTATTTTTAGTTGATGCTGCCAACTAAAACACCCATAATTCTTCCTCCTCCTTTTCCTTCTCAACTTACACCCATTCTTTCCATGCCAATTCTTTACCCTTCCTGCTATTGTGGATTTATAAGGGATTATTATTTTTTAAACATTATAGCTCCTGTCTTGGCCCAAGCTCATGAATTATGCAACCCCACCCATTTCTCCTTCTGATAGCTTATGAACAACCTCACATTGGAGCGAGGCCCCACAAAATCAGCCAGCATTCAGAGCTTAACCCACATTCAAATTTTAGGAAGTGGATGACCAGAATGCAGATAGGTAAATCTGCATTAAGGTTTGTTGCAAACTATCCTAAAAATATGAGTTCCAGGTGTAGCTATGAAAGAAGAGACAGACATCACGATCTCCAGAATTTAAACTATATTATCCACTTAGCTTTTGTTAGCCTCTGCTAACATCGTCAGAGTGTAAAAAGTACCATTAAAGAGATATTCACCTTTATGCATCATTGATCAATGTAGCCATTGCGCACATGATAGGCCCATCCACCCTCCTCCCACCCGTGATTAGCTCTATTGTTTTTACTTCAGACATGTTAATCGATGGAGGCTTAACTCCTATTACTTCCTCCCCTACCACGCCCCTCTGTATTCGGCCCTACAAGGGAGGAACCCTTTTGGGCATGTAGATTCATCCTGCAAAGGCATAGCCAGTCTGGGCCGAATACAGAGGAGCCTGGCAGAGCTGCCTCAAGTCATAATAGACATGGACAATGAAGAACAAGCCAGGCTGATTATAAGATCACGGGCAAAACAAGAAATGAACCTGGTTGATATATCAAATGTGTCTGTGAGGTGGAGGTCCATTGGTGTGAGGGAGGGGTCAAAGAGAATGCCGTCTGTTGTGTATAGAACTTGGTAGACTCCAAATACCTAAACTGATTGGCCAAGAAGGCCGTTCTCGGATTGGTTACTTAGGAACCATTCTGATTGGCCCGCCAGATGGCGGGAAGACTTAAACTACTGTCATTGGCCACAAGCCGCAAGCAAGCCGCAAGAAGAAGGGCTGCCGTGGCTTGGGCTGTTGTTCCGTTAATAGTTGCTTTACTTGTAAATAAAAGAGCTGTTTGGAACCCGGTCTCACGCACCTTATTTCCGAACGGAACACTGGCGACGAAGGTGGGATCATCGTAGAAGAGCGAGACCGAAGCACACAGCAATCAGAACCGAGCAAGAGAGATGGCTGGTAACAATGTGCCACCCGCACCATTCAACCCTGATGAGGAGGATTGGGAGTCATATATCGATTGCTTTCTAATGTTTTTAGAAAGCAACAAACTGCAGGAGATATCTGACCAGAGGAAGGGGGCTGTCTTCCTCACACACTGTGGACCAGCCATTTTTAAAATGGTAAAGGCACTAGCCAAACCAAGAGACGTTAAACAGATGACTTGGCCCGAGCTGAACAGAATGCTCACAGCACATTGCGCACCTGTGGTCTCCTACTTGATAAAAAGGCACGAGTTCTACAAAAGAGACCAAAAAGAAGATGAGACTGTCAGAGATTTTGTAGCAACCCTGAGACACATCGGAGGAGCCTGCGAGTTCCAGAACATGGAGGAGGCCATGAGGGACCGTGTGGTCCTCGGATTGAGGGACGTTACACTCCAGAGTAAGCTGCTAAATAGACCAAACATCACTGTGGCCGAGGCCATCGCAGAAACCACCGCCGCCGAAGCAGCAAAGAAATCCGCAGCGACTATGCACCAGATGAATTCAATTATAATTCCACCGAATCAACTCAGAGAAAAGAAGGCAGAGGGAAGCAAGAAACAGCCCACAGCGACCGCCCACTATGAAGATCTCGACTTCCCGAGCGACACTGATGACGACAATGAAGATGTCCATAGACTCCAGTCAGACAAAAAATGGCGGGAAAAAAAGAAGGCGAGAATGCTGGATGTGGAGGCAACCACCCGCGATCAGAATGCAGGTTCCTAGACGCAATCTGCAGAACTTGTAACAAACGGGGACACATCGAAAGGGTCTGCCGAAACAAAAAGAGCTATAGTCCTAAAAGACGCGGCAGCACCACCACCCCCAGAAATGAAGAGAGGCAAGCCGGAAGCAGATGGAACCGAGATAGTAGAAATAAAAGAATGAGCGACAGAGAGGAAACGCACCAGACAGTAACAATCGGAAATGCCAGGGCAGCAACCGTAAAAAAGGTCCAGATAGAGGTGAACATCGAAGGGGGAAAAAAAATTACAGGAAGAAGTGCTGTGCATGTTGCACAAGGGGCACCCGGGCATAGTTAATATGAAAGCCCTGGCCAGGAGTTATGTCTGGTGTCCAAGGCTGGACAAAGACATTGAATGTTGGGTGGCTACATGACATGACTGCCAAAATTTGAGGCCTACCCCCCCACTGGCACCAGTCATGGAATGGGAAACTCCTAGAGGCCCATGGTCGAGACTGCATATTGACTTTGCTGGGCCAACTAAAGGGAACACCTATTTGGTTATCATGGATGCCTACTTGAACTGGTTGGAAGTCATACTTATGGCATCCACTACCACCGAGGCAGTCATGAAACAGTTAAACAAACTTTTCGCCATGTATGGGCTACCTGATGTTATTGTATCAGACAATGGGCCCCAGTTTACCGCTTTGGCATTTGAGCAGTACTTGGCTGCACAGGGCATCCGACATGCCCTGACAGTGCCAGCTCATCCGGCTGCTAATGGATGGGCTGAATGCATGGTTCGGTATACTAAGGAGGGCCTAGAAAAAATGGACACGAGGGATGTGCAAGAAAAGCTTAACAGATTGTTAACCATGCAACACATTACCCCTAGCACAACCACCAACAAGAGCCCAGCAGAACTCCACATGGGTAGGAAATTGTGCTCCTACCTAGATAGACTGCACCCCACATATACCTGGGACAAACCCCCTGACTCCTCCAGCAAGTATTGCTCATTTGAAATAGGCGATCTGGTGTACGCTAAAAACCTTACCGGGGACCCATTATGGCTTCCAGCCACAATCACCCAAATCACAGGCCCCCGGTCTTACCGACTTGTGCTGGATGACGGGAGAGCATGGAAGCGGCACATCAATCAGCTTTGCTCTCACACAATAGAACGCAACATCACACCATCACCACAAATAAATGAACCAAAAATGACCAAGGGAGGGAGGAAACACAAAATAACAAAAAAAGGGAAGATGAACCTCCAATAACATGACAACAAACACTTCACAAAGACACCCAAATTAAACAAAAAGAGCACTCACCGTTAGATGACCTCCAAAGAAGACGTCCAGGAGCAGGAGAACGAGGCGAGGTTTTCCTGGAAGGAGACAGCCAGGCCAGCTCGACCACCCCGGACGAACCAGGAGGAAGTGGTGGAGCCACCTCAACCAGCCCGAGAAACTCAGGTGGGAGCGGCAAGGCTGACTCATCCTTCCAGAAGCTTCCATGGAGAAGACGCAGAGAGAAAGTGATCCCGTCCGAACCGTTTGAGGACCACGCTGAGACTGAGCTGCACAGGTCAACTAGGACCTGAAAAAGCCCCACATACCTACGTGACTACGTGACTACGTGACGCACATTGGACGAAACCAAAGAGGGAGGGGTGTTGTGTATAGAACTTGGTAGACTCCAAATACCTTAAACTGATTGGCCGAGAGGGCCGTTCTAGGTTTGGTTACTTAGGAACCATTCTGATTGGCCCGTCAGACGGCGGGAAGACTTAAACTACTGTCATTGGCCACAAGCCATGAGCAAGCCGCTATAAGAAGGGCTGCCACGGCTTGGGCTGTTGTTCCGTTACTAGTTGCTTTACTTGTAAATAAAAGAGCTGTTTGGAACCCGGTCTTGTGCACCTTATTTCTGAACGGAACACCGTCAAAGTTACAGTTGACAGTTCAGCATTCCCTGGGGATTAGCAGCCAAAGCGGGGCGTGGTAGGGGAGGAAGCAATAGGAGTTAAGCCTCCATCAATTAACATGTCTGAAGTAAAAACCATAGAGCTAATCACAGGTGGGAGGTAGGTGGATGGGCCTATCATGCACGCAATGGCTACATTGATCAATGATGTATAAAGGTGAATATCTCTTCAATGGTAATTTTTACACTCTTATGATGTTAGCAGGGCTAACAATAAGTGGATAATATAGTTTAAATTAAGGTTTATATATTTCTAGGGCTTTCTCTCACCTTGCCTCCCTTCCTATAACATGAGTTTTATACGATTCATTAAACTTTGCAGCATTCTTATTTTTAGATAGTCAATTTACACCAATTTACATCTACTGCTTTAGTTTCCAGGTGCCCCATATGGAAATTTCCAAAGAAAGATGAGAGTCAAGTACATAAGACCTTAAGGAAAAACATACGGATAATTTAAATTAGCATTGTAGAAGTAATCAAAGCGAGTATAGTATCTGCATACAATTAGATGTCAAGACTGTGGTTTAATTAGGCAGCTAATAGCTTTAGTTACATTTTGATTTATTGATGCAACTCACTTTCATTTCTCTAGTTCTACAGCCAATTTGCTTGATTAAGGGAATTGTGCAGAATAAATCTTAATACATAGCTGGGTATGTTTACAAAAGCAAGAGATATTTATTGAGTATCTGTTTATAAACTGGTGTGTTGTTTGCAATCATATCCAAATTGTCAATGGTTTTTGAAACTGTCCCTCCCAAGATTATTATTTCCATTATATTTCACTCCCATTTGTCTTGGTAACCAGGTTTGTATGCTGTTTTCATTGCTTAGTCCAGCAGAAATCATTTACCGGTATAAATATGATAAATAAATAAAATAAGTTGTAATGAGGGGTCCTTGGTGCTCTCTGAGCTTCCTTGTTTCTTGCAGAGGTTGTATTACCCAAACTAGGAAACAGTTGTTACCCAATTTGGGTAATGAAACATCCACAAGAAAGCAAGCAAGCTTGGAGAGCATCAAAGATCCCTCATTTCAACCCTGAGCTATAAAAATTCTCCTTTATTGATAAGTTGTAACTATGCCTGTGCTTTGTTTCTTGTCTTATTTGTTTTATAATTCATGGTGTCTTTACAGGAAAACCACTGATAAAGACATCAAAAACCATCATGACCAACCAAAAGTTGCCAACTGTTTCTGTTGATATCGGAAGCACAGTGAAAACAATTCCAGGAGTAAATGTGACCATTAACTGCCAAATTGCAGGTCTGTTTTTTAACTAAATTAATGAACAGGCTTAAATTTTCATTGCATTTTATTTGAAATATCACACTAAAGCATTTTATAGGATTGCTATGCAGTGCTCATCTGTGGAAGAACATAATTTAATGCAGATTTGAAATCCAGCTCCAAACATTGCCTGCAGCCTTAGAGTTGCTGCCAGCCAGCTTAGAGTATTCTGAGTGAGATGAAACAATGATTTAAATCAGTGTAAGGTAGATTCATAGGTTTGGAACATGACAAAGCAACCATCATTTCCATTTATTAACCAGGAAGGCCTTAATATTTCAATTAACTATAGGATGCTTTCGTTCTGTTTTATACAAAAATGAATTATGCATCTACCTACTTTCCAACTTTTCAGGAAAAATCTTTATACTGCACAACTGAAGATTGAAATATAGCTCAACTGATAAGGCAACAAAATTTGAAATCTATATTAGTGCAATTAAGAACAGCAAACATATTAGAACATCAGGGAAGTGCCTATGGACCAAGCTTTTATGAGCAATGTAACTTGTCTATTTTGAGTAAACCTACTAAAAAGCTCATTTTTGGGGAAAGCAATCCATAATTTAGAAAAAGTAATCAAAATAATAACAAATGTGCCTCTGTGCCATATTTTAATATACAAAATGGTTTGTAACACATATTTTTATTTCTGGACTCAGGAAGGAATATGTTCAGGAATTGTGGCTTCCTGCCTTAATACCAGGCCTTGATATTAGGCTTGGAAATAAGTAGGAGTCAATGAAATGAGAAACCATGTCCAGTTTGGATCACAGCTGCCAACTTTACTGACATTTCTGGATTATCATAGAGTAAAGCCTTAAGTGTTTTTCCTTCAGCCACCTTGGAATTTATGGGGAGAAGGGAGGAAATTGTAAGCTAATATGAGAGAATGGATCATCAGGTATTATTCCATATTGAACATTTCTGGCTTTGGGATCTACAGGAGTGAGCTATGTGAGCAGAAAACAAGAATTGGGTAGAACAAGGGATGGAAAATAATACTTTGTAATTGATGGATGATACAGCCCACCAAAAGGATAATCCTTAATGACAACAAATTAGTGAATTGTTCCTACATCATTTTTTGGTCCAGAGGTACCTGAAATATTCTTCTTCCAACTCAGGATATGATTTCTTTTGTATCGTTCATACTTTCTCTTTGAATACAGATGAAAGTTGCTATACGTTTTCCCAGGATGATGGCCAAGAAGACTATGTCTCCCTGATATACAGATAGTCCTCAACTTATGACTGTGATTTATCCCTACATTTCTGTTGCTAAGCGAGACTTTTGTTAAGTGAATTTTGTCCCATTTTACAACCTTTCTTGCCCCAGTTGTTAAGTGAATCACTGTAGTTGTTAAGTTAGTAACACAGCTGTTATGTGAATCTGATTTTTTTCTATTGACTTCACTTATCAGAAGGTTGCAAAAGGGGATCATGTGATCCCAGGGACACTGCAACTATCATAAACATGAACCGGCCTCTGAAGTTTGATCCCGTGATTATGGGAACACGGCAACAGTCGTAAGTGTGAAAAAAGGTCATAAGTCACTTTTTTGAGCATCGTAACTTCGAACGGTCACTAAATGAACTGTTGTACATTGAGGACTACCTGTATTCTCCCCCATTTGCTATTAAGACTGTGGATGTTAAAATACACTTTTTTTAAAAAAAAAAGTACTATGATTTAAGACAAGGGTCTTCAAACTTGACAGCTTTAAGACTTGTGGACTTCAACTCCCAGAATTCCTCCTCCAGTCATGTTAGCTCAGAAATTCTGGGAGTTGAAGTCCACAAGTCTTAAACTTTCCAAGTTTGAAGACCCTTGATTTAAGACAATCTCTCATGCTGTCTACAGTTAAAACTACCCTGGAAGGGAGAAAGTTCTCTCAGAGAGGACAGTGCCTGGCCTGGTCTGATCTTCTTGTAGGAATGGAGAGGGAGAATTCGCTTCTCATCCAAGAAGCTTCTTCAGCTCTGACAGGATAGTGGGGAATCCTGTCAGAGATGAAGAAGCTTCGTGGATGAGAAGCAAAACATCTTCAAAGAAAAAACAAGAAAGTCCAGTGGCCTCCTAAAAAGAAGCACCTTTGGGCTGTGGAAGATGAAAGCAACATATCTGGAACCTTCATATGTTGAAAACGTTTTTTATTTTATTTTCTGCACTGTTAAAAAAAAAAAAAAAGATTGTAGAACAATACGTTGCTTTGGTACCACACATCAATTGCTTTTGCACAAGGTTCACAATGGATATTCTTTGTGTTTCTCTCATGTCTCTTTCATGGTGTTCCTACATCAGGTGTGCCTGAGGCAGAACTTACCTGGTTCAGGAACAAAATCAAGATGTCCCCTGACCTTCACATCCATGATGGGTCACTGCTGATTCCAAACGTATCTATCTCAGACCAAGGCTTGTATTCTTGCAGGGCTGCCAATATCCGCGGGGAGGTAACAGAAAGCACACAGCTGTTAGTTCTTGGTAAGTTAAAGTATGCAATATTTTCAAGAATTAATATCTTTTGTTATTTTTTTCTCCAACAAAAAAACCTGCTGATCAAAGGATGTACAGCTGTGTAGTATAATTTAATTGGGGGAAATCAACAAGTACCAAAAGACTTTAAATATATTTGTATTGAAGATTTTCTTCAATGAAAACTGCATTTTCTAGAGAGGAGAATAGATAAATAATTGGAGCACTAAAGGCATCAGGAATTTATCTCTTTCATAGTAATATTTTTATCATGACAAGGAAAGCCAATTTGGTGTAGCGGTTAAGGCATCTGGCTTGAAACAGGAAGATTGAGTTCTAGTCCCACCTTAGGGAGAAAGCCAGTTGGATGGATTTGGACCAGTCAGTCTCTCTCATCCCTAGAAAGGAGGCAATGGCAAACCATTTCTGGAAAACCTTGTTAAGGAAAGGGAAGGGGAGGTTGGCAGGGACATGTCCAGGCAGTCTCTGAAAATTGAACACAATTGAATGGGGGTGGGGGTGGGGGGGGCAGAATCATGAAAAAAATCAAGCTTCTACAAAATGCAATGATGTTAGGACCAACTTTCCAACAGATAATTAAATGGGACTTTTCCACAAATGTCCTCTGATCCCATAGGAAATATTTTCCTCAGGAGAAATGATAGCGTTCCTCATCTTCACATGGAAACCTATTATTTATTGACACCTCTCTCCATTCAAAAACTGACCAATTTTCATTTTAAATATCGCACATCATGATTTTACGCTTGGTGCTACCAAATCTGGGCTACCACAATCTGTGTAAGACTACTGGATAGTACCGGTAGTCCTCAACTTCCAACAGTTCATTTAGTGACTGTTCCAAGTTATAGCAGCACTGAAAAAAGTGACTTATGACCGTTTTTCACACTTATAACCTTTGTGGCAACCCCATGATCATGTGATCAAAATTCAGATACTTGGCAACTGACTCATACTTATGACAGTTGCAGGTCCCAAGATCATATGATCCCCTTTTGCAGACCATCAGACAAGCAAAGTCAATGGGGAAGCCAAATTCACTTAGCAACCATGTGACTAGCTTACTGACTATGACGATTTATTCAACAGTTGTGGCAAGAAAGTAAAATGGGGCAAAACTCACTTAACAACAGAAATTTAGCGCTCAATTGTGGTTGTAAGTCAAGGACTACTTGTTGTGTAGTCACTATTTTCTGTGCTTCTTCATCGTCTCCTAATGGTCACCCAAATTTTTCCAATCCAGATGTGGTAGCCATTGGTGTCATTTGTCCCCTGAGGGAAGGATTAAATTTTTTGTCATCGATTCCAATTTCTCTGCTTTGGACTTCTTAAAATAGAATAGAATACTTTATTGGCCAAGTGTGATTGGACACACAAGGAACTTGTCTTTGTGTAAATACTCTCAATATACATAAAAGAAAATATACATACGTCAGGAGTCGAGAATCATAAGGTACGATACTTAATGATAGTTATAGGGTACAATAAGCAATCAGATCATACTCGGAAACAGTCAATATAAATCGTAAGTTTTCAAGCGACAAAGTTACAGTCATACAATCACAAGTGGGAGGGGATGGGTGGTAAGGAGTGATGAGAAGAGTAACAGTAATAGTAGTGCAGACATTGTAATAGTTGAACAGGGTTGAGGGAATTATTTGTTTAGTTCTTGGAAGGGAACAGCCTAGTAAAGCTAATCTTTGTAATATTGTTATAATCATTTCACATAGCTGAGAATGCTATCTGATTCTTAAACAATAGAGCCAGGAAAGGCAGCATTCCAAAATATTTGCCTGCTCATAAATGTAGTTCAATTCAATGAGTTTTATATTTGAGTCCATTTAAGACTTCATGGAAACCAAGATGTAAAATATTGAGGGGTGCATCAGGGAGAGGGGCTCAAGGATCATGAATCTTTCTCACCTTCAGACCAGCCATTTCCCTCTGCTTTGCTCTTACCTGGCAACGATAAGAATAAAAATTAACTTGTCTTATGTAGTGATGCCAAAGAAAGAAATCTCTGCTGTTACAAAAACAAGCAAACCAGAGGGGAAGCCACTGATTGCTATGAATTACGAGGGTATCCATCATAAATGTCCTTGCAATATAATTATTTTACTCTTGTCCCCCCACTTGACATGAAATATGTCGGAAGGCCAAATCTTTAAACCTAGCTGAAAATCTCAGACACATCCCCAACTCCCACTGACATCCCTGAGACCTGGTAGTGACACCCCTGGCAAAGGGCTCAGAGTTTGGGGAGGATCAATCAACTCTGGAAGTTTTTCTGAAGCTTTTCCAAGTGGCTGAAGGCGGAAGAGATCCCTTCTCCATAGCAAGCTTCCCTCCATGAAAATACTATCCTCCCGTTTTCTGTTGTAGGAGAAGCAAGATCTATAATAAATCACAAACTAACACATACCAATTTCACACCTTGATGACAAATGCCAGAGGGTTTTTTTTAATATACACACAAAAAAAGAAGGGACTTGGGTCATCGTAGGCTTTATCTTACGTTTCTCAATAGGAAACAGTTTGAGTTTTAGCTGGGTGATTTAGAAAGGCTTTGTTGGGTCCAGAGCCTGAGTGGTAATGTATTCCTGTGACTGAATTATAATACTCAAAGATTGTCATGCCATAGATTCAGAGGGGGAGGCTGAGGCGAGGCCAGCAGCTGACAGGGAGTGGGAGTATGACTCCGTTGGCTGTGGAAGAAACTGGGGATGGGCGAAGTCTGGCTGGGCAGAACAGGGCAGAGGTTGAGCAAGGGAGAGGGAATTTGGAGTAAGACCCAGGCCCACCCCCTCTTCATCCTAGGGCATACAGGGAGGAACAGAGAAGGGAGCAACATGAGTTGCATGGTTTATGGGGGAGGGAAGGGCCCTGATTCCCTTCATTAGCTGCAGCTGGGAACACAGTATTTAAAAAAGGAAGTTGCATACAGCAAACTGTTGAGAGCAAATTGTGAATTATCTGGTATTGTTGAGGCTTATCTGAGTTCCTGGCATCTTCCCAACTGTGTGTGTTTTGCTGGCCTTTCAAATCTACAATTCCTTATCCTGCCCTGTCCAGTTAATTGCTGCAACATGGTTTGTGTGAATTTTTATTTACAGTTTGTATGTACTTTGTTTTTGGACTGAATTTCCTCCACTTAAAGACTGTTCTTGGGAAAGTTATTTCTCCAGCCGAAGGTAACCTGGACATTGGGGGCAAAGTTGGAGGTACTAAAGGAACTGTTCTTACTTATTTGACCGTGTTGCCTTTGTGCCATGCCCTGGGTCATCACAGGGATGGATTTCCTTGCCTAATAACATGCTTGTGCCACTTTTACTCCATAATGCTTGAGAAGAGAAAGACAGCGGGCTAGACTAAGCAAAAGCTACTATAGATTTGTTGAGGAGGTGTGCTCCTTCCAGAAACCCTGTGCACATTCCCAAATCATATGTCAATACCCTTGGCAAATCTTATTTTTCAGGGTATGACTTTGGCCGTTTTTTTCCCCTAATGTTGACACAAGTTTTCTCAGCTTGTCCTCTTCCCTCTCTCTCTCTCTCTGTTGTTGCCTTAGCCATCTCTCTGGAAGGCAGTTTTTTTACAAATGGGCTTCTTTTAGAATCCATTCATTTCACCAAGATTAAGTCTGTCTGAAGGGATTACTAAATAACATTAGGAATTAATCTCATCCACAGAGAGAAAGAGCCTTATTGCATCTTTGTCTCTGTAATATATTCCCAGACCCACCGCAGCTCCCCCATCAATTTGAAGACATAGCAGCCACTCTGTCCCTCGTGGGGCCAGGCATTCCTTCGGTGATAACATCCCCTTCAGGAACAAGAAAAATATTGAACCAAGGAAGCTCGGTGCTGATAGGTAAGTTCCACCCTTTTGAAAATCTACCTGTCTTAAATCTATTCTCCACACCCCCAGGAGGTTGGAAATAAATGGTTCAGATAAGTGCAGGGAGTCCTTGAGATCAGTCCCAATACAATTCATATACATCAGTTTTGTTTTCAAATACACAGAGCGGCTAGTGAGTTGTTTTTCTTTTTTCATTGAAGATTAAGTAGAAATCTACTCCCAAATGTACTGTAATGCTCTGTGATTGGAGCAAGGAATTTTTCCCAAAACACATTGGCTTCTTTTTCTCTAAGGTGAAAAATATTTAGGCTCCATACTTAAAAGCTTCTGGAGAGTTATTTTAAAATAAAGCCACTGTCGATGAATTACCTATCAAATAAAGATGCTGCAAGTAATACTCCTCTTATGCCAAAAATATGAATCAGATTCTTTAGTCCTGAGTTGAAATATTTTCAAATTTTGCTCTGCAGAAAATTCTGGATATGTCTAATAAGAAGCAGTCCTGAGGGTTTCCTCTTCCACATGTGCTCTTAGATATCCAGAAATATGATCTTCCTGGCATGTGATAACTTAATGAAATCATGTATGTGTAAACCAATGGCTAAAATGAAAAATGAAGAAATCCTACTGACTCCTCATTCACTGTCTAAGTTAATTGTAAGAATTTGTGAGAGGAGAAGAAGAATGAGTGAACTACATACAGTTCCTTGTAACTTATATACTGAGAGAGTGAGAACAGAGGGTGATTGTCTGCCCAGGTTCACTACATATCTAGAACCTGGATTAATCAAGGTTCTAATCTAAATCACAAAATCTTCATTGCCAAGAAGTTCTCAGTATATCAAGAGTAATGGCTAGGATGACTGAATCCTCGGGAGGAAAGGGGCACGAGGTTCACCCTGTTAATACTGTACCTTTACTCCAATGGTGGGATTCAAAAAATTTTACTACTGGTTCTGTGGGCGTGGCTTGGTGGGCATGGCAGGGGAAAGATACTGTAAAATCTCCAGACAGAGGTGGTATTTGCCAGTTCCCCGAATTACTCAAAATTTCCGCTATGGTTCTCCAGAACTGGTCAGAACCTGCTGAATACTACCTCTGCTTTATTCATTGTGTAGATGCCACATCATGTTGCACAAACTTGAGAGAGAGAACTGGCACCACAGTGCTCACTTTGCCATGTTGGCTGAAGGAATGTCTTTGAAAAGTATGGTGACCTAGTAGTTAGCCTCTTGCTAATTATGCCCACTAATCCTATATGGAAAAAATCTCCTTCATTTTTTGTCCTTGGTTAGTTTGGTGGGAGGTGGGGAAGAGAATCTGTTGAAATTTTGTTCTAAGAAGAAAAGCATTTTAGGAAAGTTGACATAGTTGGATTATGAAGCTCTTAATTATGAAGTGAACAAGGGCACAAAAATAATCTGCTACACAAAATTATCAGCTACAATGTCCTACCAGTCAATGACTACTTCAGCTTCAACTGCAATAATATAAGAGCACACAACAGATACAAACTCAATGTTAACCGCTCCAAATTTGATTGCATAAAGTACGACTTCAGCAACAGAGTGGTCAATTCCGGAATGCACTACCTGACTCTGTTGTTACATCCTCTAACCCCCATTACTTTAACCTCAATCTATCCACTATTGACCTCACCTCATTCCTAAGAGGTCTGTAAAGGGCGTGCATAAGTGCACCATTATGCCTACCGTCCCTATCCTATTGTCCCCATTTATTCGTACCTATTTCCTGTATTCTTATTCATGTTTATACTTATTGTTATACCTATTATCTTGTAATGGGTGAATGCTTTTTCAACTCAGCAGACATTTCTTTAGTTATCTATAGTCTCCTGGGTTTACTATGCATTGGTTAAATCCCAAGGGCCTCTTCTGATTAGCTGGTTTCAGATAGGAAATTAACCAATCAGGAAGGTTCATTGTGATGGAAAGATACGTATCAACTGATTTCTTTTGTGTTCTCCATCACTTTCAGCAATAAAGTAAATGCAAACACACTATTAAAAAAAGGTGAAAGACCTGTTCCAATATGTTGAGAATAAGGTTAAAAAATAACAATAAATTCTCTTTTTTCAAAGGAAGAAATGTTTTGAGAAAGTTGCATGGTAGATATCAGCGCTCTTCCAGAACCCAAAAATCTATCTTTCTTGTATTATTGTTTTTAATATCGAAGAATTTTATAATCCAGTCAAACAACAAGCCATACTGCCGTGTTCAGAATGAAGCAGATTTCGCAAATTTTAAGATAAATTAATAAGTAACACTTAAATCAAGAACTATCAATCTATCCATGGCAACTATGATTTGAACTGTTATATAACTCAAGAGAGATGTTGCATTTATACATTATCAGCTATTCATAAACAGATGCCTGAAAAGTAAGGTTATTTTCTTTTTATGGTTGCAATTTTATTAGAAAGAAAAGTCACCTTTTTTGTTTTCTTAGTTTACTATTGAAGATATGCTGGCTGATAAATGAAATGGCAGATAAGTGGATGGGTTGGCCATATTTCTATGAAACTACCAGATCATCCTTTCAGTTGAAAAGAAAAATATGGTCCATAGGGCAGTATAATGGAGAAGAAGGAGATAAATTAAGACCTTCTATCCACTTTTTCTTTAAGGTTCCACTTCAGGAGCTTTGTAATTAACTAAATTAGTTCTGGAATCAGAGTTTGGGCAAAGAAATAATCAAATGGCAGGAGAAAGTGTTTTAAAAATTTATGAAA
This sequence comes from Laticauda colubrina, assembly GCA_015471245.1. Taxonomy (NCBI): domain Eukaryota; kingdom Metazoa; phylum Chordata; class Lepidosauria; order Squamata; family Elapidae; genus Laticauda; species Laticauda colubrina. The sequence goes on along the minus strand of BLBF01000004.1, from coordinate 38,243,338 downwards.
CTCTGGATTTGCTGGCGTTCTACATGATTGCAACAGTTCTTTATTCAGACATAATGGAACCAGAACAAAGTAGTTTTTTTTTTTATTCAGAGATATCAAAGCAACAGAAGATACAGACCAGTGGTGGGATTCAATTTTTTTAAATACCCATTCTGTGGGCGTGGCTTGGTGGGTGTGGCAGGGGAAGGATACTGTAAAATCTCCAGTCAGAGGTGGGATTTGTCAGTTCTCCAAACTACTCAAAATTTCCACTACCGGTTCTCCAGAACTGGTCAGAACCTGCTGAATGCCACCTCTGATACAGACTCCAGAGAATAAGCAGCCTTTGGAGTAGCAACTTCACTGGCCTCACACTTTTTAAATGGTTAGCTGCTATTGAGTGAGTCAAAATTGGAGAAAGGTTCTTTGTGACGGAAACCATAACACCAACTGAATCCTTATCATTATTAATGATATAACTATTAATTCACTTATCACTTATATCACTTATCACACTTATATCACAAATATCACTTATCACTATTAATTGATGAAATGGTCCATTGTTGAACGGAGTTCTATGTTTAATAAACCTCATCTTTCAATCACTGTGTATTTTAATGATAGAGATCCCAGTTTGGTGTAGTAGTTAAAAGCATCAGGCTGGAAATGGAGAGGTTGTAAGTTCTTGTCCTGCTTTTGAATCAGTTACTTTGTCATAGGAACAATGGAGTGCCAAACTACTTCCATAAATGTTGTCAAGGAAACTGCATGGATTTGTCCATGTAGTCGCCAGAAGACAAGACTCATTTGAAGACAAAAGTAAAAACACTTTAGTGATACCCAGACAGTGACCCAGACTTTCAATACAAGTTGCTTTAAAAAAAAATAGCTCTGATTCATAGGTGGTTTGTAATAAGAACAGTAGTGTTCGCCAGGAAAATGTGCTTTTTATGACTAGAGAAATATAGTCAGCCGTAAAAAGGAAATCCTGCTGTTCCATATTTATTGTTTTCTCCCTTAGCGACTTCCATATCAAGTTTGCTTAGTTCTCAAATTAGACCAGGGTCTTTTTGAATCCAAGCATAAGCTTTGAATCATAGAGAGCCAGTGTTTTTCTTTTTAACATATCTCATTTCCATGGACTGTGGAATGAGAGTGTGAGACAACTTTCCCCATTGATTCAGAGACTGGATAACAGGAATATGTCTTCTTATTGTGAGCCATTGCATTATTTAATTAGAACAGTTGTGTAATAGCAATAGCACTTAGACTTATATACAGCTTTACAGTGCTTTACAGCCCTCTCTAAGAAGTTTTACAGACTCAGCCTATTGCCCCCAACAATCTGGGTCCTCATTTTACCCATCTCGGAAGGATGGACCAACCTTGAACCTGGTGAGATTCAAACTACCAAATTGTAGGCAGCCAAATTGCAGTCAGCAGAAGTAGCCTGCAGTACTGCACTCTAACAACTGCGCCACCATGGCTCATTCATAGGAATACATTCCTTTTGCATTTTACTGGGTAAATGTACAAAAAAATTATCCCAGCACTTGCCCATTGATTTCCTCATTCACTTCTGGACTAAATAATCAGCCTGCCTATAAGAAAGAAAAGAAGAAGGTGAATGGAAGTTCCAGTTTTCCTCCTGATTAATATTGCTCATCTCTTTGGAGAAGCCAGATGATTATGTAGCCGCAGCTATGAAAAAGTAGAATTAAGAAGTTGTGAAATTCAGTGGGAGATTGTTTCAGAAAATGTTGGTCTTGACAAGTGCCCTGGGATATTGGCTCCAGTCTTCTCTTCATCATAATTTTGTGAGCTATTTCATGTCTGTTGTTGACAATAAATAAATGGTTGATTTTACAACCAATCATTTTGTTCCTTCTCTGGTATCGCTCCATATTTGCCTAGGTGGAATTCAATGTTCTTTGTGCAGATATCATGATAGAATTTTCACCATCAGTTTAAAACTAATCAGTCCTACCTGCCAATGAATACTTCAGCTTCAACCATAACAACACAAGAGCAAACAATAGATACAAACTCAAGGGTAACTGCACCAAACTTGATTGCAGGAAATATGACTTCAGCAACAGAGTGGTCAATGTCTGGAATACTCTATCTGACTCTGTGGTTTCTTCCCCAAACCCCAAAAACTTTAACCTGAGAGTTTCTACTATTGACCTCACCCCTTTCCTAAGAGGTCTGTAGGGGGCATGCATAAGTGCACCAACGTGCCTACCGTCATTGTCCTGTTGTTTCTTTTATTTTTCTTATATGTATCCATGTATTCATAACTATGTTTTTTACTTGTACCTATTATCTTGTAAGCAATTGACAAACCAAATAAAATAAAATCAATAAAACTCAACTGCTTTTCTTTCCATAAAAGTACAAAATCTCATGCTCTCGGAGCTGAAGCAGGCTGGAACTAGACAAATATACTGATTCATTGTTCATCATCAACCTTGATTCCCCAGATGTTTGTGTTATAACCAAGGAATACATGGCTATCCAGCATGTTAAGTTTTAACCTATTTTTGTGCCTTTTAAAAATCTTCCAGGCTGCCCAGTAGATGGTCATCCAACTCCAAACATCACTTGGTTTTACAACGGTCATCCCTTCCATCTGCCCCATCAGGTTTTGGCATCTGGTCAGATTCTCCAGATCCTGAATGTCAGCAATGATTATCTGGGAGAAATCAGCTGCAGGGCTCAGAATGAAGCAGGCTTGCTTATTCAAAAAACATCTCTGGTCATCCAAGGTAAAACATATTTCTAGAGCAGCCTTACTCAACCGGTAATTTTTCCATATGTGTCAATTTCAATTTCTCATAGATTCTTTGAAGTATGACAACAGGAAATGAATGGATCTTTTGAGCTAACAAATGGAATACGCAGTTTTGGGAGGGGGTATATTCTGATTTTCTGAATTGTTATACATCTTTGCCATTGAATATTATCAGAACTTCCTGTAAGCCATACAGAGGGAGTCTTAAGAGAATGCTTAACAGAAAGCTAGATGTTTGATTCATTTATTGCAAGTAGAAAGCCATCCAACTTGCTCTGGGCATGCTGTGGAAATGCAAATCTCATACAAAAGTAAATGATTTCTGGACAGAAGTATATGTTCTATTCTAGAATATTGTATATTGTTTCATTATTAACGCTTGGTGATTTTTTTTTTCCAAACTCTTTCAGACTAGAAACAAACCCAACTGAGAAAACCTATGTAGGTTTGATGTCAGATTGCTTACCCTGAGAAGGAAAAAAAGACAGCCATTTAACAGTAGTAGAATGTAATAGACTGGCAAGGGCATTATAATAAGGTTGTTAAGGTCTTGCACTAAGAGTGGGGAGACTGAAGTTCTAGTCCACCTTCTGCCAGAGAGGTTTACTGTATGACTTTGAATTTTCACCTCTTTCTCAGACCAACCTGTCTTGCAAAGTTGTTGAGTCGTATTCTTTCTCAACCTTTGGGAGTGTTCTTTAATTTTCTTAATGATCCAGCATACTGTATCCGATTAACAAAATTTTCTTTATTTACTTAACTTACATGCCACCCCGCTAGAGAGCTTACAATCACAAAAACAATAAGTTAAACATTAAAAGGATTCATAGTAAAATTGATTTAAAATTGTCAGGATGGGAAGGAAGAGAACAAGATGCACAAGGGAAGGAGGCAGGCTCTTATCTTAGTCCATTAATCAATTCCAGAATGACACATCTCCATTGGGTCTCCAGGCCAATTGACAAGGTTTCTTGGCTCTTTTGGAAGGCTAAATGTTATTTATTTCTTGCTTTTTCTAAAATCAATTTGGACTCCTGTCACTTCCCTTTCCATGACAGGCTCTAACCTTGGAGAATTATAAAGATTATTTTACTTATATATGAAATTATATTGTGTGATCATTTGCACAGTCTTTTAAATCTCCTTTCTTTGCTATTGATATGTGGGTTTATCTCTTTCAGTCTATTAGCCACTTGTTGCTCTCCATATTTGCTAGCATAGTTTGGTTAAAACTTTATTATACATGCAGTTGTATAATACCCAGTGCTATGTATGGCTCCTTGAGCTCCTGCACATTCTTATCATTCTTTCCATAGACTAGGCTAGTCTTTTTAACACACTTGAACTGTTGCAATTTCAGATTACTGGTGGTCAGTGGATAAGATGTCATCCTGTTCAGCCTCTTGTGGCAATAAGGGTCTACAGTATCATCAGCTGAAATGCTTACTGGATGGAACCCAGGTCAACGTGTCGCATTGTGTGGGAAAACCCAAGCCAAATCTGCAACCTGTAGCGTGCAATAGGAGAGATTGCCCTTCAAGGTTTGGCCTTCAGTTGAAATATTCAAATGTGTGTCAAAAACTTTGCAATGAAGCAATGATTACTAACCTTTATTATGGAATCATTACTTGCTTAAGCACTGAAAACAACAGAAGTTGCTTTATCAGTTTAAAATGCCTGGCAGCCAGGGATTAAGAGTCTCTTCGCAGGACAGAGCAAAGTATCTCTGTCATCTTTCATGAAGGAATATCTACCGGCAGGGGTGAGGTACTATGCATCTTGACCAGTAGTACGATTCAACCAGTGTAACAACTGTTTTGGTGAGCCCACATTTCACACACTTGCTTTACATTTTAAAAAGCCCATTTTCAATTCAATTTCTTACCTTCTACTGTAGCCCCTACGACTAAAACAGCTGAGGCACAGCAAACTGCTCTGTAGCGCGAATCAGCTGTGCTAAAAAAGTCAAGAAATAAAGCACAGAAAAGAGCAAGGGCGGGTAGGTGGGACCAAATGCTCATCAGAACTACCAGTTTACTTGAACCGGTCCATACCAGTAGAATACCATCCCTGATCTTGACAGGCATAACATAAAGTTGAGTCCATCAGAAAGAAATATTTTTAACCCAGTCTTCCTAATGTTTACATGACTAGGATACAATTTCCATAATAAGGGTGGGGAAAGCTTTCTCCTTCTTGCATTTCCTTTGCAAATGATGGAAATACGATGCTAACGTGGCAGAACATAATCTGAACTAGCCTTTTTATTAAACGTTATAGCCCAGTCGCCAATATCACATCACTACCATTATATTCCAACCACATTTTATTGTAAGTCTTCACCAAATGAGAATTGGAGTGCCTGAAAAAATTATTGTCAGATAAAATAAAAAGGAAAGTGGTTGCTCCTTGACAATTTTTTTAACTGCTGCAATTCCTCATTACACACACACACACACACACACATGCAGGTAGTCCTCAACTTAAAACCAATCATACAGGGACTTTTTTAAAATTACAGCACTGAAAAATAGTGACTTATGACCATTTTTCACATGACTGTTGCCGCATCCCGATGGTCACGTGATCAGCATTTGGTCACTTGCCAACTGGACATGACGGTTACAGCATTTCAGACTTATGTGATCACCTTTTGCAACCTTCAGACAAGCAATGGGGAAGCCAGATTCACTTAACAATCATGTTACTAATTTAATAACTACAATGGTTCACTTAACCAGTGTGGCGAAAAAAAAGTGTAAAATGGGGCAAAACTCACTTAACAACTGCCTTGTTTAGCAAGGGAGATTTTGGTCCCAGTTATGGTCATAAGTTGAGGCTTACCTCTGCATTGCAGTACATACTGAATGTACACATGTAATATTCTGTTAAAGAGAACCAGTTTGGTATACTGATAGGAATTAAAGTACAAGGTTAGAAACTTGGACACTGTGAGTTCTAGTTCTATCATGGGCTCAGAGCCAGCTGGGTAACCTTGAGCCAATTACTCTCTCTCAGCCTTACGAAGATAGCAATGGCCAGTCACTTCTAAAGTCTTGCTAAGAAAACTAAAGGGATTTGTCCAGCAAGCCACCAAGAATCCAGGCTGATTTGAAGGCAAATATAAAACACATGTGCAGAAACACACACACACATACACACACACAAATATCCCTGCATGCACACACTAACATTTTTAAATAGATTTTTATTGTGTTTTCCACCAAAATATTCAAATCATAATCACATTTTCAACAGCATTTTGACATGTTTACATATTATCTTATAAGTCTTAATATATTTAATATACATCTATCAATAACTATTATCTTTATCAATAATTGGTTCTATCTTATATTCTTATATACTTTACATATTTACAAATCACTTTCTTAAGGTCTCTTACATTAATCTTCGCCTCTTATTTCTTATGTCACACTATTTATCATTCAGTTATCCCAAATGTACCCATCATTTCTCATTTGTGTGAGCGGTGTGAGTTTGCATCCGTTTCTGCCATTTTGTTACCCTCTTTGTTATTCATTGCAAGGAAATATTATTCTTTTTCCAGTTTTGGAGGCCAACAGTAAGAAATCATTAGGTTTAGTCAAATAGATAAAAGAGTATTGTCTTGGAAGAAATGAAACTGAAAATTTTGTAATATATACCTACAGTTCTTTCCAAGTAATTTCACTGAAAATTCTTCTCCCTTACATCTCTGCATTAGATGGATGGTGACCTCATGGTCTCAGTGTACCCAGAGCTGTGGTGGGGGCATCCAGTCCCGAAGAGTGACTTGTCAAAAACTGACTGCTGCTGGCATTTCTGTACCTGTGTCCAGTGATATTTGTGCTCAATTGGCCAAGCACCCAGTGGATACTCAGAGTTGCAACAGACAGCTATGTGTGGAGTGGACAACTACGGCTTGGGGACAGGTAACTAATTTGGCTCACACTAATCATTGTGATTCTGAGAAGGCAAAGATATCAGTTTAATTAAAGGAAAGGAACGGAACGGAACAGAACAGAATAGAATAACAGAGTTGGAAGGGATCTTAGAGGTCTTTTAGTCAAATCCCCTGCTCAGGAAGGAAATCCTATACTATTTGTTGTCCAATCTCTTCTTAAAAACTTCCAATGTTGGAGCATTCACAATTTCTGTGCAAGTTGTTCCACTGATTAATTGTTCTCACTGTCATGAAATTTCTTCTGAGTTTTGGTTGCTTCTCTCCTTAATTGGTTTCCACCCATTGCTTCTTGTCCTGCCTTCTGGTGCTTTGGAGAATAGCTTGGCATCCTCTTCTTTGGGGCAGCCTTAGAGATATTGGAACACTGCTATCATGTCTCTCCTAGTCCTTCTTTACATCAAACTAGACATAGTAGTTCCTGCCACCGTTCCTTATATGTTTTAGCCTCCATCTTTGTTGTTCTTCTCTGCACTCTTTCTACAGTCTCGACATCTCTTTTACATCGTGGTGACCAAAACTGGATGCAGCATTCCAAGTGTAGCCTTACCAGGGCATTATAAAGTGGTATTAACACTTCATGTGATCTTGATTCTATCCCTCTGTTTATGCAACGGAGAACTGTGTTGGGGTTTTGGGCAGCTGGAGCACACTACTGGCTCATATTTAAGTGATTATCTACTAGGACTCCAAGATCTCTCTCACAGTTACTACTATTGAGTGAGGTACCACCTATAATGTACCTGTGCATTTAGTTTTTCTTATCTAAGTGTAGAACCTTACTTTTTTCACCATTGAAAAAAGTAATGTTCCACATTTAGAATAGAATAAGAAAGAAATATTACTGGTCCCAGAGGTGCTTTTTAAAGAGGCAACTGGACTTCCTAGTTTTTCTTTGAAGACTTTTCACTTCTCATCCAAGAAGTTTAGCTCAGCTTACTTTCAATCCATGAACAAGGACTGACCTCAGAAATAAGTATGAAGGAAGAGTGAATAGGTCAAAAGGAAGGACAAGACTAAGGTAGTTATGAGTGGGTGAAGTTGAGCCACCTTCAAAACTCAAGAATGCAGGTTGGATCATAGATGAGTTGAAGAATAATTGCAAAGTATACACTGGCTTCAAGCAGAACTAAATGTGTCATTTTTCAATTGGAAGAATTTCTAGAACAGGCATGCCACCTTTATTATTAAAGATATTTCCTGGGGATTTTTTTTTCTCATTTGGGAATTTTAGGTAAGGGGTTTTTTTTTTAAAATGCATGCAGTCTTCCAGGTTCCTCTGGAAGATGACTCTTAGTTTATATCATGCCATGATGTCATATCCAGGCTCATTATCAAAAGCTGTATGAATTCATCAACTTCAGTTGATCTTTTGGCTTTTTAATGTAATATTTCTCCAGCCAGGAAAAGGAGGGGAAATTTTATTAAACACTGTGGAAACATATACAACTCCATTTTGAGTCAGCTCCACAAATTGATTATTGCAATTACAATTAAGAATAGATTATGGTCTATACATAAATGGAATTTTGTTATTCTATCACAGAGTTCATCCCAAAGGAAATCAGATTCCTATTGGCCAAGCTCAATTATTAACCTTTTCCAAAATGCAAAGGAAAAAGAAGCATATTCTTTTGACCCTTTGAAAATAAGCCTTTCTATTATTCCTGTCTCCTATAATCTATTGTTGAGATGTCTCTTGTAATGACCGCAGAGAGGGGATTTCATGCAATTATTTATCAAGGAAAAAGAACCTTTGCTCATATTTATAGTTGAACTTTTGACATCACAGTTTTGAAATCTAATATATTTTTAACTTGCACTCTGAAATGAGGGAGTCAAATCTTTTTTGCAATATGTGCAGACCCTTGTTGGGAAATAACCTTGGTTACATTAACATTAATAAGTCTAACAATGGTTTTCCTTCATGAAAATCAAAGACGATAACAGCATAACTCCTTTTTTTCCATTCTGTCCATCCAATTTGTTGGCCTTACTTTCTTCTCCATGTTTCAAAAAAATTGTAATTAGAAGGTAGGATACACCTTAAAGCTTCCAAGAGCATTGTGTGCTAGGGATTCAAGAGCAATCACAGGAAAAAAAAAAGAATTGTGCTAAGTAGACACTCTCAATTGGCATGCAACACAAGACTTTCAGATGGATTGGGGCTTGAGATCAATATTAGGAGTTAAACTTTCTGGTCTTCTGTATTTAGGACTGCTATGCCTTTTGACTCTCCTGAGCTCTGAGAAGCTGTGGCTGGTTGAAAATGCCTCTCTGTAGAACCAGCTCAAAATACTTTGTGCCCATCCGTGGATTTTATGAGCAAAAAACAACCAAACTGGTGGTGAATCTTACTGGATTATTGAAATGTGCTTTATACAGCCTGCTCTTGAAGGCCCCTTGGGAGCCTAGCCTTTTCACAAACAATCATCATGTTTGGGCATGTCAACTTTAAAATGTGAACTTTTCTCTCAGACCTTGGTGGAGGGACCAAGGTGCTGGAAGATGTTAATTCTCAACTTCCTTCTGCTATTTGTTTTATGACATGTTATTAAAATAGAGTAGAGTAGAATAGGATAGGATAGAATAGAATAGAATAGAATAGAATAGAATAGAATAGAATAGAATAGAATAGAATAGAATAGAATAGAATAGAATAGAATAGAATAATTTATTGGCTAAGTGTGATTGGACACACAAGGAATTTGTCTCAGGTGCATACGCTCTCAGTGTACATATAAGCAACAAGTAATAAATCATGATCATAGTCATAAAAATACATTCATCATACATCATAAGATACAACTCTTAGTCATAGGACACTAAATAAGCAGTCAACATAAATCATACTAGGATACTACCGTAAATCAAACAATATACATCGCAAGATACAAGCAATAAAGTTACAGTCATAAGAAGATATGGAGATAGGTAATAGGAAAGATTAGAAGAATAATAGTACTACAGCCTTAGTTATGGCAGTGTTGTGGGAATCAGTTGTTTAGCAGAGTGATGGCATGGGGGGTGGGGAACTGTCCTTGTGTCTAGTTATTCTTGTGTGCAATGCTCTGTATTAACATCTTGAGGATAGAAATTGAAACAGTTTATGTACAGGTTGTGAAGAGTCTAGATATTTTCAAAGCCCTCTTTCTGGTTTATGCAGTATACAGGTCTTTAATGGAAGGCAGGCTGGTTGCAATTATTTTTTTCTGCACTCCTATCTGTTGATGTCTGTGTCTGTCTGTGTCTGGTTGCCATGCCAAACCAGACAGTTCTGTAGGTACCAATGAAAAGAATCAATAATTCCTTTGTAGAACTGTATCAGTGGCTCCTTGGGCTGTCTGAGCTTCCTGAGTAGCTTTTTGAGAGTAGTAGCTCAATCAGTTTTCATCAGGGAAAATGACACGATAGCAATGTTTGTGCTTTGATACCAATGTTGTGATATCAATGTTACAATCCTATGATCCCTGGATAAGCCAGGATCATGAGATTTTTTTCCCCAGATCTTCCAGCCTCACAGGTCACCATTCCATGAGACTGAAAATAGTGTACCATTGATTCCATTCTGATATCAGAGTCTCCAAATGTATTTAAGCTTTTTTAAAAATCAGATTTTTTTAAATATATATATAGTGCTCTTTCTTACCTATCCTCCCAGCAGAATAAGGCTTGAAATGATCCATCTGCATACCTGCAGATCTCACCACTCTATGCTACAACCCAAATGCTGGTCACATTGCTTTGACTAATACTCAAATACCACTATTACCTTGCATGCCCAATAATTAATCTTTTTAGACACCCAGAGAAAATTCCAATAATCAAATTCAACAACTTAAAGACAGGCTCTAACCAGGAAGGATGGAGTTCTTGGAGAAGAACAAGATAATTGGAAATTACAACCAAATCATATTCTACCCAGTGGTTTGGGTTTTGTTTCGTGAGGTTTTGAGGCAGATCTATATTCAACACGAAACTTACTCTATCCTTTCCTGCTGAAGGCGGTATTCCTTAGATATCTCTGGATAAATTTTTGCTAAGCATAGTTTATTGATCCATTCCTTGTAACTCTCCAGAAACATTCCTCTGGGATTTTTGGTGGGACTTTTGAGGATTAATGGATGCCCTAAGCACTCATAAAGTGTTACACTGTAAAGAGGGGAAGCGGAATAAATTGTAAATCTTAAACAAATGTTTGTTTCCACTATCATGTAAAAAAAAGTTTGTGTACATTTATTAGCCATTTATTATTATTATTTATTAAATTTATTATTTCAAGCGTTTAACATTTATCATACCTTCCTTTGCAATTATTCATAACATGCCTTTCCTAATTCTGTAATGCTGGTTGCCTATCAAGTGTGATAATATTTGTTGTAAATATTTGTTATAAAATATTTACAACAGCAGACAAAATACAGCGACCCTTTCCAGAATATTCCAGAAATTTACACTGCAAGTCAAAAAGGGCAGGGATGGGATTCAAAAATTTTAATAACCGGTTCTATGGGCTTGGCTTAGGTGGTGGACGTGGCTTGTGGTCATGTGACTGGGTGGACATGGCTTGATGGTCATGTTATTGGCTGGGTGTGGCCAACTCAATATCACTCACATCGAGGCACGCATCTCCTCGCCTGGATCTCATGACTGTGGGGATGCTGCAACAGTCTCAAGTGTGAAAAATGGTCATCGGTCACTTTTTTCAGTGCCATTGTAACTCTGAATGGTCACTCCACACAAGCAAAGTACCAGCAAAGGAGGGGAAAAAACTCCAGAGAAGTTCCTGAGATGGGAAGTCTAGTCCTGCCAAGAATTTAATAAGGGTTAACGGAGAGGCAGCTTCTGTAAGCAACACCAGAATATTTTCTTCCTGCCTTTCTTACAGGATTAGGCCAGTAATTTCCTCTAACAACCGGTTCGCCAAACTGCTTAGAATGTTAACAACTGGTTGTACCAAATAGATGCAAACTGGTAGAATCCCACCCCTGAAAAAGGGGAATGAGAAAACGAGAATCTGTGATAGAGTAACATTTTGTTTATTCATACGGTAGAATTGTTGACATTATTTTCTTAAATACCAAATAATTATAAAAGGGGTTAACTGGCTGAATCAGTGAGAAAGCTACACAGCACTGCTAGCTTTTCTTGGGGAGATTCAACTTTTCTGAAAGTTTCCTATTTGTGTCTATTCAAAACATTAGAATTGTAGCTTAGTCCACCAGCTAATCACAAATCAACCACAAGATCAATCTTGTGGTTGATCACAAATTTGAAAGTCTCTCTTACCACTTCAGGCAGCAAGTAAACAGTTTCACATCTATTCTAACCAGTGTCTTGTGGTTTTTGTTTTTTTTTTTTGTTAACAGTGTAATGGGCCTTGTGTTGGCTCTCATCTGGCACTCCAGCATAGGCAGGTTTTTTGCCAGACCAGGGATGGAGTCTCCGTGCCTTCGGACCAGTGCAGTTCCCTCCCAAGGTAGGTCCCACTGACACCTTGAAAATACCAGAAGCTCCATGTTCTGGTTCTCACACAATAATACATTATAACTGCTGATATCAACGAATGCTTTTGTCTCACATAAAAATTCTCCAGTGCCCTCCTTTGTTGAATGACTTAGTGGGAATTTCATGCTTCTTCTTTGCTATAGTTTTTTTCTTCTGCATCATAACCATGGGCCTTTTCTATCTTCTTCCCAATGTTTGAATCTATTTGCACTTATCTGTGTACGGAGAGCAGACATAGGGCTGAAGCTCCAGAGGAGAAAGCCATTTTAATTCTGAGGCTTGGTCTCATGAGTAGCAACTTCATAACATGTTATACAACTTCATAGGCCTGTCTCTATGTTCTTTTGTAAGCCATTTTTGTTCATGATTATTTTCAAGATCCAAACAGCTCTGAAACAACTCCTGTGAGGATAACCTTGAATCTGTTTCCCTAAAGCAGGAGTGTCAAACTCAAGGCCCACAGGCTGGCCCCAGCCTGTGAGGTGCTTACATCTGGCCCATGGGGCCACCCTGAAAACAGCAAAGGACCAGCCCGTGGTGCCTCTGCCAGCAAAAAAGGCACTCGGGAGGGCCCCCCCCTCGAACTCTGTTTCTGGCCACAACAGCTTCCTGCAACGGCCTCTCCCCTGAGCTCCCTTTTCACTGGCAGAGGGCTGCAGGAGGCCATCACAACACAAGTGACGTTGAAGCTGGTCACACCCATCCTGGCCATGCCTACGCTGGCCCCTGATGTCAAACACAACCCTGATGTGTCCCTCAATGAAATCAACACCTCTGACCTAAAGGGTATATGCAAATATTAATGATTTTTCCTCCATTTTATGTATTTTTTCCATCAAAGGCCTTTAAGCACTCAGAATTGCTGGACAGATGCCTGTGGCGTACACTGGAGAGTCAGTCTGTGGACGTTGTGCACTGCTACCTGTGGGAATTACGGCTTCCAATCTAGAAGAGTAGAATGTGTACGTGTTCATACGAACCAGCCTGTGCAAGATCACTTATGCGCCTGGAGACCAAGACCAGCTAATTGGCAGAGGTGTAACATCACTCCATGCGAAAATAGTACGTTTTTACTATTTCACACCCTAGTCAATAGGCAATGCAGCAGCCTGAATATGCATGTTCTTAGGGGCTATTCACACATTCCTCCCTACAAGTATAGGCAGTCCTCGCATAACCAGCAAAATTGGGACCAGAGACTCCATCACTTAACTACTTAACACAGGGGTGTCAAACTGGATTTCTTCGAGGACTGGATCAGCATTGTAGTTCTCCTCTGGAGTGGGGCAGGATGGATGCTTCCTGCAGCATCCTGTCAGCCAAAACAGGGCATGGGCAGTCTGTGTGCGGCCCACCTGCACCTTGTTTTTCCCCTCCATGGCCTCCTGCAATACTCTGCCAGCCAAAAATGGGCTGCGTGGCCCATTTCTGGTTCATTTTCCAGCCCATTTCCAGCCTGTTTTTCAGCCCATTTTTGGCTGGTAGAATGCTGCAGGAGCCCCTTGAGGGTGAAAACAAGGCACAAGGGGGCTCACACATGGCCTGTTTTAGCTGCCAGAGTTGCTGTGGGCCAGTCCTTTGATATTTCCAGGCCCGTGGGCCTTGAGTTTGACACCCCTGACTTCACAGTACTTAACTTTTGTCAACACAATCACACAATTGCCATTTGCAAACTTCAAAGCCAGCTTCTGACAAGCCAAGTCAATGGGGAAGCCAGCAGGTTGTCGCAAGTTGTGGTCATGTGACATCATTCTTAATGACCATGGGTGAACCACTTAAATAATTCCGTTAAGTAATTCTGTTTCAGTTATTGAGTAAAACATCACATGACTGTGCCCAACTTAACATCTGTTCCACCCATGGACATGAAGCACAATGTCATGTGACCATCACTTGCAACGTCCTGCAGTGAGTTGGCCATGGTGAGTTGACTGCAGTGACTTGGCCATGGAAAGGTGGCCACCGCGAGCTCGCTCTAGCAATTTGTCCCCTTCCTTCTTCCCTCTACCCCTTCCACTTATCCCACCTCCATCCTGCTGGAAAGAAAGAGGGAAGCGAACCTTTTTGTCCTTGTGTGTTTCTTTTTTCCAAAATGATTCATATATGCAAGAGAAAATGCTTGGTATATAGCAGACAGGGTTCAAATAATTTTACTTGTTTTACTTATTTTTTTGTTACAAATTCAACACATTCCTACTAATTTTTGTTAGTTAATTAGCCTTGGCTCTTCAAACATTTATTAGGAGGGGGAGATTGCTAGGACTGGTTGCAGCTGGAACTGACAATCCCAGGTCGTCAGGGTGAAACACCTTGGCATTTTATTGGACTTTTTGTACATGTTTACATTTTTTCCCCTGTTTGCTTTTTCCTCTGGAGGTGGGAATGTCAAAAGTTCAGGCTCCTCTTTCATCTGAGTAACTACAGATGTTCTAAAGAGCCAGCAAGATTCAAGATGAGATTTGTCATCCCCCCTCTTTTTTTTTTTTTTTACTATTCTCATCCCCTTTTTCCTAGTTGAGTGCAGAGATACCACCAGGTATTGTGAGAAGGTGAAGCAGTTAAAGCTCTGCCAACTGGCACAGTTCAAGTCACGCTGCTGTGGGACGTGTGGAAAAGCATGAAGGCAGCAGCGAAAGAAAGAAAGAAAGAAAGAAAGAAAGAAAGAAAGAAAGAAAGAA
>BLBF01000004.1:38194252-38228402 GCA_015471245.1 Laticauda colubrina | reverse complement strand
GAAAGAAAGAAAGAAAGAAAGAAAGAAAGAAAGAAAGAAAGAAAGAAAGAAAGAAAGAAAGAAAGAAAGAAAGAAAGAAAGAAAGAAAGAGAAAGTGAATTTAGCAACCGATGGCATTGCTCTACTCTGCTCCTGAGAAGAGCTGCTTTGAGAGAAGGAAAATTGGAAAAGCAGTTGCCTCGCCTGCCACTTATTTATTTATTTTTCCTTTCTCTCCCCCCCTCTTTTTTTTTTTCTTGTTAAGAAATCTCTTTTAACAGAGTCATTTGTTCTTTCTAAAAAAAAAACAAAGACCTTGACAAGGTTTCTCTCCTCATGATGGGAAACACATGCAGCGAGTCACAGTTCAGATGAGGGTGGAGTCTGCGAAAGGGAGAGAAAGAGAGAGAGAAAGAGAAAGCATGTTGGAAATGGAACCGTCCAGAAGACATCACTGGGGGCCCTTGACGGACTGAAGAAATGATGTGGAAGCAACTGGAGACCAAATGCCCAACTGGATTACTACAACGTAAATCGAAATGGGGCTTGACAGATATAGAAAGCAGAGATTAAAATGGACGATTGCCACCTTGCAAATGTTGGAACTGATTCTGGCATGCATACAGTGAATCTTCTTCCCAAATAGGGATTTACTACGGTGCACTCACTACTATCACCACCTGGGAAACTGGTAGCGTGAAGTGTTATACTTGTGACTTCTTGGCATTTTGCCACAGAGGCTTACCAGTGAGAACAGCTTTGGGGGGGGGGGGCTAGAAATTGGCCATAGTGATGGGGATTGCCCATGCCAACACATCCAGAGGCCACTAAGTTGGGGGAAATGTAATTAGAAATAAGGGGAAGTAAGTAAAAGTCCTCACTGTCTAACTCAGTACTTCCCAAGAGGTTGTTTGTCCATTTGAGGAGGTGATGGCTTGTTTGTATCCATAATGAGTTTATCATAGCTGTATGTCTTTTTTAATGCTACAGTGTGGGGTATTCTGCTTTTGTGATCGTCAGGTGGTACAGTTTGACTCTCAGAATGCTACAGTAGATTAAACTGCATTTTCTAATTATGTGGCTGAAATGCAGGGGGAGCAATGCCATACGGATTAGGAAGAAAGGTGCACCAAAGATTAATTCTCACCATTGGTTTTGGTTGCTTGCGGTCCAGATGCCAATCTCTTCTTCGCTTACTGAAAGCTTGGAGTTCTTTTAAGTTTATTTCGTTTTAAACAAAATGCCTAACTAAATATATTGGATGCAGTTTCATCCTGATTGCTCTTGATAAATATTGAATCTGATGAAAACGGAGGGAAATACTCAAGAGGTTCCATCATATGTTTCTATTGGCTTTTGTTAGTAGAAATGAAGTTGGAAACTAATAAAAAAAAAGCCTAAAAGAATAAGAAGAAATTGGGATAAAAGATTATGTAGTCCATATGGTTCAGAATGAGTGTAAAAAACCCTGCACATATTTTGCAATAATAAAAGAGAAAGTATGAGGCAAACCCTAAGAGGAATAAGTGAACTCATTTGTCCAAAAATGTTTTTTTTTTTTAAAGAGGTTGGCAACACCTGTTCAGCCTCACCCATTCTCCACTACGGAAGTACAACATAATCCATCCAACTGCATACAGATTTTCTACATTGAAATGAGACGTTCCATGAGATTAGATCATGTTTAAATTGGTTTGCAGAGTAATCCTGTTAATCTTTGCCACTGTGAATGCCCACTATGTGGAACAACTGCTGAGGAAAATTACAAACATCGTCTCAGGCCTGATGAAATATACGAACTGAACTGTTTTCTTATTTGATGTGGATGACTCAGAGAAAGACAATCAAGATAAGTGCTTCCCATTTCATTTTTTTAAGGGTGTTTTCTTTTTTATTAAGCAGGATGAAATTCACAAACTGCTGAACTGCTTGGAGCTAAAACACAGCAGCTCTGAAACACACTTCTTTGGAAGAATAGAAGCTCTGATTGACGGGCTGTTGCATCTTATAATGCCCCTTCATTTAGCCTCCTTCACTTAGGAATAACTCCATTGCTGTTTGCTTTCTGGGCATTGTCAAATGGAGCTGAGCGCCTTTAAGAAATGAGGCTCAGAGCTCACACAGGCTCCAGACCTCTGCTGTTCATTAAAGCAGTTCATCTTTTTTTCCCAGATACTCCATGAGTCTTAAAAACAAACCACTGTATCAATCTTTAGAATTGCAATGCAAGTCAATTCCTTAATGCGACAGGATTCACAAAATGATGGGCTGTTTTAATGAAGAAGAAGCGGTCATTTTGGAAGCACACAGCCCTGTGGTGAAACATGGGTTGCCCCATGGCACAATTCAAACAGATTACATAGTATACTTCCTGTCTGCTATTAAAGGAGAAGGAAAGGCAGTCTGCATCAGGTCTATAGTGTCCTTTACACCTTTTAGAGCTTTGACCAAAAGCGGAGCTAATGAATGCGCTGTTTCCCACCGACTCTGACCCAGTAATGATAAGAGAAGTATGTGGTTGGTTTGTCTTGCTTTGGGGGCTGACTTTGACACAACATTTGGTGTGTTGGTTTTTACCCAGCACTGTTTTCTCCAAGATACAGTGACTGTACATCTCTAGTAACTATCCAAAGCTAGGCTTTAGCACAATGAAGGATTGAGCACCTGTAAATCAATTGGTGTTTTTTATTTGCAGAGAAGGAGGGGCCTTCAAACAAGATCACGATTTGTGGGGCACATTTTTGTACCCCAAATGAGTGGTATGATGGCCTAGAGGTGGAGCTCTTGCCTCACAATCAGGAGGCTGTGAGTTCAATCCTAGGCAGAGACAGATATTTCTCTCTCTGGGCACAATGAGAATATATCTGCCGAATAGAATTCCACATTGGTGACAGGAAGGGCATCTGGCCAGTGAACACTCTGCGCCATTCAATTGCCCTGACTCCACCCCGCAAGGGATTATGGTATCATTAAAAGGAGATGATGATTTTTGTACCCCAAACATCTTCAGGGAGGGTAGGTGGACTTTTTAGTTCTGGGGAGTTCGGTTGAGTACAAGCACTATAAAAGGCCAGACCTGCGGCTTGGGTGTGTTTGAGAGGATTCTTGGCTTGTATTTAACCGTAAAATGTGTGCTGAAGGTATCATTGATAGGTTGCAGCTTTTTATTACCTGTATATTTTAAAACAAGTCTGGAAGTTCTCTGATGAGGTCAATGTCAGGTCCGCCAGATTTAAATTGCCTTCTGTTTTGGGCTTTCCAAAATGTATCTGGCAGAGAGTTTGCTCTCTTTTCAGATGGGTCTCTAAGTTACTGTGTTGCTATGAATCAGTGCAACATTTATTTAAAAGAGAGAGAGAGAGAATGTCTTTCTACATTATGTAAATGTATCATGTGTATATTTATTAGAATTTCTTGTATAAAAAGTGCAATATGAATAATTGTACATTAATTTTGTCCAGATGAAACTATTGGGTGGGGTGGGGGGAGGGCAGGGGGGAAGAGAAGAGATTCTTCTGAAATACATCTGCAATGTTTTTGTAATACCGGTGACATTTGTATTGTCTGCCCTTATTGTTGTATTTAACTTTAACTACATTCATTTCATACAGAGAAAACCACAACGGGGGATGTGGGGGGGGGGGCAGCGGCATGTTGAGGAAAGTTATATTCTACAAACAAAAAATCCCTTTTCCTTAGCAGTGATGTGGTAGCTGTTTTTTCTCCATAGAAAAATAAATTGATTTTCATCAGAACATCAGGCGTCCATCACTAAACTCTTTTGGATGGTGGCCTTTTGGAAACTCTCTGTGAAATGAATCCAGGGGATAGCATTCAAATGGGTGCAGTGTTTTGGGGGTTTGGGTGTGTGTGTATGAGTGTGCCCTAATATAGACATAAATGAGGCTCCCAAAGAAGATGGCTTCCCTGTTTATTTCATAGTATGCATCTTGTGTTGTCAGTGCCATTTAATGCTCTTGCAACCCAGAGACCTGAACTGAAACACAGGCGGATAATCTAGTTCCAATTTCAACTGAGCTCCATCCAACTCTGGGTTGCCTTCCCCCACCCACCCACTCCCCAGGAGCTGGCTAGTTCCTCTCTCCCGTTTGCAAGCCCCAGCCGGGATCCTCTGAGTTGCATCCCACCAACAACGGGCATGTCTGTAACTGTGCTAAGGCTTGCGGCTTATGAATGTAATTGCAAATGTTTCATGAATTGTGACTTGGCAGCATCCATGTACATCTCTTGTTAAGTTGACAAATACTACAGGAGGCAGCTCCCCCACTTTAAAAAAAAACAAAAAAACTTGTTTACATATTTTTTTTGTACAAATAATGCATCTTATTTATTTACTTTCTTGTCAGACTGGTTCTTTATCATTTCCTCTGGAATCTTGGGAATTACAAGTATTCAGAATTCCCCTTTATCTTCTGTCTGAAGAAAAAACACTAAATCCCTGAGGACATGGAGAGAACATTCCAGGAAACATAACCATTTCCATTCTAAAGCCAGAAACAGAAAAAAAAAAATAATGATAATCTTAACACTAGAAATATCTTCCATCTCTACCCCAAAGTTTGCCAATGTCCTTTTCTGGGTTCGGGAATCTCCAATTTTGGAAAGCCATTAAAAGGGGTAACAGAAAGATCTTTATTTCTAAAGGGCCTTTCCATCTCCCCATTGTTATTGTTGTTTGTGGTCTTATCAAGCTGATAACCAATTGCTGAAAAACAAAACAACAGAGATCTAGAAGGGCTAAAATATATGGTTACTATTAGTAAAATAAAGTACTTTTAAGTTTTAAAAAATCAAAGTTTAACAGGCTTGTAGTTAAAGGCCCTGTCACACTGCCCAACGGATGCAAAACGTTTGTAAAAAGGACACAGCGGATGAGAAAAATGTTCCATCCGTTGTTATCCGCTCTTAAAAGAGGCAAAAATTTGCATAAGCAGAGCGGATAACATGGAAAGGAACAGACGGGGGGAGGACGAAGGGCGGATGGATAGAGGATGCAGAGTGGAAGCCTAGCGGATGGAAGCGGATGCAGAGCGGATGCGTACAGGATGCGTAGAGGATGCGTAGAGGATGCAGAGCGGATGCGTAGCGAATGATGCAGATGCGATTTGCATCCGCTTTCATCCTTTCTCTGTCCATGCTACTAACGCTGCGCATCCGTTCTGCTTCCTCCCTGCGTCCGTTTACTGCTGGAACGGATTTGAGTTGCGCGGATGTGCAGCGGATGCCTAGCGGATATAGCAGATGCGTAATGGATGCAGAACGGATGTCCCCCGTATGCCTAGAGGATGCAGAACGGATGCATTGGATACATTTTCCACGCAAAAGTTTTGAGCAGCTCAAAACCCTCTGAGCGGATGAAACGTAATAGACGGATGCTGAACGGATAGAGAGGAAGCAAAACGGAGGCAGTGAGTACAGAACGGAAGCATCGCGTTAACCAACGGATGGCAAGTGTTTTTCTCCGTTTTACATCCTCTTTCCATCCGTTGGTGCAGTGTCACAGGGGCTTAACATTCCTGCTTCCAACACAAGGAAGTAGCTGTTTTAAATGTCAGATGGTATAAGCAAGAAAGTATTCAACCTCATATAATCCATTTCTTTACACATTAGATCACAAGAACCTACATTTTCTACAACAAGTGCTGCTTCTCATTTGATTGAAACGAAACATTTCAGGATGCAGGAAAGTTAGCTGAGTTTCAATGAACAAATCAGCGTGATACAAAAATAGAATGTACAAAAACTTTCTAATCTTAAATAATAACCTGTGTCATTACTGTATGGAATCTGTCAGTGTTTGCTTTTAAAGGCCAGGCATATCCTGTAAATCACCAAAATTGTATTCGACACTTCCTGATCTTTAGAAATATCAAAGGCTTTGATTGTCAAGGACATTTAGGGATTAATATAGCTAGTTATTTGTAGACCACAGGCAAAATATAAGCATATAAGTCTTAAGGCCTTGGAATCTCGGAATATCAGAATGAATTCAGAGAACTCAAATACTTCATTAGGTTTTAGAATTGTGCACTGCCCCATTTGCTTGTGATTAGAAAACACCAAATGTGTTTTTGTTCGCACTGTAGCAGAAAGTTGGCTCAATGGACACATCTAACCCTTAATGGTGGGTCATTAGGAGCTTCCTCCTAGCCCCTACTCTGGTTGAACTGGATTTAAAAGAGGTGGGACAACTGCCATATAAAGTATCTTCAGAGTTTATGGCAGACTATTCTTAAAATAATTACTGCTGTGGAAATGAATGGTATGACTTTGTCCTGTGAGGTTGAGACCTGGTTGTATTTTAATTTTAAAAGGAAAACGCACAACATATATAAGCCAGAACATTTCCTGAAACTGGCTAAACACTTCCTGCACTCTAAAGAGCCAATAAAAGTAAAGACTCCCTTGGTGTAGTTTTCTTGGCCGGAATTAGGAAGTGGTTTGTCTCTGATTTCTTACAGAATGTTTTTCCAACTTCCAGGATTGGTCTACAGGCCCGAGAATGATGGTCTCCCATCCAAGTATGAGCCAGATCTAGCCCTGCTTAGCTTTTATAAAGCAAAGGGAGAGCAACTAAAATCAGTTACACACTACAGTATTATAGTCTCTGCGATCCACACTTCCTTTTTCTCTTACACAAAACACTCTGGACTTGCCATGGGTACAATAAATATCAGGTTTTTAATTGAGAGACATACTAGAATTTGGAGAATTTCCCAGTCAGAGTAAGTTCATCATTTGCATCTAGCCTCAGATCATTTGCATCTAGCCTCAGATTTAGAAACAAACTATATGGCCTTCTGAATTTAGTAACAAACTACATGGTCTTCTGAAAAGTACATTCCACATCTTCTAGGAGACTAGAGATAAGGAAGATGGTTGCCTAATTTGGCTCATGAAATTCCTTGATGCAATAATTTTGCCAAATGGTTTTCATCTCAGGAATAATTTTATAAACAGTTGCTTACAACAGGCATTCACAAAACAGGATAAGAAACTCTCCACATTATCAACAAGGGGCTGCTTTGGTCTTTATATAAAAGGTGAGATCAGAACAGATCTTGCTGCTTCAGAATCCTGATTGGTGGGGTTACAAAATGAATCTTGCAAGTGGTGTATACCTCTGAAAAATAGCTGAACAAAGATCTGATCTAAAAGTTTCCTACAAGTAGTAGCTCAACAATCTGTCAACATGAACCTGTTGGTGAACTGTTATGAAGTAATGATGAATCATGATCGTCCCATTTAACCAGCAAACTGTCCTTTCCACAGGCTCTGGTTCAAAATTCTCTCAGTTTAAAAATAGCTACAAAATTCATGTTCCAACTCAATTGATCAAGGAATGCAATACACCTTTGGCAATTCTTCAACATGTTCTTTATAAAATGATAAAAGAATAAGTTATAAGATGCTTCTGTAAGATGGACTCACAATTCATGACTGCACCCAAAGACTACTAGTTAATGGCTTTATCCAAATGAAAGGAATGATATTTAAAAATTAAAATGCCAAGTTTTGCATTGAGCAAAGCATACACACACACACACACAAATAGAGGATGAAAGATTTCTGGCTTGGTAAGAGTTTATGAAAAGAGATTCTAGGTGTTGACTACGGCTGAATCATGAGCCAGCAGTGGGATGCAGTTGCTGAAAAAGTAAATGGGAGCTTGGGCTACATTAACAGGAACATTGAATCCAAACCACAAGAGTTATTTGTTCCCTTGTACTCTGCCCTGTTCAGATCCCATTCAGAATTATGTGCCCAGTTCTAGGCACCACAATTGATATGAGACATCAAGAAACCTGCATCATAACTTGGTCCTCAACATCAATAAGACCAAGGAGCTTATAGTGGACGATTGAAGGAACAGATCAGACATCCAGCCCTTGCTTATCAATGGAGACTGAGTGGAGTAAGTGGCCAGTTTTAAGTTCCTGGGTGTTACCCTAAAAGAGGACCTGACCTGGGGTGCCCACATGGCAGCCGTGGTCAAAAGGGCCCAGCAGAGTTTATACTACCTGAGACTTCTCAGAAAACAACAACTGAATGAAAAACTGCTGGTGACCTTCTATCGCTACACCATAGAGAGTATCTTAACTTACTGCACCTCTGTATGGTTTGCCAATTGCACAGTGGCAGATAGGACAGCACTCCAGAGGGTTAACGTCATTGCCCAGAAGATCATTGGTTGCCCTCTCCCCTCTCTGGAAGAGCTTTATAGTTCCCGCTGCCTTAAGAAAGTTCAAAACATTCTCAAAGATCCATCTCATCCTGGGAACCCTTTTCTTTAAACTATTACTATCTGGTAGACAGTACAGGATAATAAAAACAAGGACAAATAAGCAGAAAAACAGCTTCTATCCCAGGGCAATAGCTCTGTTGAATTCTGTATAGTGCAATATTAATGCAATGTCAGGTTTTCAATTCAATATGTGGAGTGTGAAGAGTGTGTGTTTGTGTTTATTTTCATAGTCATGATGTGCACTGAAGATGGTGTTAGATTTTGTTGTATGAGCTGCAATGACAAGAAACTAAATTAAACTAAACTAATCAAGTTCAGAGTCACACTGTCAAGATGTTCAGGGATCTGGAAACTGAGGCATATTGAAGAATCTGGCTAGGTATGGCCAGGGGTGGGATTCAAATTTTTTAACAACAGGTTCTGTGGGCGTGGCTTAGGTTGTGAGTGTGGCTTGGTGGTCATGTGACTGAGTGGACATGGCTTGGTGGCCATGTTATTGGCTGGGTGTGGCCAGCTCAATATCATTCACATCGAGGCATGCATCTCCTCGCCAAGCCTCTCATGACTGTGGGGATCTGCAACAGTTATAAGTGTGAAAAATGGTCATAAGTCACATTTTTCAGTGCCATTGTAACTTTAAATGGTCACTCTACACAAGCAAAGTACCAGCAAGGGGAAAAAAAACTTCAGAGACGTTCCTGAGACAGGAAGTCTAGTCCTGCCAAGAATGTAATAAGGGTTAACGGAAAGGCAGTTTCTGTCAGCAACACCAGAATGTTTCCTTCCTGCCTTCCTTACAGGATTAGGCCAGTAATTTCTTCTAACAACCGATTCTCCAAACTGCTTAGAATGTTAACAATCGGTTCTCGAGAATAGGTGCGAACCTATATAATCCCACCCCTGGGTATGGCTAGATATAGTGCTCTGCCAGCAAAAACGGGCTCCCAAGCTCCATTTTCGGCTGCCATGGCCTCCTGCATACCTCTGCCAGTGAAAATGGAACTTGGGATGGCTGCACAAACTCCGTTTTCACGGGCAGAGGGTTGCAGGAGGCCATGGCAGCCAAAACAAAGTGGGAGCCTTTTTTGCTGGCAGGGCGCTTGGACCACCACAGCCGCCCCTGATATGAGTGACATTGAGCTGGCCACGCCCACACTATCAAACACAACCTTGATGCAGCCCACAGTGAAATCAAGTTTGACACCCCTATCTTAGAGGAATCCACCAGTTTTTGATTTCTGCTTTCAATGGGTGCATTACTCAGAATGCTGACACTCTGTTTATTAGCGTGACCTTCTGCCTTTGTTTATCCCAGACAGGTGACCGGGATAGGATTGGTGTCACAGAGAGATCCCTGCCAAAAACTTTGTCATCATTTTGTCATTGAACTTCAACTCGGAGACTGAAAGGAAATTTCAGTTATTATTGTAGGGAACCATTTTAGATATTCTAAGCCAGTATCCTATTGGTGCCCACAGAGAGGTCAAAAGAGCCAAGATGGCCACCATAACCATGAGACCGAAGGTGAACACTGGGTTTTGACTGCTTGGTTTAAACAGGGACATCTCTGACCCCACTGTTCATTCAGAGGCTCACATTAGAAATCTTGAGAAACATGAACATGTAAGAAAGAGTAAAAATGTTGAAGAACAATGTGACTAGAAACCTGTTTATGGAATAATCTATATATATAAAAGTGAAAACCACTCATACATCATCACAAAATTTCCAGAACCATAAAGCCTACAAACTTGAAATTTAGCATGTATGTTCTGCTTGGCTTCTAGGTGCTCACTGAGAAGGGATTTTTTGAAATGACCATCAGAGCATTAGTATTTTGTATATCAACACGCTCTGATGCTAAGGAGTTCTACTCCCCCTCCCCACCTGAAAAGAAATCTGCTCCAAATGCAAAACACAAGCAGAGAATTTCAGTTTCACAGCAGCAATCAGGTTTAGTACAGAACAGTTTAGCTAACTGGCTCTTTGCTGTCTCCTTCTTGTTTTCACAACAAATATTGTTTCAGTTTCTTAACAGCCCTCAACTCTCACACACTGACAGGATGCTAGCCAGATAAATACCAATGGATGCTGGTAGGCAGAGGTACATTTCCCCCCTTTATATTCCTCTCCAAAAACTAAGCCCAATCACATAGTTTCGTAGCGAAGCACAAGAATAGAGCTAGTATTAAAATATGGCAGCCCACATCCATCTGGCAAGAGGGGCAAAAATTCAGAACCTGAAGATTTCAGTGCCATTTTTTAATTTGAGATAACCAATCATGGGCTTGGACACAACTCCCCAAATTCCTAATCTCTAGGGTTTATGGGAATTTTAGGTCAAAAACTCACTGCCATTTCCTTCGCCGTAAACCTTTGCTGAACTTATATGTGTCCAATAAGGGCTGGGAAGCAAATGCTTATCCAGTAGATTAGATCTCCAAACATAGTGGAAAACCAAGTTTTATTTTCAGCTTAAAGCATCCCTCTCTCTTTCATTGCAGTTTGATATAAGAAGTAGCTAAGTCAAGCTTTTTTCTTCTTTCTTTTTAAACTCAAATATAACCCCCAGTGTATTTAATTGGGCTTGGTTTTCAAGGAAGCAGCTTCAGGCTGATTTAAAGAGCTCAGCATTACTGGAGCCCGGAAGAGCTGATCCGATATAAACTAGCAGTAATCGTGCAGTAAAGATGTCTGGCTGAGAAGGAACTAAGTGTCAAAGGACAATGATTTAATGCGCCTTCCTGGGGCTGAGAGCTGGTCCCGTTTGTGAACTCTGCACTGGAGAAATGTTGGCCTTCAACTCACCTGGGAATGGAGAGACACATTTCTCATGCCCTCTTCCAATCCTATAAAACGGTCTGTTGCCTGGAGGTTCCCCGCTATCTGGGGCTGACCTCGTGCTCCACCCACAGTTGGGACCCAGGAATGCCAGATGAGCCAAAGTGCGTAGAGAAACTGCAGATCATTAAATTGCTAACAAAGGGAAGGTGCATTTGTCCTTGCCAGGCAATGAGTCTTCCCATGCTTGGCCAAAGGATTAAGTGTTGGGTGGGGGCTTGGACATCTCCCAAAATCTGACATTTCCTCCAATCCTTCCCCCAAGCAATTTATTAAGCCCATATTATTAGTTTAAAGGAAAGATCCTACAAGATTGCCAAATATTAACTGATAACATTTTGATTAGTGAAACATTCATGGGTTTTGTTGCCTTTAGTTTTCTCCTAGTCACGCTCCACAGGTGTGTTTGTTTTTTAAAATCACAAACAGGCCATTTCAAATTTGCAAGTTAAAAAAGGTCTTTTAGGAACTGTAAGCATTCAGTTTGTGCCATTGGGATACAAGAGTTTCTTTCAAACTTCTTTATTAGCCAGATGGTGTTTTAGCAAGGGTACTGATGTTCCTAGCCAAGAGGTCTTTTAGCATTATCCATGTACAGTATTCATGTGGGTGGGTGTTTATCTACTAGTGACTTTATCTCCGGCCACTGAAAGAGGCACAAAATGACACCCTCAAAAGAAAAATTGATACCAAAATTCAATTAAAGCACAATGAAAACCATAATTAAAATTCCACTGAGAAACCCAAAAGAATAAAATAGGCAGCAAGATTGTCACAACCTCAGCAGCCATGACTGACCTTTGGTCATATTTATTAATTTTGATTTGATCTCAGCAGGAAGCAATTCCTTCAATGTTCCTTAAGGGCCTGTCACATAGGCCAATGGATGTAAAAAGTATGTAAAAAGGACACAGCGGACGAGAAAATATTCCATCTGTTGTTATCCGCTCTCAAAAGTGCCCCAAATTTGCATAAACAGAGCGGACAACAGAAAGGAATGGACGGGGGGAGGATGTAGCCAGGATGTAAAGCAGATGCTCCACGGAAGACTAGCGGATGGAAGCGGATGGAAGTGGATGACACATCCGCAGGGCTTCCGGGGGAGCACAGCGAAGCAGATGCGCAGCGGAAGGAACGGATGCAGAGCGGATGCCTAGCGGATGAAGGGATGCATCACGGAAGCCTAGCGGATGCAAAGCGTTCACTGCGCATGCGGGGAGGATGCATTGCGTCAGCCCCGCAGATATAAAAGGATGCAGCTCACAAGCAGGTCACCATTCAGAGGAAAGACCTGCTGCCAGACACATTTCCAGCCAACAACTATGGGGAAGAAGAGGAAGCCTGTGCCATCTTCTGCCAGCCTTGGCAAGAAGGTCAGGGCCACCATCCCACCCCCTGGCCCTGACTCTGCTTCTTCTGGGGCTTCTGCTGCTCGGGCTGACTCTGCTGGTGCTGGGGCTTCTGCTGGTGCTGCTCCTGGTGTTGGGGCTTCTGCTGGTGCTTACTCTGCTGGCGCTGCTCCTGGTACTGGGGCTTCTGCTGGGGCTTACTCTGCTGGCGCTGCTCCTGGTGTTGGGGCTTCTGCTGGTGCTTACTCTGCTGGTCCTGCTGGGGCTGCTGGTGCTGCTGGTGCTGCTTTTGCTGCTACTGTTGTTGTTGCTGCTGGTGGTGGTGGTGTGGTGGAGCAGCCCCTAGAACCTCAAAGCCCCTCTGATGAGGGCCAAGAAGGCCCTGCCAGAGGGAGGAAGAGGCATACGTGAGAACGGGAGAGGAGGCAATACTCCATCGAAGAGGAACATGAGGATGAGGTGCTCGAATGGCTGAGGGAGAACGAGTACCTATGGCGGAAGGGACACAGACTCTATGGAGACACCAAGAGGAAGCAGGCTGCTTGGAGAGAGAAGCCGGAGAACCTGGGCTACACTTCGGAGGTCCTCCTCAGGTGGTGGAAGCACATGCACACATGGTACGGGAAGCTGCACCTCAAGAAGTCTGCCCAGGCCACGGTCAAGCTCACCAACCGGGAGACCTACGTGATGGCCAGGTGCAGCTTCTTGGAGGGTGAGATCCACCACCGAGGAGCAGCCCCTCTGTCTACCCTCTCTCTCAGGCAGCCCATAGAGAGCTGTCCTTTTCTGGCCAAGAGTCAGCTCCTGTGTCCAGGCAAGTATCTGTGGAGCGTCCCGTGACGGAGACCCCCCCCAACAGCTGCACTCCCCGTGGTGGAACATGTGGAGGACCCCCTGACGCAATGGGAACAAGGAGAGGGCACTTCCACCAGAGACCAACCCACCCCCACCCCCAGCTCCACCTCCACAGAAAGCAGGCAGAGAGCCAGACTGGAGGGGCAGAGCCACACTGTCCTGCTGGAGATCAGGGACACCATCAAAAGCAGCGTAGATCTCCTCTCTCAGCTGGTACACACCGACATACCATCCTCAAATCGCAAGCCCTTCCTCACCTACGTCAACCAGACCCTCATGGACATGTCCGAATCACAGTACCAGGTGATAAAGGAGAGGATCACCGGTCTTCTGCACAACCCTCCAGGCCCAGCAGAACCTGCTCCCACCCAGTCCAGGTCTGCTCCTCCACCCCAGGTGATGTCACAGCCTTCCAAGGCTTTCCACAGACCCTCACCTTCCAAGGCTACGGCTACCAGGAGTTCCAGCAGCACAGGCAGCCCTTCCCAGTCCAGCCACAGGTTCATCGAACACCACCGATGCCACCGATGCCACAGATGCCACAGACGCCACAGATGCCACCCACGCCACAGATGCCACCCATGCCACAGATGCCACCGATGCCTCACCTCGCTCACCTGCAGACCAGACAGCCCCACTACACTCCTCCTTCCTCCACCCCACAGCCAAGCCCAGCCTCAGAACATCTGTCATCGGTCTTGGGACTGACACCTCATGTCATGGAGGAAGGGGCTCTCAACATCACAGGACTGAGCCAGCTCTCTGAGAGCTTCCTCCACACACCATTCCCTGTTGTCCTCTCGGGGCCAGGCACCCCAATGGCGCCTCAGACCAGCACTCCAGCAGCAGCCACCTCCACAGCTCCTGGACCCTTCACCCCTGAGACTATGGGCACGCCTCAGAGTGACTGAGAAGAGTGCCAGAGACTGGGTTGCTACCTGATGACTTTTTCTTTGATTGGGACACTTGGGTCATTTTCTTTTACAGTTTGTTATTAATAAAAATGATCTTTGCTTCACACACTTGCTTCAGTTCTTTTAGTCAATAAAGTCTTGGTGGAAACTTTTAGAAATGGTTTAAGCCTTTGCATGCTTGTGGGATGGGTAAGGATAGCAGTGGGATGGGCAGGGATACCTGTGGGATGGGTAATAGCTGTGGAATGGGCAGGGATACCTGTGGGATTGGCAGGGAAACCTGTTGGATGGGTAATAGCTGTGGGATGGGTTAGGATAGCAGTGGGATGGGCAGGGATACCTGTGGGATGGGTAATAGCTGTGGGATAGATAAACTTCCAGTGCAAGCATAGTGGGACTGTATGGTCCACCCTCCCAGGTGCCACACCTATGGCCCTTTATTATCAATAACAATTTAATCATTCATCAACACATTTCAACATAAACAAAACTCTTTATTAAATGCCCTGTTCATTGTAGGGCCACTCAACATACATGGCACAATCTCATCAGTATGATGAGACAGACTGAAGGAAGCATCCATTAGGCATCTACCATCCTGTCTTGCCACTCCACTGCTCTAGCTGGGGAGTTGCACCAGTGTTTCAGGAGGTTGCGTTGCTTCTTCCCTTCACGTGAAGCTCTGTTGGGGCCTTGCATATCCACAGTATCTATCAGGTTTTGCCCTTGCCTCCATTCACCAGGCTCCATGTCCCCATTGCCTTGTTGGTGGTCCATGAGCCTGTTCTGCAACACTGGGTAGCAGGTGCGCATGAGATTGTGCAGGATGCAGCAAGCTTCCACGATGTTCCTCACGGTCTTTGGGTGATGCTGCATGGTGGTGAGAAGTACATGGAACCTGTTGGCCAGGATGCCAAAGGCGTTCTCCACCACCCGCCTCGCCCTGGACAGCCTGTAGTTTAAGATCCTCTCTTCACGGGTGAGGCATCTGGAAGTGTAGGGCTTCATGAGGTAGGTTCTGAAGGAGAAGGCATCATCCCCCACGATGAAGTAGGGCACATCTTGCATGTCGTTGGGCAGGCGGTCTGGATCTGGGAAGCCCATGATGAGGTTGCGTTCCAGCCCCTCCTTGAGGGGACTGGCATTGTATACCTGGGCATCTGAAGATGACCTGTTGCCTGAAGCATCGATGTACATGAACTTGTAGTCAGCATAAACCATGGCGAAGAGGATGATGCTGAAGAAGCCCTTGTAGTTGTGATAAGTGGACCCTGACTTGGCTGGAGCTATGCAGGCCACGTGCTTGCCATCTATGGCTCCAACGGTGTGGGGGAAGTTCCACTTCTGATACCACTGCTCTTCAACTTTCTTCTAGCCTTCTTCAGTGGAGGGGCACTGGAGGAGCTCCTCCAGGTATTCTTCGATGATGGCCTGCACCACTTCTCTGACCACAATGCTGGGGGTGTTGTGTGGCACCCTCCAGGTGTACTGCATGCTTCTGTACGTGGTCCTGGAGGCCAAGTGGCGCAGAGTCAGTGCCACCTTCAGCCCAGGGTCCAGGCTGGGCCGGAAGTTGGTGTTTGCCTTGGTCAACCTGGGTCTCAGCCGCTTCACAACTTCGTCAAACATGGCTGGCGGCATCCTCATGAAGTTCTGGAACGCACGAGAGTCTTTGTTCCTCAACTCCACCATCAGCTTGTTATACAGTCCGTACTCTGCTCTTCTGGCGACCCATCTTTGGACCCAGACACTTCTTGGCCGACTCCTTTTTGCGTAGAACAGGTGAAAGAGCCTGTAGAGGGCTTTGCACTGTTGTAGAACGATGGCAGCTACCAAAAGGAGTGTGTCATGATCCATGGTGGGGATGACTGGATGCTGTGGAAGAGCAAGAGCCAGATGAAGGCTGAAGAGATCTGCACCGCAGGGCTGCTGGACTGAAAGTGAGATCCAGGTGATTTCTCCCCCTTTTTATAGGAAATATAGGTTTTCCGCTAGGTGTACTTTTGCATCCTCTAGACATCCTGCAGACATCCTAAATGTCTGAGATACGTCCCCTATACGAACATTTTTTCCGTTTTAATGCTTTGTATGTGAGCTGCATCCGCTTTCATCCTTTCTATGTCCGTGCTACTAATGCTGCGTGTCCATTCCGCATCTGTTTCTCTTCCTCCCTGTGTCTGTTTTCCACTGGAGCGGATGCAAGTTGCGTGGATGCAGAGCAGATGCCTAGCGGATATAGCGGACGCATAATGGATGATGACGGACGTATAACGGATGTTCCCCGTATGCTTAGCGGATGTATAACGGATGCGTTGGATACATTTTCCACTCAAAAAGTTTTGTGCAGCTCAAAACGTTTTGAGCAGATGAAATGTCAGTAGACGGATGCTGGACAGATAGAGAGTATGAAAAACGGACGCAGTGAGTACAGAACGGATGCATCGCGTTAACCAACGGATGGCAAGTGTTTCTCTCTGTTTTACATCCTCTTTCCACCTGTTGGTGCTGTGTGACAGGGGCTTTAAAAGGGAGCTACTTAGTGGCCAGTCTTACTTAGCAGGGTATTCCAACAAATGGAAAAAATCAGCATAAAGGCCACAATTCCACCTGTAACTAATACTAGGCAACCCATTAACCATTGGGTTATTGTTTCAGAGGTATTTGCTTATCTAAACAGAGAAACAGAATGGCCATAAGTGGGCAAAAAAAAATCAGTGGGAGTGACTTACTCTTGGCTTCCTCATTGAGTTTCCTTGTGAGAAGTTGGCAATGTGTGCTCAAAATCTTTTTCCTTCCTTCCTTCCTTCTTTCCTTCCTTCCTTCCTTCCCAATCCATTCACCCATCCATCCATCCCTCTCACCATCTAGCCATCCATCCATCCATCCATTCCTCTCATTTGTTCCTTCCTTCCTCCACTTTCTTCACTCCTTCCTCCTTCTTCTTCCTTCCTTCCCTTCCTCCCTCTTCATTTCTCCTTTCTTCCCTCCCTCCTTCCTCTTTCCTGACACACAAGGTTCCATTAATTTAAAGATC
This sequence comes from Laticauda colubrina, assembly GCA_015471245.1. Taxonomy (NCBI): domain Eukaryota; kingdom Metazoa; phylum Chordata; class Lepidosauria; order Squamata; family Elapidae; genus Laticauda; species Laticauda colubrina. Next base: position 38,211,164 of record BLBF01000004.1, on the reverse strand, counting down.
ACAAAGCCAGCAGGCAGTTCCAAATCCAAAGCCAGCAGGCAGGTAAGTGACTGGCAGCCAGGTAAGGGAAGGAGCAAGGCATTGTGCAAATGGCCCGTGCAGTACAGAGAGACTGGGGGAGGTTGCATGGTTAGGGGAGACATACCTGAGCCATTTTCAACCTTCCCTGCTGGTTTCCACATTGGCTTTCTACCTGCAAGTTTCCCACAAGCAAAGAGGAGGGAGGGTTGCAGGGAGCAACCTCAACTTTCCTCCTTGCCACTCCTGCCAGCTTCCCTGTTGTCTTCTGGAAAACTGACAGGGACTGTTGGAAAGGGGATAACATGATTGTTATGAAGAGCCTCGGTGGCGCAGTGGTTAGAGTGCAGTACTGCAGGCCACTTCTGCTGACTATCGGCTGCCTGCAATTTGGCAGTTCAAATCTCATCAGGCTCAAGTCGACTCAGCCTTCCACCCTTCCAAGTTGGGTAAAATGAGGACCCAGATTGTTGGGGGCAATAGGCTGAGTCTGTAAACCACTTACAGAGGGCTGTAAAGCATTATGAAGCAGTATATAAAGCTCAGTGCTATTGCTATTGCTTTTGTGGTAGCAGTGCTGAAGTGACAGCAGCACAGCAGTGCTAAAGTTCCCAAATTACAATTTCCCAAATTTCATTCCCCAACAGTCTGTAAGTTATCCCATTTAAGTTACGCTCAATTTTGCTTTTCCAGAATATTATTTTTTTTCCAGTTCTCTAAGAAAGGGTCAGTCCCAAGGAAATGAGTATTCTATTAATCACATTCATTACAGAATAGAATCATCAGTCTGTTCCAAAGCAGCTTCAAGCTTTCACACCTATGTTTTGATTTAGCCGGCTGCCAGGGAGGCCTCTGTAATCAGCAAGCTTTGAGTTTGACGCACGTCGGGATTGCATCTTGGATGATGGTCGGAACCGCCTGTGGCCACCTTCGTCAACCTTCTCGAAAACATAACCGGGTGGCTCTTTGAAAGAGGCAGGGCATATGTGCACTTCCTTGGCTGTGTAACTGGTGCCGTAGGTGGTGGTCTCAGCAAACGGCAAATGAGGTCTGGCCGCTGGCAAGTGGGGCCGGAAGCTCTTTATGGATGGGAGCGGGTGAGGAATGTAATGGGTTTGAAAGGAGGTCATGAGGTCCATGGGTTCAGAGGACAAGGTGATCTCGCAATGGGGCAAGATGGGCTTGGGTCTTTCAGAGTGCCAATGCTGGAAGTCTTCCTTCATAGTGGAGCAGTTGCTGAAAGGTTCTGTGTGTTCGACAACCCGGGCCAAGGGTTTATATGATGTTGCCGGGCACCCATGAGGATCTCCATAGTGGGTCTGTGCTGTTGTTTGGAGGTCCATCTTCTCTGTAGGAGGAGTGTAAACCACCGGCTTCCTGATGATGCGAGTAGCTACTGGCCAGGCTAAGAACTTCTCCTTGAATTCAGTAGTGCCCATAAAATTACCTGCATCTGGCCTCACATAATCTGGTTTCGTGGACTTGGCTGGCTCACCTGCTAACCCTTTGTAAGCAAGCTTGTGGGTGGTGAGACCATCAAATGGGACATTGCAGGCCTGGAATGGCACTTGAGTATGGACAAAGCGTTTTGGGATGGGATGAGGCACATAATTCAACTTATAATTGGTCATGCTATCCAAGGGGACCTTGGAGATGTGAAGAGGCCTTCCAGGCTTATAGTTCTTGGTGGTGACCAGCCCTTTGTATTGGAAAGCATCCTGGTTAGTGGTCCTGTGATCAAATTTTTCTTCTGGTGGGTGGTAATTGTTATCTGGCTTAATCATCTCTCTTTTCGGCTGATTCCATGCCACGTAATCAGCTGAAATGTAAGCAGATGAGATTAAAGAGGGTATCATTCCACTCAAACATTCCTGCCTCCATTCTAATAAATTGCAATTTTACAGCATTCAAGCAAACAATGACAGGAAAAAAATCAAAGTGGTTCTTTTTCTATTGGAATGATGGCAAAGGATTATTTAGCAATAAACCACATAAAGATGGACTCATGGGTATTGTAAATGGAATGAATATGGAATCAGGCAACTATAAACACATCATTTTGTTATTTTTAATTTTGGAGTATTGATATTATGTTTCTATCCCATTGCCAGAGAGCCACTTTGGCACAGTGGTTAAGACTTCAGCTAGAAAATATTATACCCTAAGTCCTAGTCCATGGATATCAAACCCAAGGTCCATGAGGTGCTTAGATCTGGCTTGTGGGGCCAGCCTGGAAATAACAAACAACCAACCTGTGGTGCCTCTGTTAGCAAAAATGAGGTCTGGGGAGCTGCCCATATCCCCCTGCATCCCGTTTTGGCCAGCAGGCAGTGGTGGGATTCAATTTTTTTTACTACCGGTTCTGTGGGTGTGGCTTGGTGGGTGTGGCAGGGGAAGGATACTGTAAAAACTCCAGTCAGAGGTGGGATTTGCCAGTTCTCTGAACTACTCAAAATTTCCGCTACTGGTTCTCCAGAACTGGTCAGAACCTGCTGCATACCACCTCTGCTGGCAGGGTGCTGCAGGAAGCCAGCCAGGCTGAAAATGGGGTGTGCAGGAACCACCTATACCCTCCCCGCACCCCATTTTGGCCAGCAGGGTGCTTCAGGAGGTATCCATCCCATCTCCTCCCCCCCCCACCCTGGCCCGCCTGTACAGGACAACTACAATGCTGATCCAGCCCTCCAATAAATCCAATTTGACACCCCTGTCCTCGTCCTATCATAGGCATAAAGTCAGCTGGCTGATTTTGGGCCAGTCCCTCTCTCTGAGCCCTAGGAAGCAGGCAATGGTGAACCACTTCTGAAAAACCATGCCAAGAAAACTGCAGGGAATTTCCCAGGGAGTGTCCAGGTGTGTCAACACTGATTTGGAGGTAATCCTGAAAAATCCCATTGCTGGCTTCGAAGTAAGATTTTAGTACAGTCCCACCAAGCATCTGCAAGTAGAATCTGGAAAGGTAGATAGCACCTTCATAATGAAACAGCAAGACAACATAACCTAACCTTGGAGTAATTCTACTCCTGGCATCCATTTTAAGGCAATTCAAGGGATCTGGAACTTGTACTTTGCATCCAAAGCCCCCGATCCTAATGTAGTTCATACATATCTTTTTTTTTTTTTCATTACAAGCCTTAACTGCAAAAGTGATTTCCTTTCAAGCATGTGGAATTTTTCTCTTTTAAGGTTTACCATTCTGGCCTGGGAAACATCATGTAATTAGCAAATAGTGAAAAGTTTGTGTAGTTTTGCCATTCAGATCTAGTCGTCTTATCTCGAATGAAACCAGGGAAATATCTCACAAGGTTTTCCAGGGGTTTCTAACTTCTCAAGATGATAACATTTCTTCTCCTCCTTAAATATTGAACTGAAGGTTTGTACAGACTTCTATAAATAAGCTGGAAAAGTCAGAGACACTTGAGTTCTTATTCATTGCTTCATAGATGGGATTCAACTCTCAAATTCCTCTTGATTCTGATGTCAATTGAAATCTTTACTGAATACATAATACAGAATTTGGATTGCAGTAATAAAGTTCATGCAAACTAAACTTTTAAAAAGAAGAGAATAGAATGAAATAAAAAGTGCAAGAAAAAAAGAAAAAGAAAGAAAAAGAATAAAAATATAACAAAGAAAATAAATATACAAAGATTCCCAGCCTTCATAAAAAAAAATAAACAAATTTATTCTCTTTAAGGATACAAACATTTATCTCTTCATCCCACATCCCATCTCTTAGCTATGAACAAATCTATAAAAACCTCATTTTTTTTCAGTCCTGATGTCCACAGAAATTCCACAAAGAGTTAGTAGAAATAACCTCACATCTTGTTTTAACCTTGATCAAATAAACCTATTTTATATTCCTTCCTTTTATTTCTAACAGCCATAATTTTTGTTCAAGTACTGTCAGAAAATTTTATTTCTTTTCATTTCTTCTTTGTCCTATTGCACAGAATTCTTCAAGGCTTTACAAGGCTCTTTTGTAAACCCACTAGGAAAAATAGGGTACTTTCTTGGTTTGTCACTTATATTTTACTTTTAAAACTCAGCCAGTTTCTTTTGTATATCGAATAGTGAAACACTTTTCTAGGTCATTCTCTTGGTCTTTCAGTTATATATCTTTTTTGATATCTCATTTTTTCAGATAAAAGTTATTCTTCATATTTAGCATTTTGTTGTATGTAAAATTTTTAATTTGTTCTGGTATCATTTTTGAATTCATGAAATTATTTATCTTTTATCTTGTAAAAACCAAAACAGAATGTATTTTCCATGAGAAGTTGGTTGTTCTTTACAATTAATTCCAGAGTCTTATTGTAAAAGTTTTAATACTCCAATTTTATCTGGATCCTAAGTCTGTTTCTAACTTTCTAAGATCAAGACCTGATTTAGCTTTTTGCTGTTTATTTTATATTCTTTAAATTCAGAACATTATGATTAAAATTATATTCCATTCAGGATTGAAGGTAGACTCACCTGGCGTTTTCAAAATGGTCAGTTCAAAGGTCTCTAATAGCTTAGATGTCGCTAATGAGCAAGTTCCAAAACTGATTAGAAAGTGTGTTTTGCTAATTCAGTGTCTTTTAAAAGCCTTCTGCAGGAAGTAACAATGGCTTCCTGTGTATCAGGATTTTGAAAAAAAAATTAGGACATCACAGAGCAAAACAAGACATTGAAGTGAAACCATGCGTGACATGGCTCAGGCAGTCATCAGTACTGACAAAAGAACTCTAAAATTATCTCCCTATCTGGAGAGAACACTGTATCTCAGAGTTAATGAAAAAAATGAAAACAGTGAACTGCAAAACTGCAAGGAATTCAGATATTTTATCGCATCACCTATAGGCACCTCATCCTGTTTAGTAGTTAGTCTATCATGTTTAATATTCTTAGATCAATTTTATGGCTATTTTTTCTTAATACTGCATTTATTCTAGCATTCTATTATTGTATTATATTGTATTCTGTTCTATTCTGTTCTATTCTATTCTATATTCTATTCTATTATAATTATTCTATTATATTCATTCCATTCCACTCATTATTATCCCAGAATTATCTGTAGATCAATTATCTTAATGTAATGCAGAAATAGCAGATTTCAAAGCCATAGACTAGACTGAATCTGTAGGAAATCCTGGGACTGTGGACAAACAGGAAGTTAAGAAAACATTTTGGAAGGAGACACTGGCAAACCACTTTGCATTCATACAATTATTAGGTGTGAAGCTGAACTGAAGAAATCCTTATACTTCCCTTTTGACTGCCATGCAATGGCATGTGCATGTGTGTAGAGTTCTGGGAACTGAAGTCCAAACAATCTAAGATTGTCAAGTTTGAAAAATAGAATATACTGCAGGAGATAAAAGGTATAAAATGGTAGAACAGGTGATGTGCAGACCAGAGTGATCATACATAAGCATTGACATGCAATAAATAACTGTTTTTGATTCAGGAAAGGAGGAGAGATCTGAATTCTTGCAACTCATACTAAAAACAGTAAAAAAAACGACAATATATAATCTAAAAAGAAGGCACTGCGCTGCAATGGAGAAATGGGCAATGGAGTGGCCGATGTGAAGGGAAAAGGCTGCTTTCCTCTTTTTTCTCCCTGCTCCTCCTCTTTCCCTTCTGCCCATCATTCTGTTGCCTATTTCTCCATTGCAGCACAGCACCCAGAATCCACTTTGATAGTGGGGGGAGTTGTAATTTAACAACTGATTTGCCCAAGGTCAGGTTATCCATCATAGGAGGCTCGTCCTATATGTGCAGCAGAGCTGAAGGTTGGGGATGGGCCACACTTCCCACAACAGCCAACCTTACCCTGGGCAAACCAGTTGTTAAATTATTTGAATCTGACTAATGCATCTGGGTGACTTTGGGCCACTCATTTATTTTCAGGCTCTGTCAGCAAGGCAGTGGTCAATTTCAGTCCCAATCAATGTATCAAAACAGGGTTGATCTGAAAAAAAGAGGTTCCTTTACTCACCAGAAAAGTGGTAGGAGGTTTTTTATTTTTTATTTGAAAAGGATAAATCTAACACAGCTTGATATATCATGGATAAGACAGATCATGTTGGAGAAAAGGCAGAACAGCAGAGCGGGGACAGGGTGATCTTTCAGATGTTGTAGGAGTCCAACTGCCCATCCTTGCCAAGCACCATGATGGCACTGACTGGTTGGGGATTGTGAAAGAAATGACCTTACTGTCCTTAGAAGGCCTCAGTTTTCCCATGGCTGGTCTTAAACCCGACATAGTTTACCCACTCAAAAAATAAGCCATGAGGACAATGAAAGCTGGAAGTATCAGTGTCATAAGACAAGAAAGACGCTTAACAAATTGGAAGGTGCACCAGATCGAAAACAGGCTTCTCGTAATATATAATCCAATTATTTTAAAACTGTGTTCTCTTATCAGGAATTTCTGAGTAAGAAGAGGTGACAGTGAAAATCACATGCAAATTCATTGGCATTGCTTCCCTATCTGTATAACTTGATGAGGGGCCAGAATAAACTAAAGGAATAATAATGCTGTAAAGTTGTGGTACGTTCACTGTAATATATTTTCTTTTCAATCTTCTAATGTATTCCTACTTGGGGTTGCAGTGTGGCAACTTGAGTGTGCAACTTGATAGATTATTTTGTGCAGTACACAGTTTCTAACTCTATCACATTCTCTCTGAGCTGGCCTTGTGGTCTCTTGGTTGTGTGTTCCCTTTCATTTCAATGGATGCCCACATGCTCATCAGAGCAATTGCCCCTAGGAGGAAGTGACTCATGCATGCATACACTCTACACCTTGAATGTATTTTAAGGGAGATCTGGTTCTCCTTATAGGCAGTCCAATTGCCTGGATATGAGAGATCACTGGCTTTGTCATACCCTTGAAAGCTGGTGAGCTTCAGACCTTAAAGGATGAATCACTACAATATGGAGTAAGATCGTGGGACCAATTATTTGAAGAAGATTTCCGAGTTCCGTGCAGGGTGTTTTGAAAAATCTTGCAAATTGTAACCAAATGTGATAAAGCTGTGTTTTATCGGAACTCTTCAAATCTTCAGCTAAAGGCTGCTCTAGATAGTACAGATCTTTGACTGAGACTTACATATGGCTCGTATCATATAATTAAAGCCCACTGATAGAGAAATTGATTCATGTCAATCCACACATAAGACTGACCAGATGTTACATATATCAGAGGCACATCAAGGGAGAAAAGGAGCTGCTTATCGTCATAACGGTGTCCATGCGCCCTTTCTAGGATCCGATTGTTTGGATAAAGTTGTCATTTGGAAGGGTTGGCAGACTCCTAGTTCCGCTAAACAAGCAAAATTGTTTGATAGGATCTTTCTTTCCCTTTCATACTTGCTATGGATATGCTCAACTAACAGACAATTCTTGTGACTAAGACATATGGAATGAGTCTTATTATATCTTGATGATTGGCCTACAAGAATGATTTCTTTTCCTCCTGATTCATTGACGTAGGTCTCCTTTGTTCACACACAGCCAGTTCCCCATTATTTCACTCACATCTTTTCCAAAATACTTCCGATGTCCCAAAAAAGTTGTACACTCTAAAACACCAAGGAGAGGGATAGGGGAAACCAGCACATGTGATCTGTGTAAGGGCCTTAAACATTTGCACCTCCTTAGAAACCCTGAGAAAGGACAAGATCAAAACTTCCAGAAGTTCCAAGAGGACATAAGTTTAAGGGGCAAAAGGATTACTCAAGGCACTTATAAGCACCCTTTAAAAACATGCCAACTTGTAAGGTGGAATAATTATTCCCATTTAGGTTATTGAAAAAAGGAGGTTATTAACTAAAACTAATATTTTAGATGTCTAATGCATCAGAAATATTTCCAATCATTCTTTCAGCTCTTACTTTTATATGTGGGGACTGTGTTCATCTTCTCATCAGAAGAATATTTTTGTTCCTGGGGCATGCAAGGAGCCACTCGTGATATGGAATATGGGTTATAGTCTTGTCTATACGTAGACTGTAGGTCCATACACTCATTGCTCTTGACATATTGATCAGGAGGTTTCTGTTTAATACGGAAAACTTCATGTGGGATGTAATCTCTCCTGTAAACATCAACAGCTCTCGTTAAGTGAATAGCTTGTGGTATACAGATAGTCGTGCTTAACTTAGTCCTATTGAAAACAATTTGACATGTTTCCAAGCCCTCTCATAAATTTACATGATTCTTACTTTAAGCATGACTAAATCTAAACCTACCAGAATGTTGCTTATTAAATTCACTTGAACCCTGCATAACTCATACTGAAAAAATTCCCACCGCTAATTTTCTTTTTGCTCATCAGTGATTTGGAGATATGTTTAGATTTCAGATTGTTGTGTTATTTCTTACAGACACATTTAAAAAAAAATTGTGACATAAGAGTACAAAATTTTTCCATTTTGGGAAGACTGAGCAACATAATTTACCAGTGGGTACTTCCTGTATTGTAGGAAGCTTTTAAGCAAATGTACAATAGGGCAAAGATGCAGAGAGCACTGCTTGAATTGTGATGATATGTAACTTTTATTGGTACATCAACAATCAACAAATGTTAGCATAGCACTTAATAATTTCAAAAAAGGCTCTTTATTTAGTTAATTGTTTGGTTCTTAGTCAGTTTAAAGATTACAGGGTTTTGTGAGGGACATATTTTTAAAAAATTCTTCCAAAATTTATTGGCAGTATTTTTTTTTTGTCTACTGACAGTAGTGAATAAAAGTACTTTGTTATAAAATGCTTTAGCTTGATAGAGAGAGGGAGTTTAAATATTTGTTTACTGAGTTGACACTACAAAAACAGTACAGTACAAAAACACTGCATGAAAAGAACACTTGTGCCACTTTTAGTTGTTTTCAAAGATAACACCTGTTTTGTGTGCCTCAGTTATGGGGCTTCCAAATTTACTCAGCAGGTAATACAGGAATGCTAGAGATGTGGCTAAAACAATAGCAACAACTTTATAAGAAAGAGGATGGACTTGGCTATTCTTCAGCTCTGGTTTTCCTATTCAGGAAGGAATTATTTCAGATGGGCAATCCCAACTAAATGGATTTGTGTAGTCATTCAACTTTTCTTTCCTTTTCCTATTGGCAAAGAAGCAGTAGGAAAACCCAATAAGTTTACCAAATGAGAGGCAGTTACATCTGCATTCATTCCTCCTATTTCATGAAGGCATCTGCCCAAATATACAGTTAAAGACCTCATCCAGAAACATCCAGATAATAATGAAACCTACTGTTATCATCCAGATCTGGGGGGGGAGATGCATTGCAACATTATATCCCCCCCAAGCCTCCCCCCCCCCAGATATACACAAACTATGCAATCAAGTCCACAATCTTTGGCCTTTAACAGTTCTTCTTTTGGGGCTATTCTGCAATTCAGATGACCACTAGATGCAGCCATTACACAGAGAACTCTCTTTGCTCCCACCTGGTAGTCATTTGGATAGTTGTAGGATAGATCTGGTAACCCTGCCTTTGCTTCCATTTCTGTTGTCTTACTTGGTTGTTGAAAGGGCTTCCATTGGCACTGGCTGCTTCTGGTACTCCATGGTGGGCTTGCATGATTCCCGAGGTAGGATGTTGGGATAAAGGGGGTATTTTTCCATATACTCAGAAAGGAGACATGGCTTCTCGTTCGTGCCAAAGAGCTTGGTTGGTAGATGAGGACAATGATGGCGTCTGTTGAAGAAAGAAAATAATTATTGGGGTTCACCAAGATGCACAATAGGAATAGGAAACTCTCAGTTTTGTCATGATTACTATAGCACTTGGATCTTGCTTTACAAATGTACAGATATTAAACTGGGCAGCCAATACTGTACTTGCCTTTTTCCATCTGGCTGTTTTTCCTGAGGAGTCCCTGCTGATTTTACTCTACTAGTCATTGCTGGCTATGGATGGGTGGGGGTGTTCAATTCTGTTTCAAGGCCATTAAGCCCATTGCTGTCCAAAGACATTTCCGTGGACATGTGGCCACATGACATTGCAGAGTGGTTACCTTCCCACCAAAATGGTACCTATTTATCTACTTGCCTTTGCATGCTTTCAAACTGTTAGTTGAGAAGCAGCTGGAGTGAGGATGGAAGCTCATCCCATCATGTGGCGCTTGGGTTTTGAACCTGGGCTGCCTATTTTCCAGCTTACCAGCTCAGTGTCCTAACCGCGGAGCTACCGTACCAATCTGTGTTTCCTGGATTAAAATTTAATTTACACTTTCTTTGACCCACCAACATACCAAGAAATGAGGTTCCCTTTTAATTTTAAAATGTGGAATCTCTTCTCTCCAAGATGACAAAAGTGGAAATAAACTCCAAACATTCCTAGATAAATTAAAAATTTTCTTCAGGCAATTTTGATTCAAACTATAACACAGAGGCATCCCGCAAATGCCAAATGTTTAGTCCTGATTGTTGAAAATTTCTCCTTTTTCCTTCATCTTGAAGTAGAAGAGAGATAACTTCTATACAATTCAAAAAAACATTGGGCTACTGTTCCATAATCCCCAATGACTTGCCATCTGGAATAAGGCTAAGTAGAGGTAGAGTCAAATGACATCTGGAAAGCTACAGATTTACCTACCTCGTTGGAAATTATAATGTAGTGTAGATCTAGCTTTAATTCTTCATCAGGGAGAAACTGTTTAATTGGCATTCACTATATATGGTTAGAAGTAAAACATTAGGTTTTTGGAGCCAAACCACAATGAGAAGGCAAGGAAAAAAGGTGAAATGGGAGAAGGGTGATCATAATGTGATCACAACAGCTATGCATATCCACAATTCATTCAGTGTAGAAACATCTCTTTGATGTTGCTTGTTGCTTCAAGCAAAGGTAACCACGTTTAGAGGCAATTATCTGTTTAACCACATTGGGAATCAGGGAATGCACATAATCTTCAACCTAGGACCACAAATTGAGCCCACAATTTCTGTTATTAAGTGAAACATTTGTTAAGTGAGTTTTGTCCCATTTTACAAGCTTTCTTGCCACAGTTGTTAAGTGGATCACAGCAGTTGATAGCAGAAGCACTTAAAGTTATATACCGTTTTACAGTACTTTACAGCCCACTCTAAGCGGTTTACAGAATCAGCTAATTGCCCCCAACAATCTGTCTCCTCATTTTACCTACCTCGGTAAATTCTAAGTTTACTCTAAGTGTAACTCATGCTACATTCTAAGGTCACTTTCCCCGCATGCAGCATTTACCGATTGCTTCGCATGCGCGCACAGAACTCAAAGATTGCCCATGGTGAGGTGAACTGTTTTTTTAGCTCAGCTGAGGTGTGACAGTCCACTCTGCTGCACAAATCAGCTGAATTTAAAAAAAAATCAATGGAATATAGGATGGGAAAGGGCTTGGGCGGGTAGGCAGGCCCAGTCAGAGGTAGTATTTGCTGGTTCCCTGAACTGAACCCTCAAATTTTCCACTACAGGTTCACCCGAACCAGTCTGAACCGGCTGAATACCACCTCTGGTATGATCTATCTTTTGAATGGTATCACCAACCTTTGTCATTTACTATATTCCCTAAAGAAATTCATTATTCTTCATTGCTCCATGAGTTGTGAGAAGGTAGCCCATGCACTCAAAACCCTCAAGGAAAGCTGAGTTAGAAGGACTAATTGAAGCCATAAGAAGGTTTTTTTTAAAGTAAAAAATTAATTTACTGAAGTAATGCCTACCACTCTCCCTCATGAAGTTTTATTACTTCTCTTAAGGAAAGGAATCTGAGAGTGTTTTCTAGTTGAACTATATTTGAGAGTCAAATGTAGCAGTTACTGTCCCAAACATAAAATCCTCTTTGGAATTTTTAAAAAGATTAGTTAGAAAATCAGGTAAGTGTTCCTTTATCTTCATCTGAAAATATCTCCAAACAGCTCTGTAAGACAAAGGGTGTATTCTACAACTCAAAACTAATGGGAGTCCCTGACTTACAACCATTCATTTAGTGTCTGTTCATGCCATGTCCACACCCACCCCACCCCAGCCACACCCCAGCACTACCCCTGCCCCCTCCCCCGAGATCAAATACAACCTGTGATGCGTCCCTCAATGAAATCGAGTTTCACAGCCTTGCTCTATGAGCTCAAAGTCTTTTTTGAAGCCCCAAATTGTGCTGAGTTTCTGGGCTTGCGCCAAACAGAATTTAGCTCTTCGCTAACTCTCTGAGCTGCAGAAAGTTTCTTTAAGATGCTTCCTTCCAGACATGAGTTGCAATGAGTGCTCCCTTCTTGCTTTGATAAAGCTTTGATTAAACAGCCCTGCTGTAATCCAAAGTGAGCTGCAGGAATTCCTACCTGCTTTGCCAAATCCCCTGTCCAGCATTACTAGCCAAGGTAGCCCAAATGAGGTAGATAATAATGCTGCCAATTTGCCTATGAAACAGATCAAGGAGTTGTTGATGAGAACTCCAAGAAAGAAATAAGAACAATCCAACCAACAGAAATAAACAACATTCCTGTGTTGATCCAGTCAATTGCTATGATATTTTGTGTTCGTCTAAAACATTATATAGCTTTTTTTTCCCAGTTTGGGCTGAACATCTTGTAAGCACCTGGACATTGTCTCTTGGTTGTCATGGTTTAAGACTCTTTATAATATACAACTCCAGCTTATCCAACAGACCGTTGTTTAACCAAACCATGGCTTAGTGAAATGTGTAAACTCAGCCAGAAATTGAATATGTGAAGCAAACCATTGACATAATCAAGAAATGCTTTCTCCAGAGAACAAAGACTAGCCACAGTAACTGAAGCCAGGAGTATCTCCAAACATTTGGAGGTGAGCTATGGGATAATATGAGTGGAATCATATTATCAAAACCAATCTGACTATTTGACCCTCTCCATGGGTTTGTTTCCCTAATTTCCAACTACTTCCTAGAATCTGACAAAGGACAAAAAACATAGAACAGATGAAAATTCCCTGTGTCCCATGATCTCTCATCATCATCCTACTCAACAAACCAGCAGGAAAACATAATGAAGGATATGGGATGAGGCTTACCTGAGAGGGCAAAGCTTGTAATGAGGTTGGTGGTTTGGAAGAGAAGATGTAGAGGGCACATGAACTTAAAGTCCATACAATAGCCTACATTTAACACAGTTGAGAAAGTCCAGAAATATTTCACAAGAAGAGTTATCTACGCTACTCGTTGCAGAATACCTTATGCCACCAGACTTTAAATTCTAGACCTAGAAAACCTAGAACTACGCCGCCTTTGGTCCGATCTAAGTATAGTATATAAAATCATACATTGCAATGACTTACCTGTCAATGAATACTTCAGTTTCAACCATAACAATACAAGAGCACACAATAGATACACACTCAAGGTAAACTGCACCAGACTAGATTGCAGGAAATACGATTTCAGCAACAGAGTGGTCAATATCTGGAATACCGTACTGACTCTGTGGTTTCTTCCCCAAGCCCCAAAAACTTTATCCTCAGACTGTCTACTATTGACTTCACCCCTTTCCTAAGAGGTCTGTAGGAGACATGCATAAGCACACCGGAGTCCTACCGTCCCTGTCCTATTGTTTCTTTTATTTTTCTTATATGTACTCATTTCTTGTATTCATAGCTATGTTTATCCTTATACCTATTATCTTGTAAGTGATTGACAAATAAAATAAAATTTAAAAAGTCATTTGATTTCAAAAGTCAGGCAACCCACCAGCCTCAGGTGTGCTAGCATTACCAATAAATGATCTATAGACTCTATAGACAAGTTTCCTTCAAGCTGAGCTTGATGCTTGGAGATTTCATGATGGTTTGAGGAACCCGCATGGAAGTGATTTGCTACTGTCTTCTTCCAGCATGGATGGATGGCTAGAACATAGAGATATAAATAGGAAAGAGAGAAGGAGGGCAGGATAGATAGATCATACCAGCAACCTACAGTTCTGCTATTTCCTGGAGGCTTCCCTCCAAGTGCTAACTAGGTTCAACCCTACTTAGTTTTTCAAAGCAGACGTTGGCCAGGTGGTTTCACCTGTTGAGAGAGAGAGATAGAGAGATCTCCTCAGGAAATAAAAATGGTGGTTGGCTGCAGTCCAGCATTTTGGAAGTGAGCCCAGAAAAAGACAATCATGAGGTGATAGAAAGTTTCCTGGAAGGTTAGAAGGAAAACATGCTCAGCTGGCCTCCTGATAAATAGAACTTTGTTCATGCACATCATTAGTGGTTATTTGATGAGAGTGTCCATAGCATGCTACCAACATTTCAGACTTAGGAGACCCGTAGCTCAAGGTGTAAACATCTCAGCCATCTTCCCCCCCCCATCTCACATCTGCACCTCATAGATGGAGGAGGAGGAGGAGGAGGAAGGGAGCAGATGAAGGATAGGTTAGCTTAGAGATCCAGACAGTTAAGGAAGAATATCACCCATATGCAATGCATTTGGATACGGCACATAGACTATGTGATGTGAATCACATTATGAAAATGAAAAATATAACACTGTAGGTAGAGCCATATGGAAACAAGAACACTTTGCTCTTAGATGTTGAATGTTTTAGACATGATAAAACTAAGAAGTGCAGTAAAAAGCAACTGCTCTTTTGGGAAAGCAGAAATGTGAAGGTTCTCAGCTTATGACCACGCATGAGAATTCAGTCCAAAACCTTTTCCAAAATGTCATGCTCGGGGCCTTGCCCTCTAACAGTTAAACCTCTCCCTGTCCTCCCATAATTAAGGGTTCACTAGGAAAGCTGGCCCTCTTTCAGACTAATGCAATCCATCCACACATCTGCATGTCTCAGTATTTCGGAGGTGATGCTGAGCTGTTCTTAGGGACTTGAAGAACATACAACATTGACTCTTATACCAAAGACTATAAACAGATCGTTTTCCTGGTCTTATTATTACATATCACAGGAAGATGTCTATTGTTTATTGAATCTTACATTGATTCCAATAGCGGCCTGTTCCACTTCTGTTGTGGAGGAAGGCAGCTTGTAATAAGATTACAGATGGTCCTTGACTTACCACTATTCATTTAGTGACTATTCAAAATTAGAACAGCACTGAAACAAGTGACTTATGACCACTGTAGCATCCCCATGGTCATGGGATCAAAATTCGGACACTTGGCAACTAGTTGGTATTTATGATGGTTGCAGTGTCCCAGGGTCATGGGTATCACCTTTTGCAACCTTCTTACAAGTAAAGCCAGATTCACTTAACAATAAGGTGCAGCATAAATATATTACAAGTAATAAACTATTTAGAAAGTAGGAAAATGTAGATTATTAAAATGAAAGATTGGAACTGATATTTTTTGTTATTGGAATACTGTTGTTTTTTTTTGTTAAACTAAATATAGAGAAAAATGGATGAATGTGAAAAAAGAGAAATTACGATAAGTTTATTAACTATGTTTTATGAATTTATATAGTTGAAATGAATTATGAGAATTGTGCTGGCTGGAGAATTCTGGGAGTTGAAGTCCACAAGTTTTAAAGTTGCCAAGTTTGAGGACCCCTGGTCTATATGATCGTTTCACATAGCCACAGAAAGTAAAGATGAGACTTAAGGAATGGTTCTGAATTCTACGAGTAGATTCTGAATACTACGAGAGGATCAGTTGTGATTTAGTCACCACTGGGAACAATGTAGTTCTTTGGAATGGGGTCAACAGTCTAAGCACAGGATCGATGGTGGAGCAGGTCGTTTACAGACCGAAGGTCCCCTCTTTGTAAGCCAAAGGGAAGCAGAGTCAGGGGAAGGTCAACCTTTTTACTCTCTGTTCTCTTGGGTCAGCAAAGGGTCTGCAGTGAGATCATTGCATTTCTTGAAACAGACGGCCCCTCTGGAGTTCTTCATGCTCACTAGTCTTTGTGTTTGGAGGACTGAAATCCTAAGTATGGAAATGGTAGCTGGCCAGAAATGGTAATTTGCTTTTTCGTGATGACTCTCTAATTTCTGCACTTCTGCCTTAGAGAGACAAGTAAATTGCTGGTTTCTAACGGGAGGTACTGAAATGGCCCTGATCAAAGGACTTGAGGGGGGCCTCTGTCTCAGCTTTTCCCAACAAGATGTCCAACAAGTACGTTGATATTGGTCCTTCTCCCTCTTGTTTTATCATTTGGTAACACACAGGAAGGTTAAATGTCTATAGAGATTCTCAGTCACCCAGGTCATGGTTGACCCAAAGGTGCTTTTTCAAGAGGCAACTGGACTTTGTTGTTTTTCTTTAAAGAAGTTTCACTTCTCATCCTAGAAGCTTCTTCAGCTCTGGTTGGATGGGGAATGGAAGAACTTATATCCCTTGTCTGACTCACTAAAAGGATGCAAATGACCAGTTGTCTGCAAGGAGCAAAAAATCTTCCATTCCCCACCATCCAGCCAGAGCTGAAGAAGCTTCTTGGATGAGAAGCAAAACATCTTCAAAGGAAAAAAAAAAACACAGAAAGTCTAACTTCCTCTTGAAAAAGAACCTTTGGGAGAAGAGAAGATTATAAATAAAGTAGAATTTTGGGAACTGTAGTTCCAGCTCATATGGGGCTACCTGGTTAAGTGAGGGGCACTACATTTTATATGACAATACCATAGTATATAAATTTGGTTCTACAGCAGAGGTGGTTTTCAGCAGGTTCTGACCAGTTCTAAAGAACCAGTAGTAGAAATTTTGAGTGGTTCAGAGAACCGGCAAATCCCACCTCTGACTGGAGATTTTACAGTATCCTTCCCCTGCCACACGCACCAAGCCATGCCCACAGAACTGGTAGTAAAAAAATTTGAATTTCACCACTGTTCTACAGGTGTATATACATACATACATACATACATACATACATACATACATACATACATATATATATATATATATATATATATATATATATGTATGT
>BLBF01000004.1:38171488-38188133 GCA_015471245.1 Laticauda colubrina | reverse complement strand
GGGGGGGATGCATTGCGTAAGCCACGTGGATATAAAGGGAAGCAGCTCGCACGTGGCCAGCATTCGGAGGAAAGACCTGCTGCAGGATACATCGAGTCCTTGCCTGCCCTGTCTGCATGCCTGCCTGCAAACCTTGCTGCCAGCCTTCCTGCCAGCCTGCCTCCAAGCCTCCTGGCCAGCCTCCCTGCCAGCCTTGCTCTCTGCCTGCCTGCCAGCCTTGCTGCCAGCCAGTCTGCCTGCCAGCCTTGCTGCCTGCTGCCTGCCTGCCTTCCTGCCAGCCTTCCTGCCAGCCTTGGTGCCAGGCTTCCTGCCAGCCTTGGTGCCAGCCTTCCTCCCAGCCTTGGTGCCTGCCAGCCTCCCTGCCAGCCTCCCTGCCAGCCAGCAACCCCACAACCATGGGGAAGAAGCGAAAGTCTCAGCAACCTGCCGCCATCCCTGCCAACAGGGACAGGGCCACCCTCCCGCCCCCTGTCCCTGACTCTGCTTCTGCTGGGGCTTTTGCTGCTCGGGCTTGCTCTTCTGGTGCTGGAGCTTCTGCTGAAGCTACTCCTGGCGGTGGTGCTTCTGCTGCTGCATACTCTGCTGAAGCTGCTCCTGGTCCTGCTGGTCCTGCTGGTCCTGCTGGTCCTGCTCGTGCTCCTGGACTTGCTCGTACTGCTCATGCTCCTGGTCTTGCTCGTGCTGCTCGTCCTGCTTGTGCTCCTGGTCCTGCTCGTGCTCCTGGTCCTGCTGGTGCTGCTGGTGCTGCTGGTGCTGCTGGTGCTGCTGGTGCTGGGGCTGCTGGGGCTCCTGGTGCTTACTCTGCTGATGATGATCCTGGTCCTGCTGATCCTGTTGCTGCTGCTGATGATGATGATGATGATGATGATGATCCTGCTGGTGATGATGATGATGATGATGATGATGATGATGATGATGATGATCCTGCTGGTGCTGCTGCTGGTGGTGGTGTGGAGGAGCAGCCCCTACCACCTGGGAGCCCCTCTGATGAGGGCCCATCTGGTCCTGCCAAAGGGAGGAAGAGGCGTATGCGGGGACGGGAGAGGAGGCAATACTTCATCGAGGAGGAACACGAGGTTGAGGTGCTGGAGTGGCTGAGAGAGAATGACTATCTGTGGCGGAAGGGACACTGGCTGTACTGGGACACCAAAAGGAAGCAGGCTGCTTGGAGAGAGAGGGCGGAGAGTATGGGTTACACTCTGGAGCTGCTCCTCGGCTGGTGGAAGCACATGCACACCTGGTACGGGAAGCTGCACCTGAAGAAATCTGGCCAGGCCTCTGTGAAGCTGACAGACAGATAGACCTACGTCATGGCCAGGTGCAGTTTCCTGGAGGATGAGATCCGCCACCAAGGAGCACCAGCAGCCCCTCTCACAACCCTCTCTCTCCGGCAGCCTGCTGAGACCCAGTTCTCTTCCGGCCGAGAGTCAGTCCCTGTCTCCAGGCAGGTTTCTGTGGAGCATGCCACGACGGAGAACCCACGGACAGGTGTTGTAACCGTGGTGGAGCGCGTGGAGGACTCCCTGGTGCGGTGGGAGAAAGGAGACATTGAATCCACCACAGTCGTAGCCGCATCCACACACTCCAGCTCCGCCTCCACAGAAAGGCAGAGAGCCAGACAGCAGGAGGGGCAGAGCCACACTGTCCTTCTGGAGATCAGGAACACCATCCGCACCAGTATAGATCTCCTCTCTCAGCTGGTCAGCACCGACTCCTCATCCTCCAACCGCAAGCCCTTCCTCACCTTTGTCAACCAGACCCTCAAGAACATGGAGGAACCCCAATTCCAGGTGGTGAAGGACCGGATCACCGAGCTGCTTCACAACCCTCCAGATCCAGAGGAACCTGCTCCCACCCAGTCCAGGTCTGCTCCTCCACCCCAGGTGATGTCCCTCCCATTCCAAGGCTTCCCACAGCCCCTCACCTACCAGGGCTACGGCTACCAGGAGGTCCAGCAGCACAGGCAGAAGCCCTTCCCAGTCCAGGCACAGAGTCATCGGACAACACCGTTGCCACCGGTTCCACTGATGCCACCGATGCCACCCACAACAATGATGCCACCGATGACAGCGATGCTACCCACGCCAGTCCTCACCCAGCTGCAGACCAGACAGCCCCACTACACTACTCCTTCCTCCACCCCACAGCCAAGCCCGGCCTCAGTACATCTCTCATCAGTACTGGGGCTGACACCCCATGGCATGGGGGAAGGACCTCTCAGCATCGCGGGTCTGAGCCAGCTGTCTGAGAGCTTCCTCAACACACCGTCCCCTGTTGTCCTCTCGGGGCTAGGCACCCCAATGATGATACAGACCAGCACTCCAGCACCACCCACCTCCACAGCACCTGGACCCTTCACTCCTGAGACTGGGCACACCTCCAAGTGACCAATAAGAGTGTCAGAGACTGGGTAGCTGGACTTTATTTGGACACTTGACTTGGGTCATTTTTGTTTTACAGCTTGTTGTTCAATAAAGTTTATCTTTGATTCACACGCTTGCTTCATTTCTTTTTTTGTAATAAAGTCTTGGTGGAAACTTTTAGAATTGGTTTAAGCCTTTGCATGCTTGTGGGATGGGTTAAGATAGCAGTGGGGTGGGCAGGGATACCTTTGGGATGGGTTAAGATAGCTGTGGGATAGATAAACCTTCAGTGCAAGCATAGTGGGACTGTATGGTCCACCCTCCCAGGTGCCACACCTTTGGCCCTTCATTAGTAAGCATTGATCCACACATTTGAACATAAACACAACTCTTTATTAAATGCCCTATTCATTGTAGGCCCACCCAACATACATGGCCCAATCTCATCCGTGTGATGAGACAGGCTGAAGGAAGCACCCATTAATCATCTATCATCCTGTCTTGCCACTCCACTGCTCCAGCTGGGGAGTTGCACCAGTGTCTCAGGAGGTTGCGCTGCTTCTTCCCTTCACGTGAGGCTCTGTTGGGGCCTTGCACATCCTCAGTGTCTATCAGGTTTTGCCCTTGCCTCCATTCCCCAGGCTCCATGTCCCCATTGCCTTGCTGGAGGTCCACAAGCCTGTTCTGCAAGACTGGGTAGCGGGTGCGCATGAGATTGTGCAGGATGCAACAACCTTCCACGATCCTCCTCACGGTCTCTGGGTGATGCTGCATGGTGCTGAGAAGTACCTGGAACCTGTTGGCCAGGATGCCAAAGGCGTTCTCCACAACCCGCCTTGCCCTGGACAGCCTGTAGTTGAAGAACCTCTCTTCATGGGTGAGGTATTTGGAGGTGTAGGGCTTCATGAGGTAGGTTGTAAGGGAGAAGGTGTCATCCCCCATGATGAAGTAGGGCACATCTTGCGTGTCATTGGGCAGAGGGTCTGGATCTGGGAAGCCCATGATGAGGTTGCCTTCCAGCCCCTCCTTGAGGTCACTGGCATTGTATACCTGGGCATCTGAACATGAGCCGCTGCCTGAAGCATCGATGTACATGAACTTGTAGTCAGCATCGACCATGGCAAAGAGGACGATGCTGAAGAAGCGCTTGTAGTTGAAATAAGTGGAGCCCAACTTGGGTGGTGCTTTGCAGGCCACGTGCTTGTCATCTATGGCTCCAACGGTGTGTGGGAAGTTCCACCTCTGATACCACTACTCTGCAACTTTCTTCCATCCTTCATCAGTGGAGGGGCACTGGAGGAGCTCCTGCAGGTATTCTTTGATGATGGCCGGCACCACTTCTCTGACCACAATGCTGATGATGTTGTGTGGCACCCTCCAGCCATACTGCATGCTCCTGTAGGTGGTCCCTGAGGCCAGGTGGCGCAGAGTGAGTGCCACCTTGAGCCCAGGTTCCAGGCTGGGCCGGAAGTTGGTGTTTGCCTTGGTCAACCTGGGTGTCAGCTGCTGCACAACTTCATCAAACATGGCTGGAGGCATCCTCATGAAGTTCTGGAATGCCCAAGTGTCTTCATTCCTGAGCTCCATCATCAGCTTGTTGTACAGTCCGTACTCTGCTCTTCTCCCGATCCATCTTCGGACCCAGACGCTTCTTGGCTGCCTCTTTTTCTTCCCGTAGTAGAGTTCACAGAGCCTGTAGATGGCTTCGCACTGTTGCAGAAGGATGGTGGCTGCCAAAAGGACTGTGTCCTTTTGGTGGACATGACTGGATGCTGTGGAAGAGCAAGAGTCAGATGAAGGCTGCAGAGGTCTGTACAGGTAGGCTGCTGGTCTGAAAGTGAGATGCAGGTGAGTTGCTCCCCCTTTTTATAGGCAGTATAGGTGTCCCTTTGCATCCTCTAGGCATCCTCTAGGCATCCTTAATATCCGAGATAGGTCCCCTCTGCGAACGTTTTTTCTGTTTTAAACGCTTTGTTTCTGTGCTGCATCCGTTCTGCAATCGTTCTTCATCCATTCTGCGTCCATTCCGCTTCCTCCCTGTGTCCGAGCTGATGCAAGTTGCGCGGATGCAGAACGGATGCCTAGCGGATATAGCGGATGCGTAACGGATGCAGAACGGATGCGTAGCGGATGCAGAAAGGATGAATTGGATACATTTTCCACACAAAAGTTTTGAGCAGCTCAAAACTTTCTGAGCGGATGAAACATCAATAAACGGATGCTGGACGGATAGAGAGGAAGCAAAACGGAGGCAGTGAGTACATCGCGTTTTCCAACGGATGGCAATCTTTTTTGTCTGTTTTACATCCTCTTTGCATCCATTGGTGCAGTGTGACAGGGGCTTATATTATGGTTATGAGAGAAGAATGAAACAATAGTTTGAAATATAATGACTTACAGTATACTTCTTGGAGTAAACAACTTCA
The DNA here is from genome assembly GCA_015471245.1 of Laticauda colubrina. Lineage (NCBI taxonomy): Eukaryota > Metazoa > Chordata > Lepidosauria > Squamata > Elapidae > Laticauda > Laticauda colubrina. Next base: position 38,183,344 of record BLBF01000004.1, on the reverse strand, counting down.
GAAGGGTTTTCTAGCTATTTCTATTTTTAAATTAAAAAGCTCCTCTCACGACTGTAACTGCTAACTATATGAGGTGATGACCATCTAAATTATAGCTAAGGTCAAACAGGTGAAATTAAGAGACCAAATGGCAATTAAATGGGCAAAAGACAATCTTTCTTTGCTTTGTGAAATTAAATCTAAGAAAGTCCTTTCCCAGAGAAAGGAATTCATAGATCAGAGAAAATTCAGAGGCTTATGAAGCAAGAGAAAGTCTAGGTAGCAGCTTGACAAGAGGTAGCTCAGTTCATAAGTGGGGGGAAAAGATAGGAAGCCTCTCAAAATTGACCTTTTGTATTTTTTTTGGAATCTAAAAAGAGAAGAAAGGAGAAATAACTTCTTGCAAGATTCTATTTAACATAATATCATGGTAAAGGTAGTAATGATACTTTTGTAATGTTTCTTGCCTGGACTATTTCAATGTGCTAACAATCTTGCAAATCTCCCAAAGGTATTTTTTTTTTTTAAAAAAAGAGACAACTGGACTTTCTTTTGTTTTTCCTTGTAAACCTTTCACTTCTCATTCAAGAAGCTTCTTCAGTTCAAGGGAAGCAGAACATCTTCAAGGAAAAACAAAGAAAGTCCAATTGCCTCTTGGAAAAAAAAAAACCTTTGGGACAACTATGACCTGGATGACTGAGAATCTTCATAAATATTCCCGCATATGATTACATTGATGCAAGAGAAATCTGTTTTGTTATCATGGCTAGAAATGAAGCCTAGTTTATATTGTCTTGTGCTGGCTTGTTTCAGGGCTACTGTGTCACACAAAAACTTCCACTACTGCTGCTGTCTGATGGAATTATGAGCCTCATCTAGTGGTAGGATTCAAATAATTTAACCACTGGTTCACCCAGGGTCAGTTTGGCTGTCTCCATCCTCATCCACCAGTTCTGCTGCACATGCAGAGTCTCTCATGATGACCAACCTCACTCTGGGCGAACCGATAGTTAAATTGCCACCATGGCTATCAAAGTGAATCCTCGGCACTGCACCGTAATGCAGAAGTGGGCAATGGAATGGCCAAGGAAAGGAAGAGGAGAAGAAAGAAGAAAGAGGGAAAGCAGACTTCTCCTTCCCTTTTGCTGGCCACTCTGTTGCCCATTTATCCATTGCAGTGCAGCGCCCAAGATCCACTTTGATATCAGGGGGTGGGTAATTTAACAACCGGTTTGTTGAACCAGTGCAAACCAGCTGAATCCCATCGCTGGCCTCATCAGTATCTCACTGTATGTTATAGGCCATTAGCTCTGCTAACCACTATAGCCAGATGGGTCGCACAGCATTCTAACATATGTCTGATTGATGATGGAATAATCGCTTGATGGACTTTAGGAATGTTGGGATATTTGAGCCTTTGGTAAAGAAAGGAGAGTCCCATATGGCCATATTGTTTTCATGACTGCCTGTAGCCCAGGTAAGTGAATTATATGTATTATGAAGTCTCACATCTTTGTTTGCACAGTCAACACAGATGTAATATCAGCAGATATAAGAATCTGTCGGCGGAACAAACAGTTGCATTATACATCACACACCTCCTGTAAATGTTTCTCTTTGGCATCTTTGTTTACAGCTATGCTTATTTCTGCTATTGAAAGATAGCTGTGGAAAGAAAATATTTCAAACAGCCTGGAGGAAATTGGATCTGAATAGACAGGATAAGAAATATTAGCTTTTTATCAACTCAATAATTCCCTTCCCCTTCCAAACGTTGCCTTCAATTGATCTTCAAAAGAGAAATGCCAAGGATGGCACTCCTACTGGTACAGAAGCCAATTAAAGTGACATTCTGTCAATTGTCAGCAGTTTCAAATCCAGCTCTGTTGTCCATTCCTCTGGTTACATGTATCTGATCATAAAAGCACAGCAGGATTCAATCCAGGCAAACATCTGCAGAAGGTCATGCTTCAATTCTCATATTCTCAAGTATATGTTGCCACCTTGTGGTGGCAAAAGTAATTGGGAAGAACCAGAAAAATTGCTTCTGTGAATTAGATGCTAGGTGATCATTAACAGAAACAAAGGCTTATTTTCTTTTAAGAGAGAGAGAGCAGGAAAAAAACCATACACATCACCCTTTGAATTAAATGTCTAAGATTGATAAATGCTTTTAAAAATTCTAAACTTCAGCTGAAAGCATGCATCGTGCTAAAACTTTACTGAAACAGCCAAGAGGCAAAATAAAACTAAAGCCACTTATATGTAGTTTATTAAAATATCTCCACTGCAGTAGAACAAAGCTTGTAATGAAAGACCCTTGGAGAATCATCTCTGACATGCTAAGAAGGTATTTAGGTTTGCTTTGTGGGAGAAAGAGTCACAGAGCTTAAAATGCCACTGAGCAAACTTCTTGTTATACGGATTGGCACAGGAAAGAGAACCCCAGATCAGGATTCATCAGTGATAAAATTGTAGCTGTACAAACCAGGAAATGGATCTCCTTAAAGGCCTTTCCAAATGTTATTAATCGTGCCACTGACTCCATTTCAATGAAATTGTCGCCATAAAAAATAATTTTAAAATCAATACATCTTATCCCAAATAGATGCTGACAAATCTGGAGATATTCTTTATGGTACGTCACTGGAATTCTCACAAGTTATATATTTCTCTAAAGTACAGTGCAGAGTTAAAGAATTTCTCAAGCAAAAGGATGGACCAGAGCAACAATTATTAGGGAAAAGTATTTTAAATTGTAGCTGATGTACCAGGGTAGAGTTTTATCTCAATAATTATTTGATTTTTGAAAGTAGATACCCAGTTCCTTCAGGTTTTCCTCGAGCAGGCCGGTAAATTGAGTCTTTTTATACTGTCCTTCATCAAAAGAAAGAAAAGACAGATGACTTGCTGACTTCTACTACAGCATCCATGATCAACAGCTCATGAGAATTCTAGTCCAGAAAGTTTGTGCAATCAAAAATTAACATAATACAATGTTTCCTTATGATAATTCAACTAAGAACAATTTTGATAGGCAGGCTCCTTGCATCAGTAAATGTGTTATTCTATCAGAGATTATGTAAATAAATTACAACTGATTATGGTGATGAACTAATGAAGAAAAATTAAATTTATAAATATATAATATGTATAAATGTATATAAGATATATATTATATATCATAAGATGTATGACAAAAAAGATGTCAGGACAATTTCACCGTGTCCAACGTTTTTAAACAATTTATTCAATAAAATGTTTGTAATAAAAAAAGAAAAGAAAATGTATCATTCTAATAGAAAGGAATATTTGTAGCTCAAGAACTGTGGGCTTCTTGGTGCTCTCTGAGCTTGATTGTTTTCTTGCACATGTTTCATTAGGTAACATCGGTAATACCAGCACTGATGATGCTACTTAGTTTGGTGATGAAATGTCTGCAAGAAAACAACCAAGCTCAGAGAGCACCCCAAGGACCTCACAATTGTATTATTCTGGATAGTTCGCTTTAAGCCCAAACTCAGAAGAGGAAGGACATGGCATGAAGTCACTTTTTTTCTTTTTCTGAATTTGGTCATAAAGCTGCATTTCTCTGAATAAAAGCTAGTATTCCCATCACCAAATTCAACTCATACCCAATTTGCAGAAGAGCTGTCCACATGCTGAAATCTGTACATAGGTCACCCTTTATCAGCTATGGTAGTAATTTGCAAAAAAAATAATTCAATTTACTTCAATAAAATTGTTTGTCCCCATGCCCAAGAGATGTATCATTGCCTAAAAATCAAGGATAGGCAATTCAGTGCTTTCCAGATATTTGGAAATATCCTTCATGATTTTCAGACATGAATGGTTGAGTACTATTGTCCAAGTTAGCAAAAAAAAAAATTGAAACCTAAGGTGCTATCTTAGAATTAAATAAGAAGTAGAACTGTGGCCAGTAAACCTCATAAAGGTCTTCCATAAATAAACACGGCCTGAGACCCAATCAAAACATATAATAGATAACTGCATATTCATATTTATTTATTACTTTTATATTTTACCTTTCCCTTTGAGGGACAAGAACGTCTTTCCCAGATTTATCAAATAAGTCACTCAAATGACTAAATGAATTCATGGGATCTGAACTCAGGAATCAACCACTAAGGTTCTGTACATAACAGGGACACTACATTAATTCTCACATCTGATTGCAGAAACGTGCAAGGTCACACCAACACAGGGGGGAGCTGCTAGGGGTTCACAGGGGTTCAGGAGAACCCCTAGCTAAGATTCTATGCAGTTTGGAGAACCCCCAAATCCCACTCCTGGCTTGCCCTGCCCACTCTGCCCCTCCCCTCCCAGGAGTCCCCACACAGCCAGTTTTGGATGCTGGTAAGACAGGACACATGCGGAGGCTTGGGGAGGGTGAAAAATGGGCCTCCAGGAAGTTCAGGAAGGCTGGAAATGGGCCGGTTTCCAGCTTCTAGAGAGCCTCCAGAACCCAGAGAGGCCATTTTCTCCCTCCCGGAAGCTCGAAGAAAGCCTCCAAAGCCCGGTGAGGGTGAAAACGGCACCCCTACTGTGATGCAGGAGGCCGACTAGGCCATGCCCATCGTGGCCACGCCCAGGCGGAGAACCTGTTAGTAAAATTTTTGAAGCCCACTCCTGCACCAACACATTTACAACTAATATTCAGACATTGTCGTGCATTGTGGCCATGGGGGAAATCACAACTTTTGATGGAAGAATTACAGCATGGCTTCCTGAATTTGTATATTCAGGTGCAGGTCAGAGGCCTTGAATAGCCTCTTAAAATGCAACCCGTCCTTATGAACATTTTTTTCAACCCTATGTTGACATATTTTTGCATAAGCACAAAGTGAGACAGCATTGCACACTTTCCCCAAAAGAAATATTGAGATGAGCAGTCAGTTCCCATGCTGTTAAATCTTTCAGTCATACCCCAAAGTAATCCACCAATGCACACACACCCCAATGCACACACAGGCCCAAAGCATAAGATGACAGAGTTCCTGTTGACATACAAGCTCTCCATCCCCTCTAGACAGTCCTGATGGATATTCTTAGCAAGGCTCCCCAGCCCAGACTAAATAGCAATTTGCTGATTGACGTAAATCTCTTCTTACGCTAAATACTGCAGTCATCAACCTCACAAATAATTATGCATTAGATTTTTATTTTTACACTGGACATCAACCAGTTAATTGGGATATTTGGCACATGATCCTCTAGAGCAGGGGTCCCCAAACTTGGCAACTTTAAGACTTGTATAGCTGGCTGGAAAATTCTAGAAGTTGAAGTCCACAAGTCTTAAAGTTGCCAAGTTTGGAGACCTCTGCTCTAGAAGGATAAAAGAAATACAGAGGCCAAATTGGTATGCATGTTAAGTTATCTGCCAGTAATACATTATCTCACTGCATATGGGAAAATATGTACGTAAGAGGATGCACACTTTTTGTTTATGTCCTTTTTATTTTAAGCCTGCAAATTAATTAATATGTGAAGTATGGGTGTGCTAATGTTTGGTTGTTAAATAATTAAATTTCATTTCTCACTTACTTTAAATTTTTTATGAGGTTCTGCACTATTGGATAACTGCTCTTGAATGTGCTTTTAGCACATTGCACATTTCTGACATTTAGACCTATCGGATACTTCAGATACTACTTTAGCTGTATTGATTAAAAAACATGCTCCACTCACAGGACGTTCCTTTTGATACTTGGCAATTCAAAATTAGACAATTTGCACACTAAAAAAAAGTGGAACTCTTGCTTCAAGTGACAGGTTCTAGGAGGTAGTAGCTAATTTCTGGAGGTCCTATGGCCCTCTGGGTTAACCAGCTGCTTCATGGAATGTAACACCACCATCCCTGCCAATAGAAATGGGCATATTGTATTGTCACTGAAGGTAGCAAAATAATTGTGTTGACCATGTGTGCTACTTCCATTTAAACAGATCAAGCAGTGTGAAGACCTTTGTTTGAGATATGTAAGCAGGGGTGCGATGCAAATATTTTTACTACTGGTTCTGTGGGCATGGCTAGGTGGGCACCCCCACCGCACTCCGGTTTTTTTGCTTCCTGGGCCTCAGGGAAGCCTCCTGGGAAGCTGATTTTGCTCCCAGGAGGCTTCCCTGAGGCCCAGGAAGCAAAAAATGGAGCACAGGGGGGGGGGGCGAAAAGCTGAGCCCAAGGAAGCCTCCTGGATGAAGTAGTAATACAGTGAGAGGGATCCCAGCACAGCTGATCGTTGGAAGAGCTGATCGTCGGGAGGGGAAAAAAATATCATCAGGACTGACTGGGTAGGGCGGGCGTAGAGGGGTGGGGCCAGCCAGGGGCATGATTTGCCGGTTCTCCAAACTGCACAGATTCGCAACAACCTAGGACTAAGTATATCTAAATGTATTATTATGATTAACAGGATGCAAAAAATACATTGGAAAATATAGTTTGTAAGGAGTATAAATTCAGGGGATTTGGAGAGACAATCTTGGGGCTGAGTACATCTTATTGATAACTGGCCTAATTGGTGTTTATAGAAAATTGAGATATTGAAAATGTGGTGAAACATTGAGTGATATTTATATTAAAATATTAGTGACTTAACAGGGGTTAATATAAAGAAATGTTATTGATTTTACATATGCTTTTTGAGAAAATGGTAAAAAGTCATAAAGAGATAATAGTATTTTTTAAATATAAATGTAAATTTAAATATATTTAAATAGAAATATAATAAAAGAATCCAAACAAACGAGGAAAATAAAGAAATAAGTATAAATTAGGAAAATAGTATAACACAGATTGATACATAAAAGAATATATTAAATTATAATAAACACATTAAGGTTAGAAGTTGGAAGAGAAAAATTCAATATATGTAATTGTATTATTACTGTGAGCACTGTCTGAAAAATATGTTAACTCAGCCATTACACTGTCCACAAAAAATGTTGGTTGTTAAAGAAAAACAGCAAATAAAATATATACAAAAAAAACAACAACCCACCTATGTTCCAGAAATAAACTATTTGAGACATTTCGAAAAAGAGTTGGAGCAAATCAGATGTTTAGCAAAAAATATTAGCTAAAATGTAATAAATGGGACACCAGGTGAGTTAGAAAAGTAAGCCTTGTGAGAAACAGTCGTAATACTGAACATATACCACCATTAAAAGCCCCCCTGGACTGATGATACACCGCTTTTTCGTCGAATTCAACAGGAAATTTTAATCTGGAATAATAAATTAGAAAAAAATGCACAATGACTATTCACCGCAAGAGTTTTGGTGGACAAGAACAAGTCTTATGGAACATTATTGCTGTTGGTGAACAGTTACTTCAAATAATGCAGAACAATTTAAGGCTCAAGCTCACTCACTCACCAATCACTTTGGAAACTTTCAGCTGCAAACCAAAGTATGCTGTCGTTTTGCTGTTTTAATAACCCACAAAACAGAAGTCATTATAGCATTTGTTTCAGTATCAATATACTTGGTGCTTTGGATTGATAAAAAAACACCTTGAAAGTAGCCTCTCTGATGGTGGGATTCAAATTTTTTTATCACCGGTTCTGTGGGCGTGGCTTGGTGGGTGTGGCAGGGGAAAGATACTGTAAAGTCTTCAATCAGAAATGGTATTTGCCGGTACTCCAAATTACTCAAAATTTCTGCTACCGGTTCTTCAGAACTGGTCAGAACCTGCTGAATACTACCTCTGGTGTGTGTGTGTGTGTGAGGGGAAGGAAAGAGGGGGTATCTTGGAAGCCACGTCAATTTGGGGAAAAATAATATAGCAAACCATTAGAACCTGACAGAAAAAGCCATCATCACTAATTGGCACACTTTGATTAGCTATGCACATTTTAAAACCCAAGCATGCAGGATGAAGCTATACAACTCAACTATGGCTATTGTGAAAAACCCACTTGACCATTTGGGCACATACTTGTTCATCCATCTAACTGTTATCTATATTCTCTGATCAAAGACCAATTGCAGCCATTGTCATGCCTAATATCACAGCATTTTATTTAATTTCCTCCCCGCCTGAACTTCTGGACAAATTTCATAAAGAACAGGAATAAACACCCTTTCTAAGCCAAACTTACAAGGTCAAGAAACAAAGATAGGATTGAATATAAGTAACTTAAAAGTTTGTGTTACTCCATATTACTACTACTTTGTAGGTATCCCGCTGCTGGCACAGATGAAATTAAAATGTGGCATCAACTTTAGGAGGGTTCCATGAACCACTCCTGAAATATATGAGGAGGAATTTCTAGCTGTGTATCTCTAATGTAGAAAAACAAAGTGGTAGCCTAGTGGTGAGGACTCTAACCTTCTACCCAGAAGGTTGAGGGTTCAATCCGAGGTAGCGGATGATTCTCTCCTAGGGCGGAAAGAAAAAATATCTGCTGTGAACTCCAATAGGTGTCAGGAAGGGCATCCAGCCAGTAAACACTCAGCTACATCCAGAAGCCCCAAATAAAAGAATTACGGGGTCATAAAGGAGGAGCTTTATCCGTAATGGAGAAAATAAGAGCATATGCCGCATGGACTCTACTTTTAGTACTCTGCTTCATTCAGGCTTTCAGTGTTAAATGATTGCCCTCTTCTAGATCTACATTATGCTACTGTCCTGGTTCGTAGACTCATCGCCTTCCAAACGGCTTTTTCTAATTGCATGGCACAGAATGCTGTCAATGCTCAGTACTGTTTAGAAGTGGGAAAAGAAATATTGTCTTGAATTATGTTAGGCAAACAGAATGCCACACCATAAACACAAATAATTGTAGAATAATATTATTTTGCTACATGCTGTGCTGAAAAAGCCAGCTTCTCAGACATCCCGGCACAGCGTCCCTGGTGCTAACCACTAAAATGTAGACATTTGGAGGATGCAGCCCAGCAGCTGTCTCCATAAGTGGAAGATTAAGACAAAGGCGGAGCAAATTCAGCACCGCTGTGACTCCTTTTATAAATACATCTGAAAACCACTGTCGATCCCATGGAAAAACAGCAACAGATGTTAAAGGCTCGGAAGAAGTGTTCCTATGTCCCAAATAAAAGGACACAGATGTACTAGCAGTTCTCTTCACTACCAAATCCGCCAAATCCAGCGACAGGCCACACACATCGTTCCAGGCAGAAACTCCCCAGCTAAGCTGCCTCTTGTAGATGAGAGGCTCTCTACGGAGAGGCTCAAGAAAAATGTCATGTAATGATGATGGTTATTCACCTCCCAGGATACCTGGGCTATTTCCAAGGCCTGAAATTTCAGCACCAAGGAGGCATGACTAAGGATAAAACTCAGGCCAGGGGCATTAACAGTAATGCTAAAGCCAAGTAAAAAAAAACAATTAACAATGGCATTGTGTATTGACATTTGGGTTTGCGCTCATGAGAACTAGAATAACTGAGTTTCTCAGACTTCAGTTACAGATCTCTCTCTCTCTCTCTCACACACACACACACACACACCTGCCTTAAGGCAAGTTTCCACAATCTGAGACTCTCTGGATGCGAGATTCTCTTCAACTTCATGTATTACAACCAACCGTCATAGTGTCAGGATGGGAGGTGTTCTAACGTAAGCCCTACACGCACCCACAAGTGATCACAATCTGCTGTCCTAACTACTAAGACCGGTGCTTTTCAAATTTGGAAACTTTAAGATGAATCGGCTTCAACTCCACTCATGAAACACACTGCACCATATACATCTATATCAATGTTTTGTGAGAGACTTAACATTGAGACAATAGCAACAAAAGATCTAATACATCTAGTTGTATTGCAATGCAGATTTGCTGATGGCCAGGACTACTTTTAATAAACAGTTGCCTTGAACATTCCCAGTAAAATTTATTATACAATTTCTACTATTAGGAAAGCTCCTCAAATATTACCTAACCATAACCAGGGAACTGTCTCCATTTATTTACTTTCCTGTTTCTCATCTTTTCTTAGCTCAGCTCTGGGTATTCTCCAATACCCAGAGAATCACAGATCTAAACCTAAGGATTGTGGTTCTAACTTTATGGTTAAAACCTCCCTCCCCCACACACTTACATCCTTATAGCAAAGTTTAGCCTAAGTTATTGAGTTACTCATTGGTAATATCCCAAGATAAAATACAATACTTCTGCTCATATCTTGCTCAAGGATAAACATATTCTAGGATGTGCCTTTGGGACATTACAGAACTGTAATGTGGGATTAATTTTAGTAACTGGTGATTTGTGCCTGTGGTCACTAAAATAGAGAATATGAAGAAACGCTGGCTGTCTTCATGTCAACAACCCTATGGAAGCCATTTTACTTAACATGGGATGTCATGTAGCAGAACTTCTAAACCAGAGGTGTCAAATTAGCGGCCTAAGGCCCTTATGCATCACGCACAGGCTACACCTACTCCAGCTCCGCCAATGGAAAAAACCATCATGATACATCACATGACAGCAACGTGATGCTGCAAGTTTTGACACCCATGCTCTAAAATGTAACCTTGGAAAATCAACACGTTACATACCCGCAGTCACAGATCTCACAGATACATTTGCCAGAGGTTTGAGACTGTTGCGGAGTCATTTTGGAAAGATGGGATGGTTGCAGGTCCTGGTGAACTGGTTTGCTAGCTCTTGCTGATTCCACTACTACAAGGAATGGTAGAAGACTGTTGTGAGCACATCCCAGCTAATCGAGCAGCGCAGATTCTCTTCTACCTTAAAACCAGATACTGCTGAAAACTATTGGAGACCTCACCTGGCCTGTAAAAGGTGCAGGGGACACATAACAACTTGTTTAATAGTCATCTGGAGATCCTTTGTGAAGTCACCAGGTAGATTTGGCTTTGCAAGCAACAGTACTGTCAAAACAGAGTATCTGCTGAATTGAAGAGTAATTCACATCCAAATATAGAGGTGCTCCATTTAGGTTTGGGAATTGATACGCTTATCCCAACTGGGCAAATAAGTAAAAGTGGAAGGGGTCGCATTAGAGACACTACCAAAAGACTAGAGTAGAGCATGCAAATTTATAAAATTATACAGCAAATTCAGAGATCAATCACATAGCAACAGTAAGAACACAGTATAACTTTTTTGCCAATTGATTTTGTTTCTCATTTCAAGTATCTGTGATAGCTAAAAAGATATATAGTAACTTCAGGATTCCAACATGTCCAAAGATAATATATAGCGTATTAGGACCTGCATTTTTCCTGGTTACTAGTCAAAATAAATCTTACATTTGGGCTCATGCTAGAAAATTTGCTTAAACCGAACAATATTTCTGGGACACGTCAGAAAACTCTTGCTATAGTTCTTGCCCTGTATATTTATTAGCCTGTTTTTATTTTCAGTCAACTCAAGGGAATGTACACTGCTCAAAAAAATAAAGGGAACACAAAAATAAGACATCCTAAGATCTGAATGAATGAAATATTCTTATTAAATACTTTGTTCATTACATAGTTGAATGTGCTGACAACAAAATCTTTCTTGGCAAAAAGTTTTTGCCAGGGTCATTAACCCTGGTAACCCAAGACATATTTCCTGCTTTCTGGACAGATTTCCCACATTTCCATCCAAAATTATGATTTAGGGGAGTTGCAAATATTTATATATGCATGTCACAAAATGAGTGTTTTTAAACATATTAGCTACATCTCAAGATTTTTCTCTGAATTCACATCAACAGGGTTCATTGTAATTAGAACCAAAGTACATTATTTGATAAAGCCTTTAGGCCATTTTCAATAAGAAATCTGCAAGAGAATCTCCATGTTTCTTGTACTGCACAATAAGTGAACAGACTAAACATTATTATTATTATTATTATTATTATTATTATTATTATTATTATTAT
>BLBF01000004.1:38110688-38171478 GCA_015471245.1 Laticauda colubrina | reverse complement strand
TTATTATTATTATTATTATTATTATTATTATTATTATTATTATTATTGCTAGCATTACAAGCAAACTGATAGAAATTCCTAACAATAGTTTCCCGATAATAGGAAATTGATGCTGGCTCACTCAGTATCACAGAAAGATGATTTCTCATAAGGAGCGAAATAAGTAGACAGGTATAACAAGTCAGGTGTCTTCTATATATTTGGCTTCCAAAAAGAATTGAAACGAAAGATAAATGTACAATCAGAAGATTTTCTTGAGGAAAGTTTATTATAGTATTGTTTTAAAAATACATATTTTAAATAAATACTAAAGACAAACATTAATTTTTGTTAAGACTATCAGAAGTTATGTGTAGATGCTTGAATTCCAACATTATTCTCTTCTCACTCCTAACCTTAAGTCTTTAAAAATCCACTTTTTCTAATTTTTGCTTTTGTTATCCTTCATCTAATATTTAATACTTGGGATAAAAGTGAAAAATGAAAACCCAGCACCTTCCTATATATCTTTACCCTATGTTACTCAATTATAGAGCTAAGTCATATTCACATAGGTGACTGGTAAGTAATGTTACATCTTCATTTTCTATAACTATTTGTTTTAGAAAATCTTGCAAGATTTATCGGGGTCAGTACTGAGAGATTACGTGCAAGGCATCAGCAGATTTCTATTAGACTTTTTTTTCCTCCCATGCTTCTCTTTCTCCTTCCATGTGCATCCATCTATGTTCTACAGCAGTGTTTCTCAACATTGGCAACTTTAAGATGGGGGGACTTCAACTCCCAGAATTCCCCAACCAACAAAGCTGCTAAGATTGAGAAACAGGATTCCCAAATCTGTAGAATAGATTGGGGATTACACAGGGAATAATTCCTCATTTCACTCGTCTAGTCTCTTTCTATTCCATTGCAAAATGGACATTGTTGGATACAATCTATGAAGGGGCTAATTTGCACCAGTCATTCAAATTATTCTTAAAATGCTTCTTAATTCCCAGATATGGAGAAAAGTGAAATATTCAGACATTTGGTTTATTCAATTGTTTATCAAGGCACGTCATCTGTATGGTTCCTGAGGAGTCAGACAAAGTTTTCTTATCTTCCAAAATCTGAACAAAATATGTTATCCTATACTTAGATAAGACATTTTATTACTGTTTCTTTACCATGTAAAGGTCTCTGTAACTATTTCTTAAAAAGAGCTCAATTCATCTGTACTGTTTTGATCACTGATAATACAAAATTATCCAACTTGATAGAACTGTGCAAGAAACCTATAGTCAGGATTAGCTAACACTAACATTAAAAGTTGAGATTTGCAAAAACACTTTCATCTCATGAAGTATTCTGTTCAAGTCAGTGCATTATAATTATAAAACCATGGAATGGCTTCATCTTCGCAGTTGAGGGTTCTTTTGTATCCATCTTCAAATTATTTTTCTGAAAGAGAAACATACCATTTTTAAAACCTGTTTTAACTTAGTTTGTTTTTAAGCTAGATACGTACGTTGTGTACAGGGTAGAAAATCTTAATTTAAAAGAAACCTCCATGGAAATCTCCAACCATCAAGTACAGAGAGATTATTTTCACAGACATTGTGGTGGTTAGAATCTTAATTCTATGAAGGGCAATATAGCCATTATCTAAAAATGTATTTTAAATTCAGGGACAGGTTTCTCTATTTCTCTTAAGAAGCATCTCATGCCAAAGCACTAATTAAATATGATAAAATTCACTAGTCTAGTGAAAAGGATGACTAGGGGATGACATGATAACAGTGTTCCAATATTTCAGGGGCTGCCACAAAGAAGAGGAGTTCAACCTATTCCCTAAAGCAGTAGAAGGCAGGACAAGAAGCAATGGGTGGAAACTAATCAAAGAGAGAAGCAATCCAGAACTTAGGAGAAATTTCCTGACAGTAAGAACTATGACTTCAGAAATTGTGACTGTTCCAACACTGTAGGTTTTTATGTAGAAATTGGACAGCCATTTGTCTGGAATGGTATGGGGTCTCCTGACTGAACAGGGGGCTGGACTAGAAGACCTCCAAAGTCCCTTCCAATTCTGCTATTCTGTTAAAAACCTTATCCCATGAATAAACTTTAAATGCCAATCTTGAAAAGCAACAAAATAGCAACCCCTTTACTATAAACTAGGTAGCCTGAAGCAATATCCTATTCGTAACTTAAATACTGTGATATAATATACATGCAATAGTATAAACCAGAAGCTCCTTGATCAGAATCACATAATCAGTTACACGTGCAGTTCCTCCACTCCGCTTTGAATGTAGGCCATTTTGCACAACTATTCATTTCCATATGCATTGAATACGGCGCCCTTACTTGTATGCTGCACTAACAGATCACCAGCATTCCACCAGCATCTCTTTCCACTTAAGACGGCGCTCCAAGTCACACATTAAAAAGTGCAGCTATTTCCCCTACACCCAGAATTTAGATGCATTTCCACCTACGGTGTCAAACTCAAGGCCCACGGGCCAGATTTGGCCCGCAGGGTGCTTAAATCTGAGCCGCAGCTCCACCCTGGAAACAGCAAAGGACTGACCCATGGGGCTGGCCTGCATACATGACCCCTGAGCTCCCTTTTCGCTGGCAGAGGGCTAGCAAAAAAAACTAAAAACAACAAAAGGAGAAAGGGTTTTTTTTGCATTTGAGCATGCAGGAAGGCATAGGAAAAGAGAAAGGGAAAGAGGAAAGACAAAGAAGGGAAGATGGGAAGAGAGCAAGGAAGGAAAAATAAGGAAGGAGGGGAAGGAAGAAGAAAGAAGGAAGAGGGAGGGAGGGAGGGAAAAAAAGAAAAGGAGGAGGGAGGGAAGGAAGAGGAAGGAAGGAAAGAAAAGGAAGGAAGGAAGGAAGGAAGGAAGGAAGGAAGGAAGGAAGGAAGGAAGGAAGGAAGGAAGGAAGGGAGATCATAATGTGAAGGCAGGTCTAAGAGAAGTCCTGCCTTAGCACTTGGCCACCATAGATGCCCACAACATGAGTTGAGCTGGGTTCGCCCACCCAGGCCACACCCACCCCAGCCCCCTGAGGTCAAACACAACCCTGATGCAGCCCTCAATGAAATTGAGTTTGACACCCCTGACTTACAGTTTGAAAGATGCACTAACCTTTCTGTTTGTTAAATATGTCTCCTCCGACCTGCCTATCTCTCTTCTCTCTTAGCCACAGTGGACAAATTGCCATTAAAGGGGAGAGGCTATTCCTTCTTTCAAGATGACTCGGCTGGGATGATTTCTTGGCAAGTTCTGCATCAGACGCATAAGGTTTCCCCAAAGGGCTAAGCACATCCTTTGTTTCGAGGCTCGTTGGACTGAGGTTAAATGCCGATCTGCACCTTGGCATTGGCTTTCCGGGATCCGGTGGGTGATCCAGGAGAGTCTTTTTCAGTGCTTCGTACGGACTGAAAATGGACTGGAAATCTAACTTGTACTCATTCCCTGACAGATAATCTGTTGCAGATTTCCTGTCTCTTGAGTTGTCTTCCCTTGAGTCATCCAAGTCCAAATCATGGAGGCTATTAAGACTGATAGTTTCTCCTTCTTCTGGGAAAGTTTCTTGAAGTATACCTCGCTGCATAACATCATGACTATCCAAACCAGTCCTTCTAATTGCTTGAGAAGCCTCCCGCAACAAAGTTGCACACATTGTAGAATTCTGACCCACACTGTGTGACAAAGTCTCTGATCCGGTATGGTTGCCAGAGCCACAGCTCACCTCATGCACACTTCTATTTAAAGCCTGGAAGACTGATTCTGGGTTTTCCACTTGGTCTGGAGCAGCAAGGGACAATTCTTTCTTGCAAATAATTTTGTTCAGCGGCCTAAAAGCCTCTTGGTGATTCAGCAATTCGTCAGTAATCCCTTGTTGCGAACTATCTGGGGGCTCCACATCTAAAAAGGGAAATTCTGCTGTGTTGGATATACAAGGTGACATAAACAATGTCAAACTTGAACTTAAATGATGTCTAAAATCAGGAACTGTCTCCTGCGGTAATTGTTCCATGGCTTCGGAATCATGCAGTGCTTCACCTGAAGGTGATTCGGTCTGAATAGCCTTTTGCCATGAGCTTCTAATTTCAGTAACTGAAAAAAAAAAAGAATGATAAAAATATTAAATACAATACTGTAATTTTCTTTCTTACAATATATTTCATTCTACACGCCACCTTTGAAACTATACCAACAGAAAACATTCCCTTGGGGTAGATATATATTTTGGAGCACTAAAACGTGGATAAAATATAAAATATTTTGTCCATATTTTGGATAGAGAGTACCTTTGGTTTAATCCAGGGTAAAGGAGTAATCCATCTATGTTAGAAATGAACAACCCTCCCTCAACAGAAAGAGAGGAAGAAAACACCACCTATCTCCTGTCTACAATGCAATCCTTTCAACAATTCCAAGAAGATTCCACAACCAATTGCTCTGATTCTGATGAGGGAAAAGATTTGTTCTCTGAGCTTGTGGATTGGTTTATAAAGGCTTCAGGTGTGGGTGTATTAAGTGAGAGTCTTGTGATGGGTCAATTAAGAGTCATCTTATAAATAGAAGAACAAAGGCATCTCCTAAATTCCACTGAAGATGTTACCTAGTCTGGTAATGAAACATTCAGAAGCCAACTCACAAGTTTGGAGAACAAACCTTTGTCCTCGTACTACACCTGAGCTACAGATATTCGCCCCTATTGTTCTGACTCTGGTGACCCTGAGGGCATAGATAAACCCCCAAGTGGCCACAACGGCTCTCAGAGAGAGTGCTAATGACCAGATGACTACAATCCTTCCATCTGCCATCATTCAGTCACAACCAATGAACCTTCTTGGATGAGAAGCAAAACATTTTCTTTTTATTCTTCTTCCCAAGGAAAAAAACAGTCCAGTTGCCTTTTTGACAAAAAAGCACCTCTGAGGCAACTACTAACTGGATGACTAAGACTCTCCATTAGACGTTTAGAGAAAAAGCTTTCTTTGTTAAACATCAATCGCTTATTTTTAATATATTCTACAGTAACTGTACTGCTGTTTGTCACATATAACAGCAAGGAGATCCATTGAAGCTCTCAGCTATGACTACTGCAAAATCCCCTTCTGTCTCATAGACCCACCCCACTCCAATTTAAACCCTACCTCACCCTAGCCCAGGGGTCAGCAACCTGTGGCTCTGGAGTCGCATGGGGTTCTTTCATCCCTCTGCTGCAGCTCCGCCCCACAATTGATAGGGCTTTTGGTTATGACAGGTAGAGGAAAACGGACAACGCACTAGGAGGAGACTCTATGGTGGGGAAACCACCATAGTCTGATTGGTTCCAGAATTGAACGGGGGCTTCCGGTTCGGACCTTTTTGGCTCTTTGAGTGTTTAAGGTTGCCAACCCCTGCCCTAGCCACTCTATGCATGTGTTGAAATAAATTGTATTTCATGAAAGTTTGTAAAATCTGTTAATTAGAAAATGTGGTACAAAGTTCTGATGGTCGCTTGCTATCCACAATATTGAAAGATCAATTCTGTAAATAGTTACAGGTAGTCCTCAACTTACAACCACAACGGAGCCCAAAATTTATCTGGCTAAGTGAGAAATTTGTTGACAGAATTTTGACCTATTTTATGTCTTTTCTTGCCCCGTTGGTTAAGTGAATCACTGAAGTGGTTAAATTAGTACCATGGGTTGTTAAGTAAATCTGGTTTCCCCATTGACTTTGCTTATTAGAAGGTTGCAAAAGGGGATTCCATGATCCTGGGAAAATGCAAAAGTCATAAATGTGAGTCATCTGTCAAGTATTCAAATGTAAATCATGTGACCATGGGGATGCTGCAATGGTCATAAGTGTGAAAAATGGTCATAAGTCACTTTTTCCAATGCCTTTGTAACTTTGAACGATCACTAAGTGAACTGTTGTAACCTCAGAAAGTGTAAAACTATATCAATTCCAGGATGACTGAATGTACTGCAGTGCAATGTTAAGGGATACTCACTCAGATTTTCTGGAGTCCGTGGAATCTGTTTCCTTGTTAAGAAAGGATTTGAGAATAAGGTACTGATCAGATCCCCTACATCCTTCCCAGTGTTCTGGGGTGAATCAGATATGACTACATCTGCCACCTGCAAGAAAACATAACATACTTAAAAGAGATGAGCCGCAGCTACACTGCTGAAACATGCTACCTGTAGATGACCAGGCTGAGCCCAAGGCATCATAAGTCATGAGTTCCTTTGCAACTGCAAGAGATTTAAGTCCGGCCCACCTTGAATGCCCCTATCTCATCTCCTGCCAATTTCCCTTAACGGCCAGGCCAGTTGGCCAGATTCTTGTAGAGAGCTTAAGTTTGCAAAAGATCTTTATATTCATTTTGAACTGACTGAATACTCCCTGGTATTTCCCCGTTTGACACCCTTGGAAATTAACCTGCCCTTTCCCCCCTTTATTGGCATCTACTATGCCTATCCCCAGTTTCCCTTAATTTCAGAACCTGTTTTATGATTTATAAAGTGACAAGATAATGTATAATAAAAAAATGATATGAATACAGATTGAAAAGTAATATAAGTTAATATAAATCAGTTAATATAAATCAAATCAGTAAAGCTTAAAGGGACTACAGGCAATAAGCATTATGACACTATCAGATTCTACATGAAAAAAAGATTTTTCACTTAAACCCTCAAACATGCTCTGGGCTATTTTCAACACAATGAAAGAGGATGAGAGATGCCGGGAAATTATGTTTCTCCAGCAGATTGTTCTGCAAGTGGTTAACTAGCACTGAATACCCACGTAATATTCTAAAATTTTAAAAAGATAAAGATGTTGTTCCATTCACTTGTCTAATAAAAACACTGGATTTTTAATTTTTATTTATGGTCATTCAAGCTATCTCTGCTTTTTATGTAAATAAGTATCTCCAAAGAACTTCAGATTATGTAATTACTAATGTATTATTTCTCTTAATATATTATTTTACCTTTTCAGCCAGCTGTTCTTGGGCCTTCTTTAAAAAATCTCCTTTTTTAGCTGATGAAGAAGGTATTCTAACTGAATCAGTTTGTCTTTCCTTCCTACTTTCTATTTGTCTAGAATTTCTTCCTTTATTCTCTAAGATTTGAAACTGTGAATTATCAGTCCTCTTGGGAGTTTCAACATTTGATGTCTGAGGAAGAGAAAAAAAGGTTGAGCTTGCATGGGTAGGCCAATATATATATTGGCATACAAAATTATCTGCTACAATGTCCTACCAGTCAATGACTACTTCAGCTTTGATCACAATAATACAAGAGCACACAACAGATACAAGCTCAATGTAAACTGCTTCAGACTTGATACATACATACATTTGCAACAAGTGCATTTTAATTTTTATCACATATCTAGTATTGATGAGTCTAAAGAAAAGATGGGTTAACCATTAATATAAGACCCCATAAGATCAATGAAAATGGCGTATTACCTTTTCAGAATGTGTAGCAAGTTTCAAGGTCCTAAAAATATAAGAAAGCCTTATTATTAGATGTACACTATTAAAATATTCCATGGATGAAAATCCTAAAGGAGAAAACAACTAAAAAATCTTGAGAAACTCTGAAAAGTATGATCATAGAAGCCCAGACCAGCACAATACCACTAAGAAAAACAAGAAATCCAAGATGAAACCAGCATGGATGGCCTCACAAAGATCTCTCTGGCAGATTGAAAGAAAAAAAGGACAAATATAAAAAATGGAAAGAAGGACATACATCTAAGGTAGAATATCAGCAGATAGCCAGAATCTGCAAAGACGAAGTCAGGATAGCAAAGACTCAGAACGAACAAAGACTTGCAACAAAAGTCAAAGATAATAAAAAAAGTTTCTTCCAACATATAAATAACAAGAAAAAAAAATGAAGGAAACAGTCAGTCCACTAAAGAGAGAAGACGGCAAGGAAGTAACAGGCAACAGAGAGAAAGCAGAACTGCTTAACTCATTCTTTGCCTCTGTCTTCACGCAAAAAGAAACTATAACTCAACCCACCAAAAACATAACTGTAAAAGACAGACCAGAAATAAAAGTTAAAATAAGCAAAAAAATAGTAAGAGAAGACCTGTCTGATCTTGAACACAAGTCACCAGGGCCTGATGAATTACATCCCAGAGTTTTAAAGGAGCTGGCATGGTCAGCTCAGAACCACTGCACTATATCTTTCAAAAACCCTGGAGTACCGGAGAACTACCAGAGGACTGGAAAAGAGCTGATGTGGTTCCCATCTTCAAAAAAGGAAAAAAAAAAACAGAAACTATAGACCAATCAGCTTAACATCAATACCCAGGAAGATACTGGAAAAGATAATAAAAAAACAGATCTGCCAATATCTAGAAACAAGTAAAGTAATAACTAGCAGTCAGTACGGGTTTGTTAAGAACCAATCATGCCAAACCAATCTTATTTCATTCTCCAATATAGTGACTAAATTGGTAAACCAGCAAAATCTGTGGACATAATATATTTAGATTTTAGCAAGGCATTCGACAAAGTATACCATAACCTACTTCTTTGTAAGCTAGAAAAAAGTGGAATACATAACACCACCACTAAATGGACTCGCACCTGGCTGACAAACCATACTCAACGAGTAGTCCTTAATGGGTCTAAGTCTACATGGAGTGAAGTAAGCAGTGGGGTGCCACAAGGTTCCGTCTTAGGCCCAGGACTCTTCAATATCTTCATTATGACTTAGATGAGAGAATAGAAGGGGAACTTAAGCCCATGTCACACTGCACCAACAGATGCAAAGAGGATGTAAAACGGACAAAAAAGCTTGCCATCCGTTGGTTAACGCGATGTACTCACTGCCTCCGTTTTGCTTCCTCTCTATCCGTCCAGCATCCGTTTATTGACGTTTCATCCGCTCAGAAAGTTTTGGGCTGCCTAAAACTTTTGCACGGAAAATATATCCAATGCATCCGTTCTGCATCCTCTAGGCATACGGGGGACATCCATTCTGCATCCATTACGCATCTGCTATATCCGCTAGGCATCCGCTGTGCATCCGCACAACTAAAATCCGTTCCAGTGGTAAACGGACGCAGGGAAGAAGCAAAACGGACACGCAGCGTTAGTAGCACGGATGGAGAAAGGATGAAAGCGGATGCAGTTCATCCGCTCTGCATCCTCTACGCATCCGCACTGCATCCTCTACGCATCCGCTCTGCATCCGCTCTGCATCCTCTACGCATCCGCTCTGCATCCTCTACGCATCCTCTATACATCCGCTCTGCATCCTCTATACATCCGCTCTGCGTCCTCCCCACGTCCTTTCCTTTCCGTGTTATCCGCTCTGCTTATGCAAATTTTTGCCCCTTTTGAGAGCGGATAACGGATGGAACATTTTGCTCATCCGTTGTATCCTTTTTGCATCCGTTGGGCAGTGTGACATGGGCTTTACCAAGTTTGCAGATGATACTAAGCTGGCAGAAATAGCTAACACCCAAGAAGATAGGCTCAAGATCTAGATGGATCTTGACAGACTCAAACACTGGGCCATATCTAACAAAATGAAATTCAATGTAGAGAAAAGTAAAGTCCTACACTTAGGCAAGAAAAACCAAAAGTACCCATATAGACTTGGTGAAACCAGGCTCAATAGCAGTAACTGTGAGGGATCTTGGAGTCTTAGTGGACAACCAGCTAAATATGAGCCAGCAGTGTGCAGCAGCATTCAAAAAAGCTAATGCAATCCTAAATTGTATTAACAGAGGGATACAGTCAAGATCAATGGAGTTACTAATACTACACTATAAAGCCTTAGTAAGACCACACCTAGAGTATTGCATCCAGTTCTGTTCACATTATAAAAAAGATATTGAGACTCTAGAATAAGTACAGAGAAGAGCAACCAGGATGATTAGGGAACTGGAGACTGAAACATATGAAGAACAGTTACAGGAATTGGGCTTGGCTAGTCTAGTGAAGAGAAGGACCAGGGGAGACATGATAGCGGTCTTCCAATATTTGAGGGGCTGCCGCAGAGAGGAAGGAATCAAGCTATTTTCTAAAGCACCCAAAGGCCAGACAAGGAATAATGGATGGAAACTGAACCAGGAGAGATTTAACCTGGAAACAAGGAGAAACTTTCTGACAGTGAGAACAATCAACCAACGGAGCAGCTTGCCCTCAGAAGTTGTGGGAGCGCCATCACTTGAGACTTTCAAGAAGAGATTGGACTGCCATCTGTCAGAAATAGTGTAGGGTCTCCCGCTTGGGTGGGGGGTTGGACTTGATGACCTACAAGGTCCCTTATAACTCTGATTATCTGTTATCTGTTAAAAGCATGTACTTGTACAGCTGCTGAAACTTGTACGCCCCGTATCTGTCCGTTACAATTTCTCTCAATTCATCCCGGTCATCAAAAGGCAACTTTGTTCTAGGGAGAGCTTGTGACAATTAGAGCAAAGCTTTTCTCTACTTGGGTATCAGCCTCCCATGAATGCAAGTGATGCGCATATATCAGCAATATAAGCATACAAAAAAAATGTGTTAGCAATGATTCCCGCACTCAATATATCAAAACTATGTTGACAATTATAAGATAACTTATTTGGGTTAACTAGAAAGAAGGATTTATGTCTTTTGGACCCAAGAGAAAAGATGAAGAAAAAAAAATATAAAACCAGTATCTAGCTTTAACACTTTACAACCTATTTTCAGAAGTACACTTTAAATTCTATTTTTATTTTCCGATACAGATGCATCTAGCTATGTTACCATTTAGAGAATCACATATAATCTAAATCTACATTTTGATTCTTTCTAAGGCATGGTCCCATGTTATTAATAAAATGTTAACATATGCTACTATTCTATACAAGGACTATACAAAGGTAAAACCATACCTTTCTGTGACTGTCTTTGTTGAATAATCTTCATTTCCCAGTGTCTTCCCAACTGTTACAAATTCATCTGCCTGAACATTCTTTTTGATCGAATCTAAACACATTTTTCAAGCGAATCAAGAATTGTATTTAGTTAATAATATATTTAACTTATCATTAGTTCTAAGGAAATATTGTATTTATCAGGCCCAAGCCCAGAGATGAGACAGTGAAATCTGATCAAATCCAATTCTTTATTTGCCTAGGCTAATAGACACAATCTTGCCAAACTAAAGCTATAACTTTCCAAGATGTTAGATATATCCAGACAGATTCTAGGTTGTCCTTTCTCCCTGCACCTCTTCCCTCCTCCAGTTCTGAACTGAACAGTCTCATGAGCTGGGTTTCTTTCTTGGAATCTTCTGAACTGACAACGTCCTTCCCTTCTGCAACTGCAGGCACATGTTCCTATCACAAATCCCCAACTTACAACCATAACTGAGCCCAGAATTAGTTGTAATTCATTAACAGTCATAAACTGAGATACCCATGTGACCAGAACTAATTGGCTGGCCTTTTTGGGGTGGCTATTAAGCAAATGCCATGATTGTTAAGCAAACATATTCATTTGACATATTAATTATAAATTGTGTGAAGCAGTACTATCTTATGTCTGTTTTAAATCACCTTCCAATTAGCTTCTTTGGACAACTATCAGTCCTACTGTTTTAAGAAAGAAAAGTTATCTTTGTTTAATTTACTTTTATCATATGTTATTTTATACCCTATAATCATCAACTAGTCAGTTATCTTTTTTTCTAACTTAAGAATCCCCCAAATTCTAAATGTTTTGTCCTGATCAATTTGGCTAATCCTGTTTCCAAATCTATTACATCTTTTTCTAGAAATGTACTTACTATTCCCTTGTTTAATAATCCTTAGTATGACATTCATTTTTCTCACCACTGCCACATGTATATAATATAATGTATTCATTGAACTATCAGTGTGAGCAAGTAATTTATTATAGCTCAATCCCATCAGTATATACATGAAGAGGTGTTCCATTGTAAATCATTTCACACATTTAAATTGAAGTATATGTTTGCTAGTTGTTTTCCTTGTTTAAAGAGTTTTCCTTGTTTAAACTGTTTTCCTTGTTTAAAGAAATCATTCTGGATCTTTTTACGGCCTGGAGTGGAGCTTAATCCACAAACTCAGCAAATTTATTGCTTATCTCTAAGCAAGATCGCTAACAATGGAAAAAGAAACAGTTCCAACCCCACATCTTTAAGGGGCTTCCACTTCATTGTCCATGTGTTCCTATTTTTGGGTTTTGCTTTTATACTGTTACTAATTCACAAAATGGCAGGTATTTTTAACCCACAATTGCTAAAATTGATGGGAACCTTTGTCGAGGCTCTTTCAAAATTCCAAGTGTGGAATGTCAACAGGATCACCTCTGTGTCTCCTCTATTGATACTCTTAAAAAAAAATTCTAGGAAGTTGATGAAGCAGGATTGCAAAGGGTGACCACATGATCGCAGGGCATTTACTAACTGGTCATAAATGTGAACATAAATGTGCCTGAAAGGTAGTCATGGGATTAAGGGGAGAATGGTGAGACATTTTATGATGCCCAGAAGTGCTTAATGAGTCATAACCATACCATCTGTGGCTGTCATGTCCACAAATTATTGCTACAATGCCTGACTATAAGTTGAGGATTACCTTCTCTTTAAATTAACATAGTGCTATGTCAGAAAGGCTGAATATAATATTTATATACTAAAGATCATAGAGGTAAGTTTGTAAAGAATCTTAGTATTTACCTGGAATTAATGCAGGATATTGACAGAAGACACTCTTTTTATAAGCTTCCTCAGTAGCCGGAGTAAAAGAAAGAGGAGACATAGCTGGTAACAAATCAAGTGCCTTTAAAAAAAAAAATAATAATGTTGAAATGTTTGCAATTCAAATACACATGCACAAATAAAATAAGATACAAAGCCAGCCTAATCTAAGTTCAAAAGTTTTTCCTTTAATTTGAGTTTACAGGTAAAAAAAATTGAGAGGATTTGTTTTATAAATGTATATGATTAGGGGATAATAAATTAGGCTTCTGGATGAAAAAGTGTCTTCTGGTGAGGTCCAGGAGGCATCACTTCTCTTTTGCAGTGTCTGCCCTATGCAACAATATTCCCCCCCCCCGAGACTGACCATTCATAAGAACCCAAAAAGCTGTTTTTCTCATCCAGCACTGGGTGAGTGCATGGGATTAGTCCACCCACAAATGAAAGTTCAAGAATGTAATATGAAATGCTCAACCTCTATTATTTTGGTTTGTATATCGTCTTTATATCCTTCACTGTTATACTTTTAACCAATTTTAAGCTGCTATATACCCCAGATGACATGAGTCTAAGATCTTTAATACCATAATTAATTAATTAATGTATACCATGTAATAATGGTGTTTACCTTAACAAACAATTCATACAGAACACAGGGACATGCCTACTGAGATTTTTAAAGTCTTTTTGCAGATTATACACTGCAAATATCCTCAAAATATTCCTTCTTGCTCAATACATTACCTGCTGAACATATACTTACAGGATTTGGATCCTTAATTAAACGAAAAGGTGACTGGCCAAGACGATTTTTCCACTTCAACTGCCATTCCAGTTGTTTTTCAGCAATTGATTGAGTTACTGAAATATGATCATCACATTTTAATTTTTGCCTATGGGAAAATTATTAACAAGCTTATTAGAACATTTTCAGCTGAATCAAATATTTTACAAATGAAAGCATTTGCTCAAACAATTTTATAAAAGCACAACAGGTTGCACTTAGTATTAAGATAGTGACATCATTTCTGCAGTGGAATTTTCCCAAAATCTGTATGTGCTTCAAATCACCTCTGGATTCTAATCCTCTTCAGCAGTTTTCTCAACTTCAGTAACCTTAAAATCTGAGTCTTTTAACTCCCATAAGTCTGGGATTCTGCCAGAACCCCACATACTGTGCTTTAAAATTCCTGAAATTGAAAAACACTGCTGTATAGCATATCTAGAGTTACAATATTTAGTTACAATAAGGAGACAAAATATATGCATTCTGCTGACATAGTGGCATATGGCTCTGAAAACATTTTTTTTTAATTATTGATGTTACAATGCCGTGTTTTTCAGGAAAAAGAAAACCACAGGATGCATTATGTATCTGATCACAATACATGATTTAAAGCAATGACGGCTAACCTTTTCGCCTCGTGCCGAAAATGTGTCCGTGTGAGTGCACGCATGCTGACACCCATAATGCACTGCATGTGACCCCACTGCTGCTGTGCATGCGCTGCACAGCACTGCATATGCACACGCATCTCCCACCTGTGCCCTGCCCCTGTGCATGCACGGCAGCTACCCGACAATCAGCTGGCTGGTGGGAGGTGTGTGCACATGCGCAATGCACCTTATCTGTGCTCATGTGCCAGCAGAAATGGCTCTGCGTGCCACTTCCGGCAAATGTGCCATAGGTTCACCATCATGTCTCTAAAGATTATAAATGGCAACCAGCAAAACTCATCCTTAAACGTATCTAATAGTCCATTAAAGATCACAAGATAAGTTTCCTGACAGAAATTTGACAAGAATATTTCTCACAAACTGGCCATTGAGGAGTGTTTGTTTATAAGGGTTAACTGCACTTTAATAACATGAAGATGCAAATAATTTTTAGTGTATCTTTATGTGAATGTTATGAACAACTTGCCCTAATATACAAGGGAGAGAATTCCAAGGTTTTGTTTACATAATCAGACTAAAATGAGTAATATATCCACATGGTTTTTCCTTTCTTCCAACACAGCCTTAAGCTTACAAAGACTATTAAAGCATAATATTTTCTCTAATGTTGACACCAGGCAGCTGATGCCCAATAAACTAGGATCAATAAATTATTGATAATTTGCATGGTTCAGATTTAGGTATTAATGTTAAGTAATCCTTTATGGACTGAATTAAAATATACAACAGTAAGCTGCATACTGCAGAAACCTACAATGATTTATCCATCCAAATTGACAGATCTTAACTGGGTAAGAATTCTATATTATTCCATGGTTTCTTTATTAAAAGGTTTGCTTGGAAGGCTTCTGAATCCACAAAACAGAGGCCTCTGAATTTACCTCAGTGACTTCAGCCCCAATAAAGTCTCATTCTGGAATCTGGTGTTTCCTTCAAGATCCTGAAGGTCTATTTTGAATCTTTTTTTGTCAACTTGCTGACGTTCATGCAACAATAACTCCAAGGCTTTGGATAGTAATTGGATAATAGTTAACATGTTCAATTTTCCCTCTTCATACACATTCCCTACAGGAAACTTTTAAGTAAAAAAAAAATGGTGAACACATATTGAATTAAGAGCACAATTGTGTATGCAGTGTCTTGCACAGGGCATAAATGCACACAATAGTTGGCATTATTCCCACAAATGGTCCCATGATTTTTTTAACGTGTGTTTTGTTTATCAAACCCTTTTGCTGGAAAATGAGCAAAATTCCAGAATGGCAAAGAAGTACTGGTCAGACAAATAAATGTTTTAGTGATAATTTTGCCTCATGTTACTTAAGTTTGTCTACTTCTCAAAAATCATTTCTTTTGTAATGCTTCTTTGAATAATTTTAACTTTAAAATAGAAGTAAGCAAATATGGGGATTGCTGTCATTCTTAGATAGTTAATTCTTCTTATATTTGGACTGAAACCATATGGTTCCAGGGAGCTAGGATATCCTACTTTTTAAAATGTATCTTATGAAAAGGCTTATTAGAAGCTAAATAAAATGTGCTTTACACATTTTCCCATCAAGAGACTTCTTTACAAAATTTAACATCCTGTTTTTATACTATTTGCCTATGTTACTTGTCATAAGGAATTGGTTTCTGGATTTAAACTTTTGTCCTTAAAAATTCCTTTTTGTGTCCAAATAACATATATTTTGGTTATACAAACTGGTGAAATACTCCTAAATCTTTTAATTTTACAGGAATAAAAATGAGCTTATTTTGGACTAGTTGCAACTATCAACAATGTGCTTTAAATGCTATCTAGGAAGTGTTAAAGTTTTTTTTTAATTATAATCTAACAATGTATCAAATTAATCTCACTACTTTTTAACCAATCATAACATCAGCCAATCAATTTCAATGAATTAATCAAGTTATAGAAAGAAGCAGAATATTCTACAAATATTGACTATCTGAACAGAAGCATAGATACCCAAGAAACTTACTTTATACATTTCTTTTTCTACTTTTTGAAGCAGAGGCTGTGGAATGCTAACAGAAACACTTGTGCCATCTAATGTATACTGATCAACATGACCTTTTATTACTGAATCCACTACTTCTCTTTCTTTTTGCAAAAATGTCAGCGTTTCCATTACTGTTGCCCATAAATAGCGGACCTTTGGAGGGAAAAAAATTTTTTTTTCAGCAAGCAGGGAAAAAAAAGGGCAATTAAAGAAACATTAGATGGAGATTATTGAAAACCTGTTGACACTCACCTTTTCAATTCTTTCTGTTGATTCTCTCTGACCAGAATCAACCTTTTTCCCCATTCTACCCAAACAGTGAGAAACAAAAAAAAAGTTATTAAAAAGAACAATGGTTATATTGCAACTGTTCTTATTTTTCTGATAATTAATAGAACAGCAACAGCAAACATAGAGTATCACATTAAAGCCCTCTGTTTCCTATACTTTTTATTTATGGTGTATTTTTATCATAGTTATCATATTTATCTTACAGAAATTGCATTCCTAATATCTTATTATTAAGCCCTGGTTGGCACAGTAGTTAAGTGCAGTTATTGTAGGCAAACTCTGTCCACAGTCTGGAATTTGATCCTGAGTGGGTTCAAGGTTGACTCAACCTTCCGTCCTGAGGTCGGTAAAATGAAGATCCATATAGTTGGGGACAATATGCAAATAATGCTGACATTGTAACTCGCCCAGAAAGTGATGTAAAGCACTAGGTATATATGTCTAAATGCTATTGCTGTTTAAGAAAACAGGGAAACAACACAAATGTAAATAAGCTGTAAGATGCATTTCTAATAAAATACTACTTGCTTTTGCAATCGTTTGTCCAGATTCACATTTCCATATCTTAAATCTCTGATTCGTTCAGTAAAAAACCTGTGAAAAGGAAAAGCAAGCCACAGTTAAGTTCTGTGGATGAAACAAAACCCTATGAAATATTATCAATGAACAACTATTGACAATCCAATTATGAATTGATTTTTTTTCATTATCAAGTATTTTTTGCAATATCAGCAAGTAAAAGAATAATCTAAAACAGGGATGTCAAATTCAAGGACCCCGTGCCAAATCCAGTCCACAAGGTGGTTAGATCTGGCCTACAGAGTTGTCCTGTAAACAGCTAATGACTGGTCCATGGCACCTTGGCCTGGGCAACCAGGTACTGGTCTGCAACCTGATGGTAGTCATATGGGCTGGATCTTAGCCAGCCTTAGAACCCCAATACTGCCCAGCCACGTGAGCAATGTTGAACTGGGCCATGCCTAATGGGATATGTCCACTCCACCCCGGCCCCCCCGAGGACAAGCACAATGCTGATGCATTGAAATCGAGTTTGACACCCCTGATCTAAAATATACTCTTATCTACCAAACTATCCTGCTTTGTAACATTCAACATTTCCTGCCTACAACTTTATAATCTACAGGTCACATGTGTAACTGCTTTACTTACAGTGCTTTTTTCTGAAGTTCTTGAATCATTAAATCTTCCTTCTGTAGACACTGTAAAAATCTGTTAAGTGCCACTTGATATTTTGCAACAGCCATATTCAAGTCTGGGGATCTTGAGTTCACTGCTTCTGGGTAGGGTATGCCAGCACCTACACAAAATGATTCCAAAATCTACATTGGGAAATATGATCTCAACCACCACCAAAGGCAGCAGTATTTTAAGACATCCAAGCCTTTCAATCAAGCAAGAGGTTGAAAAGGAGGGTAGAAGAATGACCATGGTGAAAGCATAGTATCAGGACAACCACATCTATATATGTGGTGTGATAATTTCAGAATGTATCCAGGACTACTTCAATGAATAATGTTTATTTTCAATTTTTAAAACCCTTTGATATTTTGTGCCACTTCTGAACGTTTCCTGCAATGAATCCATGAGAATAGCCTGCTGTACAGGAAAATTCTATAGATGACACAAAACTAAAGCTGACAAATATCATTCTATCACAGCTCACTACCTTCTACTATACAATTTTACTGTGAAAGTAGCTAATCTTTAAATCTGGTGTCATAAAAGCAAATAACAAAAGCAGACATTAGATACAGCTATAGTTAGTTTCATTAATCTGAATAATTCATTAGATAACCAAATATTCATTTTTTGCTTTTGAATAATTTAATGTTACAGGCATTTGTTCTTCACTAGATTTTATCATATAACCCTATCCATTATTTTTTTCAAAAATATTACTGCTATTATCAGGCTCATCTTCAAAGTTCTTTCACTATTTGAAAATTATGAACTGAGGTAAGTGTGCCAATATAACTGAGACCATATATCTTTTTTTAAAAAAAACTAAAATTGTAGTGTTCAGGCTGCAATTAAATTAAATATATTATACTTAGCAAGGGTTCTGCAATAGAGTCATAATTATTGCCTGGAATATGAAGATGGCTGGGTCCTTGGACTATACCACTTGTTCCGTATGCAACCTTTCTCTGTATGCCAATTCCAGGTGTGCACCTTGGTTTATCTAGGAACTCAAAAGAAATCAAGTGCCAGAAGAGACATCTGAAGCACCACTGAAGGAAGGACTTATAGTTAGTCTGACCAAATATAGGCAAAAGCTGACATCTGGGACCATCTTGTAGTGATAAGCATAGGAAAACACCACTATTTTTTCACCCTTATTGCATTTTACTTATCACAGAGAGAGTCTGGGTGATATACAAGTGAAATTTTAAAACCAAAAACAATATCTAAAATTTAGATAAGAGGCAAATAGTTAAAATTCAACACAAAAATTATAAGACAGGGGGAAGGGCCTTCAGGATGCTACCTAGATCCCCCCTGACCATGTGCTCCTCTGTGAGCCCCAAGCAAGGGAGCAAAGCCAGGTCCTTAGACATTTCAGAAAGGCCAGAAGAATGGGGTGTCAGCCTTGCCTCTGGGGAAAGAATTTTCCAAAGAACAGGAAGGGTTCTTTTTCTGGACCCTGCCAGTTGAAGTTCGACTGATGGGATGTGAAACACGCCTTCCCCATTTGACCGGATGGGACAGGTTGATGTAATAGGCAAAGACAGTTCTGTAAGTAAACTGGACCTATATAATGTAGAGCTTTAAAGATCATACCCAAAGGTTTAAATTGGACTTGTTAGGTGGTAATTTATTAGTTTAATTATTTTTAATTAATAATAAATTTAGATATAATTTATTGGTATTTTGTTTAATAAATTATTATTGATTTTTTTTGTATAAACTGATCAGGTTGTTCTCTTTTTTTATTGTTTATTACACTGTGAACTACCTGGACTGACTTTGGAACTGAGTCTGGCTAATCTGAATTAAATAAATGAAAAATGAAAATACCAAGAAGAAACTTTTTCATCATTGCTGATGATCCCCAACGTCTTATACTTGCAGCAGAATGCTGGATCAGAATCTTTGCTTGCAACGATCTTTCTCAGTTTATTTAAATTCTTCTGAATTAGGTGGCTTTATGTGAGGAAGGTCCTCACTAGCATGAATTTCCCATAAAAAAAGTAAATTCTAAAATTTTGTTTCCCCACAAAACGGAATAAATCATGACTGCTTACCTAAAGAATCTACTTTAATATGATGCATTATAACATATTTTGCAAAGTGGAACATGAGATGAATGAATTTGGGTCCACCAGGAGACAGAAATAATGATGCAACAACTGAAGGAAAACTGTTTCCACATTCATCCTAGGGATTTAAAAATGTACAAGTGAACTGAAATTGACAGTATCAACTTCTGTTAATTTCTCTTTAAGCAATAGAGCCAGCATGCTGAAATGTGGCAAACAATTATGATTGCCTTGTTAGACATTGGAGGCCTGCATTAAGTTAAACTACATAAGCATTCCTGGGCCAAAAGGGAGGTTTCTCAAATACTTTTCACAAATTCTTTTCCTATTATCTTAAAATTGCCTGGCATGCTAAAAAGAATAGTTTTGGTTTTGCTCAAAGCCAATTAGCTTGAATTCACTGGTTGCTAATATTATCCAACAAGCTCTGAATATAATACTATATTTTACAGAACACAAATGAGTCTCAAGACTATAAAAAGATATTAATGATTGATCCTGGATAGCAAGTAGTTTTACTGATTAACTATCTTCAGGTCTCGGTAGATAAGACCTTTAAAGAAAATCAAAAGGAAGAGGAGACCTTCCATATTACACACTCTGTTTTATGTTATTGCAAGTCATTTCTCTCCTTCAAATGTTATTTAGCCTTCCATTTGAGTTACGTTTTTCTGGTTAATACTTGTATAATACTATACTTGAAAAAAAACTGGGAACAAGAAGAAATCAATATTCTCTAGCTATGGCTTTCAGAATTCTTGATGCCATTGGTTCTGAGACTAATAGGAACTTTCGTCCAAAGTGGCTAGAAGACATCAGGTTGCCTAAGAAACTACCATAATAGTAGCAAAAAATATCTCATAAGGCAGCATCAATAACAAATTTTGGAGATAGTCTTTCAAAGACAACTTCATACAAAAATATATATTGAAATATGTAAGGCAAATACTGTATATGGACACTTTTTTATTCTTACCAATACTTACTGATATTCTTTTTAGCCATTCATAGCATTGCTTTCTGAATTCAGAGTCTGCCTTTTTGTCTGTGGGAGGATAGCAAAATCTTTCCATTCCAAAGAGAAGGAAAGAGAATAATTTCAATTAATGTGCAAGGAACCAGACAGGTTTTAAGGTGGTGGAGCAATACAAAAAGTTCCTAGCAAAGTATAACTACATTTGTGTTTGAGTTATTGCATATTGAATGCATTACTGTAGAAGCATCTCATCAATAAGAAAAATACCTATACATCATTGGGCTGTAGTTCTAGAACAGTTCTAATAAAGCTGGATCACTGATACAGAATTTTTCCTGAATAAAGGCTTCTAGCAAAACTTCCAGTATCAGAGTGGAGTTCCTCCTTCTGATCATGGTTCTTTGCTTTTTTGGAACAGCAAATATACTTTTATGCTTCAGTTCCATTTCAATACAACTTATAGAATAGGATGGCACTGTAAATATTAACCTTTTAGGGGAGGATGACAACAATATTTTGATGAACCATGAGAGAATCATTCTAACAATCTCCCCCAGTAAGGAGAGTAGTACAGCAAGACTACTCAAGTCCTAATAATCCTAAATTTACTTTGTTATAGACATGGTAAGTAATTTTAAGGCTAAGTAATAAAGCATATTGTATTAAATGTTACTCACCTAAAAACCTCATTACAGTGTGACTGGTCCAGCTTTGAAAACAAGAACCATGCAACAATGTGAAATGCATCTTTGTTTGGTTTATCAAACACGTTCCTTTAAAAAAAAGTTTAAAAAATCATTACTCCATATGCAACTGTAAGGTAATTAACTGGACCGACTTCCTTTTTCCCTTGCAGTATTCCTTCTACCATCATCACATGTAGAAACTCAGTATGCTGCATTCACAATTTTACACACAGAGTCTTTATAAAAGATTGGTTTCTTTTGAAGAGCATGACTGCATCTTACAATGAATCACAGGTTAATGTAAATGGGCACCACTTAAATGCTCTGCCAAATGCCACTTGTTCCTGAATTAGTTTTCTATAAACACTCTAGAGCAATAAACTTAACAGTCTAAAAACTGTTCATATTTCCCATATTTCCCAAATTGTAGTTCAATCATGCAGTGACATCTAGGTTATTTCATAATTACAGTAAAAAGCAGGAAGAAAAAACTGTTTAATTATGAATAGGAAAATTCTACATGATACTCCTATATCAACAAGGTTTGGCTAATTCCCAAGTAATGCATTTTTGAACAAACATTCATTCTCAGATTTGTAGTATAAAATAAATTCTACATCTTGATCTTGACAAATGTATCTTTTCTTTTATGTATGTACATGGAGAGCATTTGCACCAAGACAAATTCCTTGTGTGTCCAATCACACTTGGCCAATAAAGAATTCTATTCTATTCTATTCTATTCTATTCTATTCTATTTCTATTCTACATCACCAACAACATCATGATTTGTTTTAAATGTGGAAACAATATCATCCAATATAAGTAACAGCAGGGATGATTTTGATCAAGGTTCCCCAAAGCGTTCAATATTCACCCCAAGGGTGAATAGGATTATCCAAGTGTGGTAAAATGTCTGGAGGTTAACCAATTGTCAATAATTGATGGAAAATCAATCTCTCCAGGCCTCTGTGCCAACTCCACACCTGTCCCGAGGTCTGAAGATGATGAAGCTGGTGGTGAGGCAATATTACTCAGGGTTGAATGATCAGCTTCCAGAGAATATAGCCTTGAGTTTTATTTATTTAATTTATATGGGTTCCCATCTCACAAGCAAGTGACTCTAGGCAGTGTACAAGACTAAAACAATACATATCTAAAATAATTACCAATATTTTAAAAAGCTAAAAAGAAACATTAATGTGTTAAAAGATTTTAATAGTAATGGAGCCACTTCACCTGTCCCTAGAGGGCTCCAGGGCTGCTGGCAAAACCAGATCTTAAGGGACATTTGGAAGCCTAGAAGTGATGAAGCCATCCTCATTTTGGGAGAAGCCAAATATAGCAGAATAACTCCTTAGACCAGCAGTCGCTAACTGGTGGGCTCCAGCCCATTGGTGGGCCGTGAGAAAATTTTGGTGGCCCGCAGAGAAATCTCACCCCCAGAGCACTCCCCCAAAGCAATTAATCCAGGATGCACAGAAGCACAAGGCTTCTCAGCCCACATGGCCCATGGGAACCCACTCCACCCACTCACTCCTTACAGGCAAACTTGTCTGCTAAGTTGCTATTTTTCCTTTTTCTGATCATCATCTGTTCTGCCATGCCGAGAGATTTAGATTAGCTAGGAAGCAGGAAATGGTTGGATTTCTTGCTTTCTAGCTAACTACAGCCCAACCTCCCTTAGGACTGAAGGTTTGCTTGCAAGCAAATTGAGTGCAGACTCACAATTTGAGAGACTGAGCTAGCCGATGGCAGATAGATAGATAACTGAATGATTCTGTGAGCAATTCAATCTGCCTGCTTTGCCTGATTTTGGATAAAAGTTGCTTTTTTATAAAAAATTCAATATTTACATACATGGTGTGTTGTGAATTAATTTTGTGACTTTGCTTGCAAACAAATTTTATGTGACAGACTGAGTAGTCAATGGCACATGGATCTCTGAATGAATACGTGATTCTGTGAGCAACTTAATCTGCCTGCCTGCTTTGCCTGATTTTGGGTAACAGTTGCTCTTTTTTTTATTAAAAAAATCAATATTTACATAAATATTTCTAATATTTACATAAAAGCCATGCCCAGCCAGTCACATAACCACCAAGCCACACCCACTAATTAGGCCACACCCACAGAACCAGTTAGTGGTCCCTAGGATCTAAAATTATGACTTTGGTGGTCCCTGAGGTCCAAAAGGTTAGTGACCCCTGCCTTAGACAACAGGAACCATAATATATTCATACAGTTCAATTTAGTGGGAGGGAGGGATGAAATCAAGGAAAGGCAGTCCCTCAAATAACCCAGTATCATGCCATCTTATTTTATTCCTATTAAATATTTATTAATTTTCATATAACCAATCTTTAGAGGGTGACATTGATGAACAATCTAAAACTTCACGAAGGGATCTATCATCTAAAGAAGGGGTGTAAACCTCACATTGTCACAGCGGCATCATATGACATATCAGGACTTTTCCTCCTTTGCTAAACTGGGTGTGGGTGTGGCCAGCACGTGACACATTCGCCCCGTGGGCTTGGAGTTTGACAGCCCTGACCTAAAGAATGGGAAGTTCTGGTTTGGATACCAGAACCAGCCTTTATAACAGCTTGGGTCTTCAAGCCGGTATAAACTCATAGCAAGCACATTTTCCCCCACAGTAGGGATAGCATCTAACACAGGGGTCAAAGGGAAATACAGGTAGTCCTTGACTTACAACAGTTTGTTGAGTGACTGTGCAAAGTTACAAAAGCACTGAAAAAACTGACTTATGACCATTTTTCACTCTTATAACTGTTGCAGCATCCCCATGGCCAAGTAATCAAAATTCATACATTTGGCAACTGACTTGTATTTGTGATAGGTGCAATGTCCCAGGGTCAAGTGATCACCATTTGCGACCTTCTGGCAAGCAAAGTCAGTGGGGAAGCCAGATTCAGCTTAACCGCAGTGATCCACTTAACCTCTGTGGCAAGGTCATAAAACGGGACAAAACTCATTTAACTGTCTCACTTAGCAACAGCAATATTGGGCTCAATTGCTGTCATAAGTTGAGGACTACCTGGAATATGTTAAAGGAGCAGCTTGCTTCTCATACCTGGCCCAATCCTAACACACAAAACTTGCCAGTTTCATAGGAATAGCGAAACTTTAATAGCAAAACTTAGGATAGTAATATTACTATATTATTTATCACAAAATATGGAGTTTACACTGTGGGGTTTTAATGTTGTAAGTTGCCTGGAGTCAGCTTCGAGGAGTTAGCCAGCCCTCTGAATTTATATGCATATGTATTGTAATGCATTAACCAATACATACTGTAACTAATATAATACATAGTTATATAATACATAACTAATATGTATTAGTTACAAATACTGCAACTTGTGCCTTTCGATTATTTTATTAATTATTAATACCGGTATAACTAATATATATTATAACTGATATGTTTTAGTTATACGTATAAGTAATAAAATTGTCGAAGGGCACAGGCTGCAGTATTTTACCAGTTCCTGGGTAAAGTCTTCCCACTTCTCTGGTTGCTAAACCGGCGGGAAGTTAAAAACAGACAGTACAGTTGCTGTGAAGGAAACGAACGAGCGTCCCCGTCGCCTCTCCACTTACACGCCCAGCCGGAGGTGAGTCGACAGTTTCCCGGCAGCGGCGTTTACCGCGGGATCGAAGCCCAGAGCCAAGAGGTAGAGCCAGAAGTGCTCCTTCTCCCAGGCAGGAGGCGAGAACGGGTTGCTCATCTCTCCGGTGCCGCCAGACCCCCCGACACCCACAGAGGGACGACTCGACGAGCCACGGAAGGATCTCCTCCACGCGTTCGTCTCACGCTCAGCCATGCAAATGAAGCTCTCCCCCCTCCCTTCACTCCACTTCTTTAGGGTAATGGCCGCCTTCACATTCTCTCCGGAGTAAGCTTCGTTAACGGCACATCCCTCAAGGCCGCCATTTTGTTTGACCCGCCAAATTGTAAATCGAAAGGAGGCGGGTTTTTATGAATTGACGGGAAAAATATCACCGAATCAAAGACCTCGGGACCCATGACCCTTTCCATGTGATTTGGCGGCTTCTCGACCAATCCGAACGAAAGGAAGAATTTCCCAAGATGCATCGCGGCGAAGTCCTGCACGAAGGAGGAAAGAGAGCTAAAGCTGTAAAAAGGGTGGAGTCGAACTAAGGAGGTGGAACTACGATTATATATATTCTACAATGACGTGGGATAATACCCGAAGGAAGCTGAACAGCATAGAAATAGATATAGAAATATTTGTTTTCTTAAGTTTTCGCGGGTACTTACATGTTGTTCAGCTTCCTTCGGGTATTATCCCACGTCATTGTAGTTGTGCTTTTAAAGTTGTAGCAACGTTTCGGCAGAATTTCATCTGCCATCATCAGATGTAAATAAATATATCATATTTATAAATCATATATATATATGTGTGTGTGTATATATATATATATATATATATGTATGTATGTATGTATGTATGTATGTATGTATGTATGTATGTATGTTTTTTTAGGCTTTCGCGGGTATTTACATGTGTGCTGTTTAGCTTCCTTCGGGTATTATCCGACGTCATTGTAGTTCTGTTAAAGTTGTAGCTATATATATAGTGATAGATAGATAGATAGATACATACATACATAGATACATAGATACATAGATACATAGATACATAGATACATATATACATACACATACAGAGCTCTCCCAATCCATAGCTCAAGCAATATTTCCTGCCAACAAAAAGTTATTAAAAAGTTTGTGTGTGGTTTTTCTTTTTAACATGATAATTTCATCTTCAATTGAACAGTCATCCGGGTACAAATATCTTTGTAAAATAATCAAAATTTAGAGCATTATTCATTACAATAGTATTAATTCTACAATATTGAAGTAATATTCAACATACTAATCACAATATGTATCTCTCTTTAACATTTCTTTATTTTACTCATCTTTTGTTTCCCTGTTTCTAAGTTCTATTTTTGTTATTTAACCATTGATAAAATAAATTCTACATCATATAATATTCAGTTGCTTTTTCTTCTTAATTGCAAGCGTTAATCTATTCATTTCTGCACATTCTAATATTTTCCTGATCACATTCTCATCTGTAGGTATCTCTTCACTTTTCCAGTTTTGTGCAAATACTAGCTGCAGTTAATATATGAATAATTAAATATGCATTTCCATTACTATATTTTTCCGGTAAAATCCCCAATAGAAATATTTCTGGCTTTAAATCAATATGCTGCTTTATCATTGTTTCCAGCCATGTATGTATTTTTGTCATATGATAGTATGACCCAAGTATCTGGTGGCACTTCCAGCATTTTGCTGACTTATCTTTAAACATCTTTGCCAACCCTCCCTGGTGTGAAATGCCATCTATAAAGCATCTTGTACAAATTGTTCTTTTAATAACATATGCTAGATGTTACCAGATGCATAATTTACTTATTTTTTGTTTGCTACTTTAGACTAACAGATTTCTTCTTATAATTTTCTTGTACTGAGTTTCACTATTGTTGACTCATTGCACCTCATCAAATTATTAGTCACTAAGGGCAGTATAGTTGCAATTAGCGAGTACTCATTTGAAATTAACTAATACACCAGTAGTTGGTTACACAAGGGATTCCCAAATTGTTGGTTGCAATAAGTAACCTTGGATGTTACAGCATCTCACCAAACTGAGATTGTCTCAAAACTATGTTACATGTGCAAATCCTACCATTGTGTATTGTAGTCCCCTTGTATGACAAAGGTAGGTAAATCATAGTACAGGTAGTCCTTGATTTACAACAGTTCATTTAGTGACTTTTCAAAGTTAACAGCAGTGAAAAATGTGAAAACCATTTTTCACACTTACTTTGCAGCGTCCCTATGTGATGAATCATGTGATGAAAATGCAGATGTTTGGCAACTGACTCATTTATTACCATTGCTATGTCCTGGAGTCATGTGATCCCCTTTTGTGACCTTCTGACATGCAAAGTCAATGGGGAAGCCAGATTCACTTAACAACCTGGTTACTAACTTATCCACTGCAGTGATTCACTTAACAGCTGTGGCAAGAAAGGTCATAAAATGGGGCAAAATTCAAATGTCTCACTTAACAGAAATTTTGGACTCAATTATGGTCGGAACTTGAGGACTACCTGTATTCACTACATAAAGTTGCAATGCACTTCTTTTCAGATCCACACGATCTCAAATCCACAAAGACCTATGAAACAGACAATCCATCTTATAATGGGACCTCACCCTGTAAATGGTTTCTAAACAAGAAGTGCATTTTTTGCTCTGCTAGCTAGACAAATGGTTGGTTTTGGTTGCTAGGAACTGGTCTCCCTAGATTATTCACTCCTGGATTAGAAAAGGAGTAATGCAGAATCAACCTGAAACTCCTTGGACTGGTCTGTAAGGGGTGAAATTCAGATAGTTTCATCTCTTTTATAAGCTGTGTATTCTTTTTTGCTTCTCTGCTGCCAGAACTAGCTGTAAGATAGGAATTCTGCAGATTTATAAAATGCTTCCTAAGAGAGAAGTAGAGATATCTCGCTGTAAGTCAGATGAACCCAGTATCAAGCTTCTTATGGAAGTATTTGAGAAAAAATTCTCTTAAGTTGCATGATACGCTACATAGACAAATAAACAATCTGATAAAAAGTTTAAATTATTAGTAACAGAGTTAAAACAAACCAAAGAAGATGACAGCATTGTGGATAATTAGGAAGTGAAGGTTTTGTTGTGACTGGTTTAATTATTATAGAATTTTTTAATGATTTAAACTTGATAAAAATGTTTTCACAGGAGTTAAAACTGAATTAGATATCAATCTATGTTCTAGAGATGACCACTCGATTGCTAAAGTTTATAATGTTATTCAAGATGAACCTGAAAGACGAATATGTAAAAGACTGCATGGTAAAATGGGCAAAACAATTTGGGTATAATATAACACTAGATAAATGGGAGAATGTGCAGACTGGATTAAATGGATTAAAATTTACTTTGAAGGATAGTTAGAAATTTTTTATAAAATGATGTATCGTTGGTGTTTGACTGTAGATAGATTGGCAAAAATGTATAGAGGGACTTTTAACAAGTGCTGGAAATGTAATCAAAATCCAGGTACATTTTGTCCTATGTCGTGGTCTTGCAAGTATGTGAAAGCATTCTGGATAAACATAATGATAATGCAGAAATAATTAAGACACAAATATTAATAAAACTGAAAGCTTTTCTTTTAGATATTATGAATAAATCAACTGAAAAACTATTTGGGACACTATTTCTTTACATGGTCACCTGTGAGGTTTGTACTTGCTAAGCACTGGGAAGGAAAGGAGATGCCGACAGTTGAAGAATGACTTTTAAAATAAATAAGTTATAAATCTCTTACGTAAAGTGACAAAAGTCAAAGAACTAGATCTCTTTATCACCTTTGAATCGAATTAGAAAGATACTGAATAGGATAGAAGATACCTTAAAGGGATTGCAGAAACTGACCAAGAGAGCAAGTTTGGTATGGTGGTTAAGCAATCAGGCTAGAAACTGGAAGCCAGTTGGGTGACGTTGTCCCAGCCATTCTTAGAAGAAAATGTCAAATCACTTCTAAAAATCCTGCCAAGAAAACTTCAGAGAGTAATCCAGGCAATTACTACAAATAAAGATTTACTCAAAGGAACATATACACAAACGTGCACACAAATACAGTGTTTGACACTGCCTGCAAATTATAGACTCTATGGACTGGGCTAAAGATTGAGAAGGCTAAAAATCTAATAATTTATTTTTCAGGAGGAATTATTGGTTACACTAATTGTTTGCCTTCTTTCCTGAACATAATGCATGTCTGCAAATGAAGCATATCAAGAGCTGATAATAGCTACCAAGCAACCATTTTGGAAACAATAAGCCAAAGCCTACTAGAATGCATGAAGATAACAAGAGCAATATTCTACTTTTCCTGAGATTAGATGACATGCAAAATACATCAATGCTTAAAGCCATTGGTAAAAGATCAATATAACTTTACTAATCCTTTAACCTAAAGGGATTAGTAAAACAACTTTGTGACCCCTGGGGTCATCTTTTGAGAGGTAGAACAGTCTGATGTTATCAGAATAAAAAATACATTTTAGACTTACCCTATTTTTTTAACCCCAATGTCGGACAATCCCATGATTATTTCAGAAGAGTATACATAATAAACAGAAAAATAATTACAGTAGCAAATGAACTTCAATAATAAATCAATATTTACTTACCTAAACAGATACACAGAATGATCACATGTAGACAAAAAAGCAGTAGGAACAAGACTGATTTCAGACTTCCTGCTGGCTTCCCCATTGACTTTTCATGTGAAAAACTGGCAGGGAGTGTCAAAAATCACAATCTTGTGATAATGGAGACAGCGCAACATTGGGAATAAAACTGGTCTGAAATAATGAAATTTCAATTTTATAGGAGTAATTCCCGGATTTTTACCAGAGGATTTTAGGTACCTGGATTTAAAAATTATTGTGGTCTAATGTATCATTTGAGCTAACTCAAGGGTACAAATAAAAATAATTTTTAATAAAGTTTTAATAGTTTAATAAATGTTGTTTGGCAGAAGAAATAACAGATACCCTCACCAAGCCACTATCTTAAAGTTCAAAGACCTATGTGAAATGAATAATTGTGATTTGGTGCATAAGCCAATGGAAGGTGGTGTTGGAAGCCTTCTATAGTAGGCATTAACTCATTTTATTTATTCAACCTATTGATCAGTCGAAGCAATACATCTGGTAAGGATTTTATCCTGGTATTCATCATTGGTACTCAAAGCATAAGCTAGAACTTGTGTCGGCTGTCTTGTTGATTCACTATATTATTCCTTATGGGAAAAATCTGTTTGGTATTCA
This sequence comes from Laticauda colubrina, assembly GCA_015471245.1. Lineage (NCBI taxonomy): Eukaryota > Metazoa > Chordata > Lepidosauria > Squamata > Elapidae > Laticauda > Laticauda colubrina. Next base: position 38,141,125 of record BLBF01000004.1, on the reverse strand, counting down.
TCCTTTTTGGTACTCATCACACTTCCTGGAACCAAATAAGGATGAATACCAAAGTACTACTGTATTACTGTAGGATATAATCTGTCTGATGAGCCGATGCACAGTGCAAATTCTTGTGATCTTACATCAAACAGATCATCCAAAGGCTACATAGGATTTATAAGCTTCTAGAATGTAGCATTACTCAAATGTTCATTTATTATATTTTTTTTAAAAAAATGGGAATTAAATCTAAAGGTTCATTAAACTGTATAAGAACAGTTTGAATATTCACTTTCCCTTTCAGCCATGACTTTATATAAACAACAAATATATCTTCATCAAGTATTATTTTCTGAAATCAAAGACAGAAGAGAAGCATATTGTGTTGTTCATGGAAATAACTTGTTTTTTAAATCAATATAATGGTGTTGAGATCCAGCACTATATATCATATTATCAAAGGTTCTGTAATCTTATATGAATATATATTTAATACAGAACATACATAGGGAAAAGAGTGAAAAAAGGCAAGATAATGCAGTAATCGAATATCAGTTCAAACTTTATTTCCAAGGCACTTTAGTAAATATTTATTACAACTTACATCCTACATCTGATATTAGAGACACTCACCTTAAATTACAAAGGAAATCAATTATTTCTTAACCCTAGCTTTATGGAATCTACTAAATTAGCACCAAGAAATATCCTCATGTTCCCACAACAAACAGAGACAAAGTTCCAGTCGCATAGGAAAAGAAATGGTAATGACTAAAAATGATAACAATCGCATTTCTACTTCTTTTATGGTTTCAGTTCAGAAAACATGAAACTCCCCAAATCCATTATGAAATATCAGCCTAAGTGCTTATACACTGGCTGTTGTTGAAATTGCATATTTAGCAGGAATGTACAATGAGCAGAACCTGAAGGAGAAATTTCATTTTCTCATATTTTGGCCATCATGCATAGTCATTGAATCTTAAATATTTTTTTCTCCAAACTCCTACCCTTTTTGGAAGGTATTTTCTTATATCCTTTTTGAATGTGTACATTACTTCTCTACAAACTCATTTAAATCTAAAACTTAATTCTTCTATAAATGTAAAATCTAATGGGGAATTGTGTGCTTTAACCTAATTATTTAAAAATAATAATTTAAAATAAAAATATTTCTTTTATAAAGCTGCCAGTTTTCTATCTGCAATGGATCTTAGGGAGCAGTATCAAGTTATGTGAATCCACAACCAGAATATAGGTTTATTACTTTAATAACATCTTGGCTGATATGTTATTGAAGCACTGACACAAGAATATTATACTTTAAAGAGTCACCAAATATTTTAATTGCATTGAAGCAGCCTTCCTCAACAATGGATCTCTCCAATGTGTTGGGATTGTGTGCCTTGTCATCTGGGAATTGCATTCTCAATGTATTTGTGTAGGGCAAACAATATAAGAAAATTGTTTCAAAAGCTTAATGCACAATTACAGAGAATTGAGCAATCACAGAGAATTGAGCAACTTATTACTTCACTTTGAAGTTTTTGTTATGGATTAAAATATAGATATGTTGTTAAATTTAAGTGCTTTGCTAAGAGAGGAAGGAAGCTTAAGACAGCAAAGCATCTCATAGGCCACATTTCAGGTGAATTGTTAAGGCTGTTGCTTCAAAAGCTGTAAACTGTCACAACTGTGATCTAAACTTCAAAGGATATTTAAGACCATTTCAATACATTTTATCTAACACTAAAGCAGGGGTGTCAAACTAATCCCACAGGCGGGATGTGTTATGTGCAGGCCACGCCTACCCCAGTTCCGTAAAGGAGGGAAACGTGATACTTCACGTGACAGCAACGTGATGCCATGAGTTTGACACCTGTGACCTAAAGCATATATGGCTTATCCTAAAATACTTGTCTATGTTCCATAACAACAATGAATCAAGAAGCTGCATGTTGGCTGATCTAAATTAAACAAAGATGCACTCTCCAATAGCTATCGTCCCATAAAGCAGAATTGTAATTAAGTGTTCATATTCACTGTTTGTGTGTCTATGTACATGTCGGTGCACATACACACACAGAGCACACACACACATTATATTAAAGGAACAGTTTTTTCTTATGGTTCCACTATTTGTTCCATGGTGATTGGGCCATTTGCATGGGAATAGTCAGGCAGGCCTTCATCATCCAAATCCGAGATGTCCGGTATCTCATCAGATTCTGAAGACAACTCTGTGATAGTGAAATCTGGAATCTATAGAAAAAATAAGTTCAAATAAATTTGAAGGCAATATTTGAATTGTACGTACCCTTCTCCCTCACCTTACCACATGCATTAAGCATGTAAACCAAAAGAATCAGCTAGTAAAATCTCCATAACTTTATTTTAAATAGAAATAATTAAAAAGGAAAGAAAATGGGGGAAGGGGGGGAATAAAAACAATCAAAGTGCGTATTCATACACTTGCCCTACAAACAAGAGCCAGAACATTTGAGATACTACTTGGGAAGAAGGTGATCAATATGGTCATCATAAAGGGGTATAAAACTGTAAGTGAATTTCTCCTTTTAAAATCAGGATAGGCAGACGACTATACAGGAAGTCCTCCACTTAGGAGGTTTGTTTAATGACTGGTCAAAGTTACAACGGCACTGAAAAAAGTGACTTTTTCACAGTTACAACCTTCGCAGCATCCCATGATCATGCGATCAACATTCGTATGCTTGACAATTGGTTCATATTTATGATGGTTGCAATGTTCCAGGGTCATGTGGTCACCTTTCGTGACCTACTGACAAGCAAGGTCAATGGGGAAACCAGATTTGCTTAACAACCATGTTACTAACTTGCCAACTGCAGTGATCCACATAACCATTGTAGCAAGAAAGGTGATAAAATGGGGCAAAGTGCAGTTCACAAGTGTTTCACCTAGCAAAAGAAATTCTGGGCTCATTTGTGGTCGTATGTCGAGGACCGCCTGTACTTTTTCATTTGTGGAATCCCTCATTACAAAACATCGTGATATAACCTGGAGAGTTCTAAATGGGGATTGGATAAATTAAACCAGAGAGTTTTTTTTTCCAACAGCACGTCTCCTAACACTAGTTGCAAAGAAACAAGGATAGAATAAGGAAGGATATGTTTTCACCTCCTGTTTGAGAGCATCCCATTGTATAAACCAAGTGACAAGAGTTGAGAGATGCCTCATTGGCCCAACCCAACTGGGTGGTTGTTATGATACAGAGTTGTGATCTCTTAAATACACAAGATACAGATAACGGTGGGGGGGGGGGGGGGAATCTATCATTATTCAAAAAAACCTGATAATATTAATGATGTTCACAAAGAGTCTGATTGAATGTTACCAGAAACAACTTTTCATTACAATTTAAAGATATTGAGCACTCCTGGAGACAAACTACTGTAGTCCAGATTTATTTCCTATTGATTCTGCTAATGAAATACGATGCTCCAAAATATGAAATTCCAGTATTTGGACTGAAAAATTACTCAATTAACTGAACTTATATAACTTTGAATTGATGCACTTTCATAACTTTCATCTTTGCTGCAGCATATCCTGATACAACTAGGAAAAATCCCATCTCTTCACTTGTATATTAAAAGGAAATTGTTTTATTGTTAATATAATCTTCAGATTCCTGTTATCTCATCAATTATGCATGTCACTACTAGTAGGACATGACATAAATGTATACATCATTCTTTTAATTTATCTAAAATGATCAGAATTGATCTTGAGAATTTCTTCTCCTGTTGAGTTGTTTCTGGGGTGGGGATTGTTATATTTGTGTGTGTGTGTATTCTATTTCTCTGTTTTTTTTGTGCTGGATATTGACTGAATACTTAAAAAACACTGAGAGCACTACTTTGATTACATCAAGGTGTAGTACTTTAACCAATGAGCTGGAATAATAGACAGACTAAATTTAAATTTGCAATCAGCTAGAAAATGTGTAACCGTATATCATTAAGATGTATTATATATTCTGTTCTTTGAGACCTAGAATGTACATTTGATGAAACTGTATTAATGGATGCTAAAACAAAAAGCATATAAGGGTACTTAGTACTGTATATTTAATAGCTGTTTAAAAGTAATGTACAATAGAAGCCCGATGGCAGTGAAGGGTGCTTTATTTTTTTGAACATAGCTAATGTCATTTTTGCTGTAATTAACTGCAGAATATTTCAGAGAGAAAAAAACCTCATAGATGTTTCTCTAAACCGTATTCCCCAAAACCTTAAGACTGTATACTGTACACAGTGTGAGCAGAACCGAATTCATGTTGGATGGCCCACTGAAATAAATAAGGAAGTGTCTCAAATTCAGTAGCTCTACTAGATAAGGAAGTGTTCCAGTTTGTGCACAAGAGAGAAAAAACACGATGAGGACAGAACAATGGGGAATTGTAATAAAGTGCTGATGTATCAGAAACTGTGAAACTGCTTTTGGCAGATAGGGAAACGCATAAACCTCCGAAATGTATATGTGTCAATTTGAAAACAGGAAGAATGTGAGCCAAGCCCTCGTACGAGGGGGTGGACAGTTAGGGTATAAAAGTGCTGCCTGAATTTTGCTCTGGGTTCCTTCAATGCCTGAGGGGACCTGCTTTTGCAAACGCGTAATAAAACCTTGTTTTCCTTGGATCAATGAAACTTTTGGTGGTCTTTTCATCAGTGCCACCTCACAATTTGGTGCCCAACGTGGGGCCCCGATGGAATTTCGACTGGAGAAAAGGGACTGAGTAAGTGTGGCGCCACCACCTCCCATTGTAGAGGGGCCCCTCCCTTGTCTCAATCAGATCCCGGGGTAACTGCACTCAGCAGACGATCCTTGGAAACAAGTGAGAGAGAAGCCAGCCCGATGCTCCGGGAGTGTCGTTGATCACCTGAAGTGGGGACGTCCACACTCCTTTTGTCTCTGGGAGACCAGGTGTGTATCAGGTGAGTTTGTTCGCCTTTTGGGATAGAAGAAGGGATACACTGTCCTTAAACACTGGGAATCCAGTGACTGCTAGAGGACAGCGGAAATCCCTGAGTTAGGAATCTCTGGGAGATTGTTGGCAGGTAGCGTGGAGAATGGGAAAGAGACAAAGCAAGTGTGAGACGTTCCAAGAGGAAACAAGTATAGAGATAAAAAAGACCCCGAGAAGACCGATTCCAATTGACTCCCCGTTGGGTCAACTACTACAACAATGGTCGTTGCCCCATCTGAGGACTTACACTCGGAGTCTAGAGAAAAAGAAAATGATCTACCTATGCCGACATAGGTGGCCAAAGTATCCCCTCGTAGACCCTGAGTTTCCTTACCACTGGGATCCCGAAGGGTATACCAGCACGTACTGGATAACTCAGTTGAAAGAGTATATAGTGAAACCCCAGATGAAGGAGCAAATACCCTATGTGGAGGTAGGGTATCATGTTCACTTTGAAGGTCCAGTTCCACCAGAAACAGAAGTAGGACAGTTTGTCAACAAGGTGGAGGAAAGCGAAACTGAGGACTGGATGAGGAGTCCACCGGCATCGGCTCCAGCAGTCCCGGCACTACCACCCCTTCCGGCTCCGGTAGCCCAGGCTCCACCTCCACCTGCATATCCAGGACTCAGAAGGGAACTGGTTCAATTAAACAAGGACCTAGAGAATTTGCCTCTAGGAGGAAGGTCGGCCAATCCCGTGTCGGCCTTCCCAGTCAGAGAAGTCCCAAATGGCATGAATGTGCAGGGGAATCCAGTCACCGTTTTCGTGGCTGTCCCCATAAAACCTGCCGAGTTACAGGATCTGAAAAAGACCTTTCCAAAACTCCATGAGAATGTTCATGGAGTGGCGGAACTGTTGGAATTGTTTCTGGGGCCCAATGAATACACATACCAAGAACTGATGTATATTCTTGGACACCTTTTCACCCCCGAAGAGAGGAACCTCATTAGGAGGGCAGCAATGGCTGCCTGGGATAGGAGACATGCAGGACAACAGGGAGCTATGCCCTATACGATGAGGGAAGTTTCGGCTCCCCAAGAGGGACCCTGGTAAATGTGTTAGTGGGTCCTGACCATCAGGAACGGCTGTTCCTGATCGACACCGGCGCAAGCCGGATATCTGTATGCAATCTGGTAAAGGGAGCATGCAGGTCGAAGCAGACTTTAAAGGTGGTTGGGGTGAGTGGGAAATTGCAAGAGGTCAAGTTTTTGGAAGAGGTGAGATTGGAATTGAATGATGTGGTTACTGAAACCGAAATATTGTATATTCCGGATTCAGGGGTGAGCTTGCTAGGAAGAGACTTGTTGGATGTTTTTGGAATAGAATTGTGGGAGAGAAGGAAGGAAGTTCGCATGTGTATGTTAACAATAGAAGATGAGAAGATATCATTGGATGTGTGGGCAGGAGGTGAAGGGGTTAGTAGGATGGCAATACAGCCCATTCAGATCAAGATACAACCAGGGATAACTAAACTGTGGACTCCACAATATTCCCTGAGTAAGTGAGGTAGGGAAGGGTTGAAACCATTGATTGACAGATTATTAAAACAGGGACTGTTGGAGCCTACTATGTCATCATTCAATTCACTGGTTTTTGCAATAATAAAAAAGGATGGGAAGTATACATTGGTTAATGATTTGAGGAGGATCAGTGAGATAGTGGTTCCTAGATTCCCGGTGGTTCCTGATCCCTATACCATCTTGGGGCGGACCCCTCCCAAAGACAAATGGTTTACTGTAACAGATCTGAAGGATGCCTTTTGGGCATGCCCCTTGGAGGAGGGGAGTAGAGACTTGTTTGCTTTTGAATGGAATGATCCTGAGAGTGGAAGGAAACAGCAGTTGAGATGGACGGTACTTCCTAAGGGATATACCGAGAGCCCTTTGCTGTTTGGACAGGCTTTGGAAGAAAAGTTGGTGTTGTTTGAGAGAGAAAAAAGAATCACCCTGATTCAGTACATGAATGACTTGTTAACTGGGGAGAAAGAGAAGGAAATGAGAGCGGCTTCTGTGAGTCTGTTGAATTGGCTGAAGGAGCAGGGGCTGAAAGTCTCAAAAGAGAAGCTTCAGTTTGTTGAGAAAAAGGTGAAATATTTGGGACATTACATTCAGCAGGGGGTGAGGTCCTTGGACCCTGAAAGGGTGAAGGGGATCATGAGCTTGGCTCCTCCCATGAACAAGACAGAGGTGCGTTGGGATTGTTGGGGTACTGCAGAATCTGGGTAGACCAATTCAGTGTTGGCACAGTTTTTGCATAAAAAGTTGCCTGGAAAGGGAGAGCACATAGAATGGGAGGAGGGAGATAGTGAAAGGTGGGAAGAGGTGAAGAAGGCTTTGTCAACCGCTCCGGTTTTAGCCTTGCCAAACCTGAAATTACCGTTTCATTTGTATGTGGCGGTGGCTCAGGGAACAGCAGTTGGAGTCCTTGCCCAAAAGAGGGGGGGGGCAGTACCAGCCAGTAGCCTTCCTAAGCAAGGGTTTGGAGCCGGTTGTGAAAGGATGGCCAGTTTGTGTTCAGGCTGTGGCAGCAACAGCGATGTTGGTGGTGGAGAGCAAGAAGTTGACCTTTGGGGGAGCTTTGGTGGTGCATGCACCTCATCAGACCAACTCAGTATTGATCCAGCTGGCTACCACTTGGATGACCAAAGGGAGGATATTGAAGTATGAAACCATTTTGGGAACCAGTCCTGATGTGGTAATAGGGACAGACAAGAATCTAAATCCAGCAGAATTCTTGGAGGGGAGAAGGCAGGCGTGGGAGGCGGAAGACCATGATTGTCTATTGCAAATGGATCTCATGATGAAGGTTAGAGAGGACTTGGAAGAGACTCCATTGGAGAAGGGAGAGAGGTGGTTTATAGATGGATCTAGCAGGGTGGAAAATGGAAAGCGAAAATCTGGGTTTGCAATAGTAACCGGGGAAGGTGAGGTGATCGAGAAAGGGTCACTCCCAGCTGCTTGGTCAGCCCAGAAATGTGAATTGCTTGCCTTGACCAGAGCCTTGGAATTGGCTGAGGGGATGGAAGTAACGATTTGGACTGATTCCAAGTATGCACGGGGGGTGGTGCACACATTTGGGAAAATCTGGAAAGAAAGAGGTATATCAAGGTGGATGGGAAGCAAATAGAGCAAGTGCAGTTAGTAGAGCAAGCTTTAGAGGCATTGCAACTCCCTGGCCGAGTATCAATTATCCATGTGAACACACATCAGAAGGGGAACACACCGGAGGTTGTGGGAAACCGATGGGCGGACAAATGGGCGAAGGAAGCTGCAGGGGAGATAGAGTTGGTAATGGTATCTATAACAATACTGAAAAAGGAGGACGAGAAGGAGGAATGGGAGCCAGAGGAAAAGGAAAAGTTGGAGTTGGAGAAAGAGGGATGTGTCAAAACCCCAGAGGGGTGGAAGATGTTGGAGGGAGTCAAGGTGGTGTCACTCATTGTCATGAGGGAAATATTGGAGAAAGTTCATGAAGGAGGACATTGGGGGATGGAGGCCTTGGTCATGTCTGTTAAACCTCACTATTGGAGTCTGAGGATGTGGACAGTAGCTCAGGGCATCTGCTGGAAATGTTTGATTTGTTTGAAAGTAAATAAGAAAATGGCACGCAAGAAAGAGATGGGAGGGCGACCCCTAGTGGATTGGCCTTTTCAGAGAGCACAAATTGATTTCACTGAGTTGCCAGAAAAGGGGGATTGGAAATACCTGCTTGTGATCAAAGATCAACTAACGGGGTGGGTAGAGGCTTATCCCACTAGAAGAGCCACAGCTCCACAGTAACCAAGATCTTACTAGAACAGATCATCCCACGATATGGAATGATGGAAGCAATAGATTCAGACAGAGGAACTCATTTCACCCAAAAGGTTCTGCAAAGAGTAATGGAAGTGGTGGGGGTGAAATGGGAATTACACACCCCATGGCATCCTGAATCCAGTGGAAAAATTGAGAGGGCAAATGGGGAATTGAGGAAACACTTGACCAAACTACAACTTGAAAATGGCTTGGCATGGACAAAGAATCTTCTCCTAGCTCTGCTTAGGATCAGAACTTGTCCAAAGAAAGACACAGGGGTCTCTCCCTTTGAAATGCTGATGGGGAGACCCTATTTGGCCAAACTGAGCAACCCCATACCAGAGTTCAGGGACTTGTTCCTTTGGAAATATTTGCTGGCACTGTCCCGGTCTTTGCTTTCTCTTCACAAACAGGGACTGTTGGTGCAACGACCACCTTTGGCTGGTAGCCAACACCCACATGAGGCTGGAGACTGGGTCCAGATAAAGACTTGGAGAAGTGAAAAACTGCAACCTAGCTGGGAAGGTCCGTACCAGGTGCTGCTGACGACTGAATCTGAAGTCCATACTCGGGAAGGAGGCTGGACGCATTACAGCAGAGTCAAGGAAGCACCGGAACCTGAGAAACCTTGGAGAGCAATCCCAGTGGACGGTCAGCCGCTAAAGGTAACTTTGAAGAAATAGCCAGCAGAAACCAGGTGTCAGCTGAACTCTGGAGAGGACTATTTGTTGCAACTATATTTACATTAATACATCAAAGAAGTTCACAATATGTTGGACCTGCGGGTGACTTGGGGACAGACTTGTGGGATGGCAATGTGTTCATAAAGGATCTCAAGAAGGTCTCACAGGCCTTGAACATCACCAATTGCTGGTTATGCATGCACATGCCAGGAAGAACAGGTGAAGGATTGATCCTACATGCTATTCCACTTGATCAGAACAGACTAAAACCACAGGGGGATGGGACAGAGAAATATGGTGTAGAACGAAATATAACAGGAAGGATTTTTGTTCATTTAAGGGAAACGGCGTATGTATGTTTTAAGAGAAATGAAACTGGAGGGCTCCATTTAGGAGATTGAGAAAAATGTAATAAGATTTTTGATATGCCATCATCCTGTAGTAACCATAGCTATACTATACTATACTATAACCAAGAGTTATCAGAAATTAGAATATTTTAATCAAGATCAGTATCAGATGTGTATGTATTTTGAAGATATGATCAATTGGACCTGAACTTCAAATCAGACCTATGCTATGGAAAACTTTAGGTGGGTATTTTGTGGGAAATATGCATACAGGGAGATGCCACCTCACTGGAGTGGCACATGTACACTCGGGTATGTGATACTGGTGATATATAAATTTGATGGCCTTCCCCAAGGCCGAATACGTAATAAAAGAAACTCAGAATCTGGCCTCACCCAGAGTCTCTGGACCCAAGTTTCCTATGGTATAATAACACCATTGGGAGTAGCCATGAACTATCGAGATATACATATTCTAAATAACTTCACAGTAGCAATGTTCAATGATACAATAAAGAATATTAAAATGATCAACACCGAGCTTTCTGAAGACAGGTTGCTCTGCAAAATAGGTATGCTTTAGACATTGTATTAGTTGCAAAAGGGAGTGTGTGTGCTCTGATTCATTCACATTGCTATGTATACATCCATGATTTCCAACCCAATATTACAAAGACAGTAAAAATAATGGAAGAACGTATTCGTTCTAATCCATTATCACAAAGAGGTGACTCCTCATTGCCAGACCTGTGGGGAGCAATATGATATTGGCTTCCCAGCTCCACTTGGTTGAGATCTACCATCATGGGAATTATATTGATTATTATATGCTGTGTATTGTTGTGTTCAGTGTTTCCCTGGTGCAATAACAATGTGTGGGAAGATAGGGAAATCCTTGGGTTCATGATTTGAGAAGCAGGAAGCAGAACCTCTGATGATGTATCAGAAAGAAAACACTCTGAAAGAAGCAGGATATCTGCTGCTTGCGTTTGAGACAAGAGTGGAAAAAGAAAAAGGGGGGATTGTGAGCAGAACCGAAGTCATGTTGGATGGCCCACTGAAATAAATAAGGAAGTGTCTCAAACTCAGTAGCTCTGCTAAATAAGGAAGTGTTCCAGTTTGTGCACAAGAGAGAAAAAACAGAATAAGGATAGAACAATGGGGAATTGTAATAAAGTGCCGATGTGTATAATCTGTATAGATGTGCCATCTGTATAATTACTCTCTCTCCCAATTGGTATTGTAGCTTTCTTTATAATATTTTATTATTAAAATGAATAAGTCTTACATGCCAGTGTAATCCACACAGACTTTGCATTAATTTGCAGTTCCTGTCAAAGGTTGCTTATTAAAACCCCCAACATCAGTGGTCTTGGGCACGGGGTGGGGATGAGGAGGCTGACAGAAGCAGTGTTATGACCTTGCGCCAAAAGCCACGTCATTTTTCTATACATCATGACATTGCTGTATTCCATTGTGTGGGCCCCTGGAAGAGAGGCCCAGTGACTTAAAACATGCTGCTTCAGCATTTAAGATAAATTTGTTTTAAAACTTTCTGGCCAAAACTTATACCCTGTTGTATTTCTGCCTTCCTTTAAAGGAATAGGAATCACTTTTGGGGTAAAGGGAAGCCTATGGCTTTCCAAATGACCTTACTTTGCAGCTCCATCAGTTTCCATCATATAGCCAAGGATCAGGAAAAATGGGAGATGTAGTTCACCAGATCAGAGGTTAAGGCCTATTTCAGGCATCAGGTAATAATTTACATTTGTGTCAGGTACCAATTGAAATTTCTGCCCATGTAAGTCTATTTTTGGGTATGTTTTTATTTATGTTTATGTATTTATTTATATTTTCAGCATTGTTGTCAAAGCACTATGTAGAGCAAGGGTCTTCAAACTTGGCAAGTTTATGATTTGTAGACTTCAACTCCCAGAATTCCTGAGCTAACATGACTGGAGAAGGAATTCTGGGAATTCAAGTCCACAAGTCTTAAAGATGTCAAGTTTGAAGACCCCTGATGTAGAGGGACTATGTATTTTAAGGAATTACTATATTATCCAACTTTGTGCTAAAGCATCTCAGAATACTTTTGAAGACTGCCAATCTTCCAGCCTCTAAATATTACTAGCATTGCCACCAAGCAGCTGGTACTTTACAACTTTGAATTGGGAACTGATTTTTTGTTTAGAGCCAAAACATTTTGGTCTATGAAGTTATTTTCAGAGAAGAATCAAAGATGATCACAAAGTGTCAATGTAAATTAAAGGCCCTGTCCCACTGGCTGATGGATGCAAAACGTATGCATAAAGGTCACAGCGGATGAGCAGAATTTCGGGGGTGGCTCCATCCATTTTCATCCACTCCAAAAATTGGCGAAAATTTGCATAAACAGAACAGAAAAGAACGGACATGGGTAGTATGTCGCGGGGATGTTAAACGGATGTTCATCGGAAGCCTAGCGGATGAAAGCGGATGGAAGCGGATGACACCTCCAAAGGGGTTCCGGGGGAGAATTTCGAAGCAGACGCATAGCGGAAGGGGCAGATGCATAGCGGATGAAGTGGATGCATCACGTACGCCGATAGGAAAGAAAGGGGATGTACATCGTACGCGGCGGAAAGTTCATCCATTCAAAAAGTTTTGTGCAGCTCAAAACTTTTTGCGCAGATAAAATCACAGTGGACGGATGCTCGACAGAGAGCGTATGAAACATGTATGCAGTGAGTACACAACGGATGCATAGTGTTTTCCAACAGATGGCAAGCTTTTTTTAACGTTTTACATCTTCTTTGCATCCGTAAGTGCAGTGGGACCGGGCCTTAAAGGCTCAACCTGCAATGCAATCTAAATGACAATAAATGTAAATCTGATTTTCTATACTCAAGTTATTATTTGCATCTTTTATGAAGGAATGGCAATGGCTCAGCCATTTGGCTTGGAGCCCTGATGGAGGTGCTCTGTTAGAAGTGGGTTGATGGACTTAACAGGAAAGATATCACCAATGTACCATTCTTGTCTTTTTTTCTACCTAATGTTCATTTTAAGTCATCTAGAGCCATTTTGCAGTCAGACAGGCAGCTTGGAAATTTCATAAATAAGTTGTCATGTTAATTTATTTTGATCATTTGTAGTTTTGTTTTGTATTTATCTGATAAATATTCTGAAAATTCCTTTGTAAAATGTGTTTCATGTTTACAATAGCAAGGACAAGTGAGTTTACTATCAGTCCCCATCCCTTCTTCCAGTCCTCTTATCTTATGGGGAAAAAAGTAAGCACTGACAAGGCAGAGCCCTTAATTTATTTTTATGAAACTTCCCAAGTAGGAAAATCTGCCCCCTAAACTTTGAGACAGCAGGTGGCGATTATATTTTCCAAAACCGTGTTCAGCATTGTTTCTGTATTTTATAGTGAGTCTAGTAACCGGAGGACTCTGAACAATTATTACTGACATTTTATGAAATGGTTTTCTGAGCTTAGAGAAACTATTAAATATTTTTGTACAAGAAAATGTAACCCAAGAGTCTTCAAACTTGGCAAGTTTAAGACTTGTGGACTTCAACTCCCAGAATTCCTGAGCTAACATGACTGGAAAAGGAATTCTGGGAGTTGAAGTCCACAAGTCTTAAAGCTGTCAAGTTTGAAGACCTCTGATGTAACCAGATGAGTGTGCATTAGATCAAGTAATAGCAATAGCAGTTAGACTTATATACCACTTTATAGTATTTTATAGCCCTTTCTAAGTGGTTTACAACAGGGGTCTCCAACCACCGGGCCCTGGACCGGGACCGGTCCGTGGATCATTTTGTACCAGGCCGCAAAGAATGAATAATCGTGATTAAAATATACATTAAAATATATTTTTCATAAAGAAATAGTAAAGAAGCCCTTTACTATTGGGGAAGAATTGATTTTGCCGGACCTTGAAAATGTGTTTCTGCAGGAAACTGGTCCCTGGTACAAAAAAGGTTGGGGACCACTGGTTTACAGAGTCAGCATATTGCCCCCAACAATCTGGGTCCTCATTTACCCACCTTGGAAGGATGGAAGGATGAGTCAACCTTGAGTCCACTTACACAGACATAATAACCCCTACCTCAATTTGCTCTTGAAAAATTACCATGTTTTTGAAGGTTCTATTTTAATTTTAATTCAGCCTTCCTAATATGGGATTCTGTCTGAGAAAGGTTGTCCACCATTTCTTCAAGTCAAGTTTGGGTCTGTTACACCACATTTTAATGTTTTTTTAAATCATTATCTCAAACCAACTCTATTTTATCAAAGCCAATGTTACTAACCAATATTAAGAGTATTTTTGTCCACATAACTGAACCAAGTTAAGAAACTGTGTGCTTTGCCCTGTTTTCATATAATGCAAAGATTGTGCACCAGATCAATTTCCCATATCCCATATCCAAAGCAGAAATACTCCTACATCTAGGATTAGCTTTTAGGTCCAATTTCCAAAGTTATTTGGAATATTTTGTGCCATTTTTTTACTGCAGGAAGTCAATACACAATGATGGAATTGCACAACCTGAAGAAAACAGTGATGGACATCTATCCAAACAAGTGATCTCAAATTTATGGGTTAAATTGCCTTTCTATACCATTGAGATAGCACCTTGCAACTTAAGAAACATTATTTTGTTAGATTGCTGCTGAAATTAACATTATCCCTTTAAGTAATCAGACAATGCCCAAAAGGTGATATGCCAAAATAGGCTAAGGAGAAGTTAATTAATACTTTTAGTAACTTCAGGAATGCATTTAAGGAAGGAAATTTAGTAATAGACTACCTCATGATTTGTTGAAAATCCGGATTTATAGAAGTGTGATCTAAAAACAACTCCCTTTTTGTTTTATTCTATTTTATCAACTTGAATAGAATCTTAGTAGTCATTGAGAACATATCACCTCTCATTCTACAGCCTGTTTCTTCTATATTTAGACAAAACCATTATCACACAGATTTTTGGAAGTTTTGGAAACTGCTTGGGATAAACATTTTTTACAGCCAAGCAATAAACAAAACATGGTACATTTCTGTTTGGGATAAACATTTTTTTCATATCCATGAGTTTTCAATCATAAGAGCCAGGGACTATAACACAATCTGATGGATTATCCAAGACCACAGGATGTCTGAATTGGATCTCAGTAGCTTAAAAAAAATCACCACCAAGTCACAACCCTCCTTTTGAGAGCCCTGTCAAGCAACAGAAGGTACGATAAGATTAAGCTGAAATAGTAAAACTTAAGCAGCAGCAAGTAGTTAGTAAAGCTGGATGGGAAGCCACAGAAGGAAACAAATGCGGCAGCAACATTAAGCCCATCTAATTTAGATGTAATGCATGAAAAGCCGATTAAGGGACCAGCAGTTTATATTCACCCAATTTTAAAATACAACCCAGCTCAATAATAATTGAGTCACAATCTAGCATAGAGAATATTTGTAACCATACTTGCTTACACAATTCAAGAGACAGACTTTGGCTGCTGAAGCATTTATTACTTGAGAGCATACATGGAGAATTACAAGGCAAAGTGCTACTGAAGACAAGCTACATACCCGCGTACACACAGCATGAATCAAATTGAGTGCATAATACTTGAGAGTACTTCCAGTGGAGTGGATTAAGTTGTACAAAGTCTTAGAATTTTAAATACTATAAATGTTCACAGCACATGAGGTAAACACTGGAAAAAGATTAGTCATGAACTTCATTCAAACAGAGCAGGGAAGTTGATCAGAGCGCTCTTTTAGTATTTAAAATAATATGGCTTAATGTTTTAAAGAAATAGCATGAATGCAAAGGCACTGATATTCCAATTGCCCTAGTGTATATTTTTTTCCAAAGTTATTTTCTAATTGTTTTGCTTTGTTTTCTAATATACATTGAAAAGCTTTGTTTTTAATATATTTAAATATATTAAGATGGGGCTTCATAGCTAAATAGCTGAACAAGATGTGGTCTCCAATGTTCAGCTCAGGTTTAGAAGTCATAAGGCACCCACATTTTTCAGTCCACTTAAGCGAAGGACATACAATTGAATTTAAACGTGCAACACCATTTCATTATGACAGTTCCCTTTGACAGAGAAAACTCTAATGGAAATAGGACAAAATTCTGCTAATGGCTAAGCCACCGTGTTAGTTTGGGCACAAAGTGTACATTTGCCCGCCACGATTTATTCTTCCTTCTCTTCAGGCCGTTTGTTCTTCTGGTTGGTTTTTTTATCCCCTTCACCTTTGTGCCCAGCACTGCGAGGGCCAGCCAACTGTGGGTAAAAGGGACCTACCAGCCAGTTGAGGGGCGTGTTGTTAACAAGATAATCCATCACGTCATCCAACGACTCTTTCATTTTCTTCAACTGCCCTTTACTAGAGGTGAGAAGGTTGTCAGACACTTCTCTGAGAGAAGAGGCCGACCGGAAGTTTGTGTACACATCTCCTGCAATTTCTCCAACGTGGTGGACCTGGTCCTGAATATTCTGGGGCAAACCCTGTATGCTGGACACCAGTGTGAGGCAGGTGGTCTGAAGCTGCTGGCTCAGGTTCTGTGCGATTGCTAGAGTGCGCGATTCAATGTGCTGAAAAAGAGAACAGCTCTTATAGTAGACGAATAGTTCTTTGCAAAAAGTTTTTTAAAATTTCACAACTTAAGACAGGATCTTTGTTGATGCTTCATTAGCAAAGGATACAGGAAAACTTTTATAAATAGGTTATAATGTGAGCCAGAGCTTTCCGCATGGACATATCCAACTTTGGAAGCAAAATTGGATTTAGCTGGGGAATTGTAATATGATTTGATCAAATCCTATCTTTATCGATGTGGCACAGTGGTTAAAGTGTAGTATTGCAGGCAAACTCTGCCCACAGCCTGGAGTTCAATCCTGACAGGGCTCAAAATTAACTCAGTCTTCCGAAGTCGATAACACGAGGACCCAGTTTGTTGGGAGCAATATGCAAATAATGCTTCCACATTGTAAACCGCCTAGAGAGTGCCTGTAAAGCACTATGGGATGGTATAGAAACCTAAATGCTATTATTATTTCAACCCACATAATGTGGAATGGATCCACCTGCCCTCCTGTCGGATGCAGCAGAGATCAAAATAGTTTGCCAATTCTTCTTTCCACCTGCAGCGTAATAAAATTTTCATGCTGCATAAGAAAGTCTTCAATTTTCTAGACGGGAGGCAGACAGAATTATAATGACATGCTATTGTTATTTGTTTCAGGTGTACTCAGTGTGTGAAAGCAGAAGCTTAAAAAAAAGTAATTACTGACAGAAAATCAGTGCAATGGAGACAGTGCTATTTTCTAAGTATGCAGCAGTGAAATGAGGCTAGTCATTTCCTCGTGTTCTACTTATGTTAATTTCTTCATAAGCTTCTCTATGTGATTCAAAAGTTTTACTTCCTGAAAAACTTTAGGTGATTGTGATAGACCCCTTCAAACTGAAGGCAAATATAATTTCAGAATGACTGTACTACTTGGGGAATCTGGAGAACTATGAAATTAACTTTTAATAATTCTAAGTATTTAACTGCATAATGTTTCCGACACTGCATGAGTTCAACTGGGCCAAAGCATTTTGCTGCTGATTTTCATTTGTACATAGTGTCAACAAATGCATTTTGTTGTAGTATCTAACTGTAGTCAGACAGCAATGATGGATTTCAACTGACCTAATACTATTTTTCCATTCTGGTAGTGTTCTGGTGAAACTTTCCACCATATGTATTGCTGACTACACCTAGATTTTCAGGAAAGTAGTACAAGTGGTACAAGTGTGAAAGCAGACAATGAATCTTCAGTGACATGTTGCAATTCATGGTCTTGCATGCTGTTATGATGTTTGCCAACCAGCTGAATGTAGTTTAGTGCTCTGTAATTGCGAAGAAAATTCTCAACACATCCTTGAATGCTTTCCGGGCAATTTTGTCTGGCTCCATTAACAGATCTTTGAACTGCTTGTCATTGATGACATATCTGATCTGTGGACCAACAAAAATGCCTTCCTTAATCTTGGCATCAGTTATTATGGAAATATCTGTCTCAAATAACAAAAACCTTCACCTTATTTGTTCATTGTTTTCACAACATTTTTCATCAATCTTGAGTTATATGTGAAGTTGAGACAAAAATATCTTTGATGGGTCAACAAGTACTTCATGTGTCAGATGTTTCTTTCCTGGAATCAAAAGCTTTTAAAATAGGTATTTCTTTTTAACTAAAATGACTCTTTTGCACAGCTGTCCCATTCATATAAGTAACAGTAAATTTGATTTGATTTGAGTAATACTTGGTATATCTGAGCTGCATTCCAAGCAGTACAACCATGTCTTTTAGATCTCCACAGATTTGGTGTGCCGAATGTGCTTCAACAACAGTTCCATGTTTTTGTATGTTTCTTTCATGTGTGCCACAATGTTAACAGGTACTAAAGGATATACAATTTGCTATTGTATAAAAACAGAAGATTTCTTTAAAATAGTATGTGATATATTAAAATTACAGGTTATTTTTGTGATTAGTAGCCAAAAATCTATAAGATATATCCAAAAGTGTTCACGAAGCAAAATCTTTGTCATCTAGCAATAGCAAAGTCATATATTTTTTGTCAGCTCTTGACTGATACATTTCTGATTTAATTGCTGCCTGTGTTACACAATGAAGAACTTATAAACACAATATAAATCAAGAAGATGCCACTTTTCAATGGAATTAGTTTTTTTGACATAGCTTCAGCATGTATTCCTTTCCACTTACCTCAGCACTTTGTGAAGCAACCTCGCCATTAAGGCTAATGTTTTTTCTCCATTCTGTCCAGGAATTATATAATTTCTGTTGGGCACCTTGAAGTTTCACGTTAGCATTAGTCATGTTCTTTCTGGCATAATCCAGCTAGAATGTACAACATACCAAATTTTACAAAAGCATACATACCTTTGTTTTAATTGCTTTTAAATTATTGACAAAAAAAAAAAAACTAATCCCCCAAAAATCACACAAAATTCTTCTTGATGTATCATTTATAACCACTGGCCCTCAGGAAAAAAAATGATGTTAAGGATCTGATATTTTATCTTTGCTTTTTAAAAAAAGGAACTTTGGTCTCTTTGGAGCCATCTGGAAGAAGCATTAGTGACTCTTTTGGTAGCTGCAAGAGTCATAATTCATAGCTGGTAATTCAGGACTACTATGTTAGCTGTGCTCCTTTGAGAGGTTTAAAGCCAGGAGGTGAAATGCATGGTTGAAGACAAAGCCTCCCCATTTTCTTCCCATTGTTAAAAACCTCTGAAAGATCCCTTGACATTGATGCCTATCAATTTGGTTGTTATTGAATTGACATAACCTGCAGTATAGTGGCCTTGTGCACGTATGTTCAACAGAGCTCTCCAAGGGAAGTCAGAGATGGAAATGGGAAAAAATAACTATCTTCTCCCACAGATTAAGTGAGAGAGGCCACAGATATCCAATAAAACCAAAATTACACAAATATTATGAATTGTGCATCAGGATGATGCAAGCTCCACATTTTGTATTTTCAATTCAACAACATAAGACAGGAAGAGTGGAGCTCGAGTCAGAACACAAATTTCATCAGTTACTCCCCCTTTGGCTCCGGAAGATCTACAACACAGAGGTACTCTTTTCCACTGTTGTAGAAGAAGAAAAAAGATTCGATAGAGGTTTTTAGACACTTATTGCCAGATTATACTTTTTGAGCTGGCTATCCAAAAATTGGATTCCCACTCTGCATGAAGAAGTCATGTGATCCATTCGGCTTAGAACATTTTGTACTGTGATTCGCAAAATCTGATTTATACCTTAGTGTTGTGTGAACCCAGGATGCTATAGTTATGTTCAACAACCTATGGTTAAAGTAAGCCAAGCTTAGTGTGATATGCAAATGTGTCTCAAGTGCAAGTTAGGCATTTTATTTAAGCTCAAGGCTCTTGTTTCATGCTTTGCCATATCTGATCCTGGAAACAGCAAAAAAACAAAAAAACCATCCATGGAGAATTGAAGGAGTGATTAAATTTGTTTAATAATCTTGATATAATTATTAACTAGTCTTTATTTGGGGTACTTTTTCTTCAATCTTTTGGAGAAAAGAGCAGAACTGATGTTTCAAGATGTCTAAGGTTTTTTTTTTTTAAGTTTATCTCTGTTGTATTAAAAACTTATTTTGACAGGTGATTTTATTTTATTCTCTACTTACAGGTGATAGTTAAATACCTTAATTTTTAAGATTTGGTGTGAGTTCAACCTTGGAAGTGTAATTAATTCTCAAAGTCCACAAAAAAGGAGAGGCTCAGAAGAGCAAAGAAAATAACATACACTTCAGGAGACCACGATATTACTGATGCAACCTACTTAAGAAAAATGTCACTTACCAGGTTAACAGTATAATTGAGCTGAGAAATTGTCTCTTGGCTTCTGAGCTTAGCATCCCTAAATGCATTTAGAGCCTGTTGATAGGCACGTGCTCGGACCTTTGAAGACAAAGACCCTAGCCTAACATAGTAACTTAGCTTCTGGTCTCCAGTTTCAAATCCTTCCATGTTAGTAGCTTCTTTCTCTGCAAAGTCAAAATACAAACCTATTAATCTTATCATCAAGGCCATACTAAAAGTCCATACTATTCCTTAATGGTAAATTGGCTGGCTCAAATCAGGAAAAATTACTATTATCAGTAAGGAAGGGGTCTCTTGTTAAGGGTCAGAGGTATGCTTTGCAAAAATATAAATTCTTGAAAAAACCCATGACAGGTGAGGGACTACAAGCTGGGTTCTGTTGTTAAAGGATACAGTCAAAGCTAATCTCTAAACCAGCATTTGTATACAGCCACGTTTCTCATCCGGGCAATTTTTAAAATATGCAGACTTCAGTTCCCAGAATTATGCCCTTTATTAATTTTTACTTTCCCTGTGCACATTATTATCATTGTTATAATTTTCTATTGTTTTCCAAGTACAACAAGCGCTTCTGTACTGGAGACAAATTATATGCCTAGCCAGACTTGGCCAAATAAAGAATTGCTGGTTGAAGAATTCTGGGACTTGAAGTCCACATGTCTTAAAGGTTATGAGAAACAATGGCATAGAGCAAAAACTGCACCTTCCTCACTGCAATAAAAGGTACTAATCAAATCAAAACAGTAAGCTTTCCAATCCCACATATGTATTACTGTGTTTCCTTGAAAATACGACCTAACCCAAAAGTAAATCCTAGCTTGTGTGCCCGATATAAGCCCTACCCCCCCAAATAAGCCCTAATTAAGACCCCTGCCCACTCCAGGGTGCACTAATAAAAATTAAACTAAGGTGTGGAGGGGGGTGGGTGGACTGCCCTACTACTTACCTTTGGACAGTTGCAGCTAGGCCTCGCACACCCCGACACATGCTTTGCCAGCCCATTTGTTCTGCAGCCGGCAAGGTTATTGGCTGCAGAGGCCTTCAGGAAAGTCTTACCGGCTGCAGAAACTCCTGAAGGCCTCTGATGGCAAAAACGAAGCCGGAGGGCGAAGCACGCAAGTGAGGTAAGTCAGTGGATGACACTCCCACCCCCAAAATAAGACCTGGTGCCTTTTTTGGTTGCAAAAGAACTATATTAGAAAGAGCCTTATTTTTTTGGGAAACACGGGAGTAGCTTTGGTCCCTGAATCTTCCAGCAGATCCTTACCCAGCTCTTCTGTGGTATGTGGAAGGTACTGATCAACCAAAGTTTCAGACTTGCTGAGTGCAGTATCCACTCCAATGGTCATTAGGCACACCATCCGACTCTGCAGAACAGTGTTAATGCTGCCATGGACTGCATATTTAGTGAGCTCCACGCTGTCCAGAACCACCCCTTTTGTCTTGTCAACAACTTCACTCAGGGTGTGTGTGACTGTATCCTTGGCACCAGTCACAGTGGTTGTCATGGCATCCTTTGCACCAACAACTGCATCCACAGCATTGGCAACCACCTAAAAGAAGTTAAAGGTTTTTCTCCAAGAGCTCAAAGAACATATAAATGTAGTCTATTTGTTTTAATGTTCAGTGATGTAAAGAGGCTCTCAAACTCGTAACGGGCTGGATGCGTCACGTGCAGGCCACACCCCCACCCGGTTTAGTGAAGGGGGGAAAGTCCCGATACATCATGTGACGACGTGAGTTTGACAGTCTTGAGGTATCAGGTACGTCAAAAACAAGAGGTCGTAGGTTTGGTGTAAAGCAAGGGTGTCAAACTCAAGGCTCGGGGGCTGCATCTGGCCCATGGCTACTTAGATCTGGCCTGCGGGGCTATCCTGGAAACAGCAAAGGACTAGCCTCCTGCAATCCTCTGCCAGTAAAAACAGAGCTTGGGAGGGCGAGCTCCATTTTCACTGGCAGAGGATTGCAGGAGGCCTTGGCAGCTGAAAATGGCGCTCAGGAGCCCATTTTCACTGGCAGGGTGCTTGGGCCTCTACAGGCACCCCCGACACAAGTGACGTCGAGCTGGCCATGTTCCCCCACCCTCCCCAGAGGTTGAACACAACCCTGATGTGGCCCTCAATGAAATAGTGTTTGATACCCCTGTTGTAAAGCAAAAAAGATGTGAATTGAGGAAGCAGAATGTAGAAAAATTGTACTTCATGTCCGCTTTCTCTTAAAAAGAAACAAAGCCTCATTTGGTCATCACTGTTGAAAGAACTTAAGATAATTTAAATGCATTCAGGTCTCCAGGCCTGAATGAATTGCATTCTAGATGCTAGCAGAGGTGATTTGGAGCATCTCCAAAAAGAGGTACAGGTAGTCCTCCACTTAGGACCACAAATGAGCCCCAAATTTACATTGCTAAGTGAAAAATTTTTGCCCCGTTTTACAACTTTTCTTGCCTCATTTGTTCAGTGAATCACTACAGTTGTTAAATTAATAACATGGCCATTAAGTGAATCTGGTTTCTCCACTGACTTTTGCTTGTCAGGTCGCAAAAGGGGACCAACTGTCATAAACATGAATCAGTTGTCAAGCATTCGAATGTAAATCACGTGACTATGGGGATGCTGCAAGCTTAAGTGTGAAAAATGGTCATAAGTCACTTTTTTTCAGTGCTGTTGTAATTTCGAATGGTCACTAAGTGTACTGTTATAAGTCGATGACTATCTGTATAAATATTTTGCGTCTTCCTTGCTGACAGGGGATTACACATTACAGAACATTTCACAGATGCAAACAGGCTTTATAAACAGATGGAACTTCCTATCCTAGAAAGATTATGTACTTTATATGTGAGAATTTTGAATTAATCTATGCATGAAACAATAGGTGTCAAATCCATGAGCAAACCTATTTTTTTTATCAACTAATATCATAGTCAGTCCTTCAGGTTTATTGCACACCTTCCTGAAATTAATTTAAGTCTAATCCAATTTAACTGCTCCTATAAATGTTAAGTACTAATCCAGATCATTTGAACATAGCACCATTACGAGACGATGGGATTAAAGGCAAATAAAAATATGTCCAAACAACCTACCTTACCAGTTGGTTGATAGAGTATAGGCATTTTTTCTTCAACTTTGTCCAATCCCATGCAAGCATAGCTATTGGCCACTGCAACTGCAACAATTAAGGATAGAGTTCAGATATTGCTGATATGCCTTCCAACAATTCCATTTTAGGATAATTTGGTATTGACAATATTTGACAAAAAGTACCAAAGGAGCAAAGGGGAAAATTATTATGGGGTTGTGGAATGTTATTTATTAATTGGTTAAATTTATTTGCTACCTCTCTCTCTATGGTGCTACTGTAGGCAGCTGCACTACATAATAAAATAGTGTTCATTTGTAGATGTTTGGTATGTGCATTTGTGTATATATACAATATAGATACGTCATTGCACAAGATGTATGTGTGAAGGTATTAATGGACACGTATGACAGAAGCGCTACATGAGACCCACTGCACATGGAAAAATACCAGAATGGAAATTTCTTTTAAAAAAAACCTGAGTAAGGGATGGTTTTCAAAACAAGAGATGGTTCCTAGCTAAACTGGATGAGGCAAAGGCTTTCAAGTGGAAAATACCAGAGGTTGTGCTAAAAGTGCCAAACTAGGTGCAATGCAGGCTGCATACAAGTGGGGGAGGGGGTATTGGGGTGTGGCATGAGCTTAGGCAGGCCAGGGAAACAGGGCATAAGGTACTCTTTGTGTGAGCAAAGGGAGGCGGGGGGGGAGCAAAGGACATGGGGGAGTACATGCATATAAGTGTGTGTAGGACAAGATAACATAAGAGCGCGCACATACGTGAGAATGCAGGAAGGCCAAGGAAAGTGAAGGCGGGTGTTTGCATGCAAATGCACAGAGGCAGCAAAGAGGGTATAAGATATTTGCATGTGTATAAGGACAGGAAGGGAAAAGGGTACCTTATGTGTCCATGCAGGCAAATGAGCACAGGGTGAATGCATGTGTGTGAGTACAGAGGCACCAAGGAAAAGGAGTGCAGGGTGCATGGGTGTGGGTACATAGGGAGGCCGAAAAAAGAGGGGATGAGTGCAGGGTGGCAGTAGAAAAAGCATGTGGGGTACATGTGTACGTGCAAGGATAGAGAGGCCAAAGAAAGAAGATACAAGGTGTGTGGTCAGAATTTCAAGGGAAAAAATCCTAAGTCCCTTTGTTCAGCACTGTTGTGACTTAAATCGTTGCTGAATGAACGGTCTATCTGTAGTCTACCTACCTATCTTGAGTCTACCTAACTCAAGGACTACCTGCAAGGTGATAAATTCCTCTGCAACTTAAGTCTAAACTCTTGAGTAGATATGCATATGATTATCTTTGTAGGATGAAATTAAGTTTTTAGATCAGAAATTGGGCAATAAATGCTATAAATCTGCATTTATTCCTAAGTGTCCTGACTCTCTGGATATACCATAACGTTGGAGTTCTTATGGAATTCTCCTCACAACCTTCCTGAAAGGAATAGCTGTTCTTTGAGGCAAGCAATTGGTGGCCTTTAAACTCACTACTAATCGGTGTTAAGGAGAACCATGGCAGAAGTACCGTGTTTCCTGTCTTGTAAGATCCTGTCTTATATTTTTTTGGTCACCAAAAAAGGCACCAAGTCTTATTTTTTTGGGGGGGAGGATGTTGTCCACTGACTCACCTCACTTGTGCACATCGCCCCTGGCCTCCTTTTCACTGTCAGAGGTCTCTGCAGCCAATAAAAAAGCTCCAGATTGATTTGGAGCTCTGTTATCAGCTACAGAGGCCTTACCAGCTGCAGCAGAAATGGGCTGAGGTGTGCAAAGCTTGGCTACTACTATCCAAAGATTAGTAGTAGGGCAGCTCTATTGCTTCCCCCCAGCTTAATTTTTACCTGTGCCTCCTGGAGTGGATTGGGTCTTAATTAGGGCTTATTTTGGGGATAGGGAATATATTGGGTGTACATGTAAAAATCAAGCTAGGACTTATTTTCTAAGTAGGTCGTATTTTCAGGGAAACATGGTATATAAAATTATACATGACATAGATTAACATTATGTGTGAGAAGTTAGTTTTTCCTCCCTTCCCTTTTCGTAGGATGATGAAAAGCAAGGTCATTTACTGGAACTAAATGTAAGGTAGGTTTAGGACTGATACAAGGAAATATTTCTTTTTCTTTTTTCTTCCTCTCTCTCTCTCTCTCTCTCTCACACACACACACACACACACAAGCACACAGAATAAATAATAAATTGGTCCTTTCATGTCAGCCTTGACCCCTGGTATTGCCTATACAAGCCCAAACAATAACCTTGGCAGGACGACTTGTGGAAGTGATTGGCTCTTGCTTTCTTCCTGAAACTAAGAAAGAATGACTGGCCAAAATCATCCAGCTGCTTTGTGCTCAAGTTGGGACTAGAACCTAATATCCTGGTCTCTTGATCTCTAGCCCTATGTGCCTTAACTGCTGCGCCAAACTGGCTGCCAGTGCATAGTTAAACAACTGAATTTGCTACAAGCACATGGAACAGCAACCGCTCATCTTCATCAAAGAATTGTCCCGTGGTTTTAAAGAATTGTCCCATGGTTTTAAAAACAGACCGGGAAGATTCATCAAAGATCTTTATCAAGCAATGGTTGTTAGTATAAATTATTACTTCCTTCTTTACAAGCCACAATGAAAAGGCATTAACAAATCCTTAGTATGTGACCTTCCCCCAAGGCATCCAGTGACGCATAATGTTGGAAATGGCCCTTTGGCCTGATTCAGCAGGCTCCTCCGAATTAAGGAAGTATCAAAAGCTAATTCAGCTTTTTTTTTTTTTTTTGCTGTCATAAAACAGGAAGCTTCCTGAATTCATCTTTTAAAAGGCCAAAGTTGAGCATAATGTTCCCAATAGCAAGCTGAAACACAGTATTTCCTGGCCTTCCATCACTTTTGCAAAATTAGATTTTCCCCGAGTCAATACCCACACACAACAGAGTACTGTCTAAAATATAAACTGTAATTTCTGACAGTTTATTTCTGACAGGATTTAGAAAGTAGGTGAAAGGTAAACGCAGTCGTTGGGTGGAAGTGGGTGAAGAGTGATGACAGAGCAAGCTTGAGCAACAGCTATTTATTTATGTATCAGCTTATGAATCCAAGTTCTCTCAAGTTCCTGACACATAAGTCATTCGAATTTTAACATCGGAAGCTAACCCTATTTCATTTTAAAAACTCGAAGTTCAGCCATGGCAGCTCTTAGGTATGCTGCAGACATTAGTAATAATTCTCCAAATTATTATTATTTGAAGTAGGTCCTGTAATTCCAGCAAATGACAGGTTGAGAAAACGTTGTTTGAGCGCACACATTTTGGCACTGGCGTCAGAGCCAGTGACATACTCTACTTCGAAGACAAGGGAAGTGATATGCAGCAAGCAGCATATGGCACATCTCATCTCTCATTCCACCCACCTTTCACACCTATTTCCAAGATTCCTAATCTGATCTAATCTAATCTAATCTAATCTAATCTACCATTCCGCCCACCTTTTAAACCTATTTCCAAGCTTTCAATACTCATGTCAAATTTCATTCAAATTTTTTTGAGGAACTGGAATATCAGAGATGCAAGGCTATTATACATTGGAAAGTAAAAGAGGTTGAAAGTGCTTTTCAGGCTAAAAAGAAAGAAAAAAATGAAGAGATGCTAAACTCCAAGAGTTCCAAAAAGGTGCAGAGAAAAAGTATTATGGCTTACTTTGCGGCTCCAACTTTTGGATGATGGGCAGGGCACTGGTGAGGGCCACTGCAGTAATAGTCTTCACTCCTTTCTCTGCCATCTCACAGACAGATTTCAGATATGGGTAATTATCTTTTGTGTTGACATAAGCAGAAGAGACCATATCGTAGGTGGAACTCACCAGGGGCAAACTAGCAACCCTGGAAATGACGTTCTGCATAAATACAAAATGCAAGATGATTTACTCACAATTCTTCCTGAAAAGTGACCTAATATTTTTTATTTAATTGAGACATACCTGCTGGGTATCAGCCGACACAGCTGCCATCTTTTTGCTGTGAATGTTTTAAAGTCTGGAAAAGGATTAAACGCAGTAAAAAATATTTTTAAAATAAATTTTAATTTTAATCTTTGACAAAAACAAAGTATTTGATACCTTTTATTAATTTCTAAACACGCATTTTGTGCAGAGGAATGTTATAAGTCTCAATATTAGAAATCATCTTTTTTAGATATTGCAGGACAATGTGCAAAAGTGCCAAAATGCAGTTTTTCTAAGCGACACTCAGTAAAGCATGAGGTATTGCTTAGAAATAAGCAAGAGGCACAAAATATCAAGAACAGGGCTATCAAACTCCCAGCCCATGGGTCGGATGCATCACACACTGGCCACACCCACGCCTGGTTTAGCGAAGGGGAAAACAGTCCTGATATGTCATGTGAAGTTTGACACCCCTGATCTAGAAGATTTTGACCAAATTATTTAACTTTCAAGACAGTTTGACTTTTGACTTAAAAACCTGAGCAATTTAAAAAACTAAAATTTGGTAGAGGAAACTTAAATTTGAATCAAGATTAATATAGCTGGGAGCTATGTTCTGGTTTCCATAAGGTAAAGCCATAAAACAGGATATTTAATAATTTGATTCCAAAATTAAAGCAGACAAAGTGTTTTTATATTCCAGAATGGGTCAATAGCTTTTATATGATAAGTTTGACTAGTATGTTGTAAATAATGGAGCACCACTGCTGGGTGTGGCAATATTCTTCTGAAACCATGATTATTCACATTACAGCATTATTCTTACTAAAATGTCCTGAAATATTGCCCTAGCCTATAAAAAGATAATCTTGAGTATAGTAATAAAAATCTGACAAGTTCTACTTTATTTGGCTATTATGCACACAACATTTCACTCAACACCAGGCTTTCTCTGCATCTACAGTGAGGCTTACTTTTTATTCTAACCAGCATTTTAAAAAAGATGCAACTTTTATCGGAAGGCCATACAATTAGCAAAAAGACCGGAGTTCAAAAATATAGAATATTGGTACTACATTTACATCCTTAATCAAACAAAGGATAAACACACATTATTGAACAATACTTTATTAGGGCTGACCAAAATGGCCTACAGCATTGTGCAGATTTCACTTTTCCCAGAATATATTTTTTAATGGGGCAGTTATACAAAAAGCAGTGTTCTTTATTCTATAAAGTGCACACAAAAAATAATACCTTGCTCTGCATGGTTGTAAATTATAAGAAGTTTAAATTATAAGAAACTTAAAACACATTCCATTCAATATTCCAGAAATTTCCACCATTACTATTTCACGGAATGTAATAAAGTGGCTAAAAAAAATCAGAATGGTCTAGTGGTTAAAGCACAAAGCTAAACACCGGGAGGCTGTGCTAGAAATTCTAGTTCTGCTTCAGGCACAAAGCCAGCTGATGGCTGGGTCAATCACATTCTCTCAGCCCGAGGAAAGAGGCAATGGCAACCCATGTCAGAAAATGTTGCCAAGAAAATTGCAGGGACTCAGACAGTCCCAAGAGTCAAAATACGACTTGTAGAACAAACCTACTATTCCAGTGAATCAATGCATGTTGTTCCTCACCCATCTTAAATATCAGGATTCTTTAAAGCTTCAAGATTAGACCTTTAAATAGGTATTTAACGATAGTCGAAACAGAAGAAATGTGGGAAATTGAAACAAAGTAAGTAAGCCACAAGGTAAGCCACAAAACAAGTTCTACCTATGACCGACATATTTTTAAATGCACCCATTTAAACTTTCTGCCTCTTTTTCCGTTGCAGGATTATTTGTTTCGATTCAGAAAAAAGAAAAAAAAAAGTTTGATTTGGTGGAGTTTTTTTGCTTTTAATCCCCCACTATGTCCTAAAACAGGGGTCCGTCCCCCCCCAACCACCGGGCCCCGGACCGTGGATCATTTTGTACCGGGCTGCAAAGAATGAATAATCGTGATCAAAATACATCAAAAAATATGTTTTTAGCAAAGAAATAGTAAAGAAGCCCTTTCCTGTTGGGGAAGAATTGATTTTGCCGGTCCTTGAAAAAGTGTTTCTGCGTGAAACTGGTCCCTGGTACAAAAAAAGGTTGGGCACCACTTTCCTAAAATACTTTAGAAACCGGCCAACAACCCACCGACTGGAACTACACCCTAATAATCCTAAAAACTGTAAGAGATGTTGAACGCTTTTTTTCCCCGCAGCAGCCACACCAAATTCACAAATCGAGAAGGGAGGGAATGGGGAATTCGTTTACGAAGCCTGCAATCACATACAAGCCTGCATCTATGGGAAGGGCGCTTCTGTCAGTAAACCCACACCCAAGCATTTCTTTAGCCTTTGCAAATCCCCCCCAACCTTACCCGAGGTGCTTTAAAGCCGAACCCAGGAGAAACAAGAGGTACTATAATTCTACAAATGCAGAGTAGACGTACAGCCACTATTTTATTTTATTTTATTTTTTTCCCCCCTCGCAGGGCGTGCAAGAGAGCCTGTGGAGGAACCACTTTTCCCAAGGGATGGGAACGAGCAAGCACGTTTCCAGAACCACAGTTCTTCTACACCGAGGTGCAGGGTCAAGCCCTCCCTCCACTTTCCCTCCTCCGAGGTGAAAACGGAAAAGTCCGTCCTCCCCACTAGCCAAGAGTCGGTCGGGACTCACCCAGGGAAACCAGAGGTTTTGCTTGCAAGACCGAAGCAAGCTTGCTCGCAGCCTCAGCCCATGAACTCTGGAAGTGCTGTCACAGCGCGGGGTGCCGCCCCGGGGGAATTTATGCAGCCAAGCCCGCCACCCCGTCAGCCAACATCTCGCGAGAGAGCTGCGGGTCCGACCGCGAGGAGCAAACGCCGCCCTCCTCTCGTGATTTCGTGCGAAAGACCTGGCTTTCTCGAGAAATTCCGTGTTGGAGGAGGAGGAGGAGGAGGAGGAGGAGGAGGAGGAGGAAGGCCATCGGAAAAACAGCAAATGCACCCCAAATGATGATGATGACGATGATGATGACGACGACAGTTTTGTTGTTGTTCAAACATGAAACTCAGCCAAGTGAACATTTCAAGATGTGTCGCAAATATTACTGATTGGCACTGATGGTTGATATGGGTTGCTGCCAGCAT
>BLBF01000004.1:38065663-38110216 GCA_015471245.1 Laticauda colubrina | reverse complement strand
ATTATTATTATTATTATTATTATTATTATTATTATTATTATTATTAACTTTTTACTCATGAAACTCAACCAACTGAACATTTAAAGATGTATCACAGATATTACTGATTGGCATTGATGGTTAATATGGGTTGCTGCCAGCATTATTATTATTATTAACTTTTTACTCATGAAACTCAGCCAACTGAACATTTAAAGATGTATCACAAATATTACTGATTGGTACTGATGGTTGATATGGGTTGCTGCCAGCATCATTATTGTTGTTGTTATTATTATTATTATTATTATTAACTTTTACTCATTAAACATATGAACTCAGCCAACTGAACATTTAAAGATGTATCACAAATATTGATTGGCATTGATGCGGTTTACCGCTATCATCATCATCATCACCATCTTTCATTCATTAAACATGAAATTCAGCCAGCTGAACATTTAAAAATGTATTATTAATATTTATTTGATTGATTTTTATTATATTTTATTTTACTTGTTAAAATTTTGGTTGCTGTTTTGGTCTCTGGACGTGCAGCGGAAAGCTTGCTGCACAGGCAGGAAGGGAAAAACAATTGCAACGCTTTGATGCAGCCCTGAGGTTCTTGGAGAAGTGCGAAAAAACAACAACAACAACAGTGAAATGTAAAGTTTGCAAACCGGACAGCAAAATCATGCCCCATTGAGCATACGTAATAGGAATGCTTGGCTGGTTGGGTTTTAGCTAAAACAACAAGGAACACACTTTATTTGGAAGTAGACAATGTTGTATTGTGTTCTAAGGATTTAAGATAAAAATCTCCCCAAGTCTACCTCTACTCCTTGGGACTTCAAGGACGTTGCTAGTTTGCTTGATTTATGTCATGCCTTTCATTCTCAGAAGCAGGGGACATACCACTCTTTTTTCTTTTCTTTAACTCTGGAGAACAATTCTAGAAGGTGTAGAGTAGTCTAAGAGAGTGAGTTGTCTGGCTAAAAGTTACCCAGAGATGTGCCATGCTTGAGAATGTATTTGGAACCTAGGTCTTCCTACTCCTAGGAAGTGTCTCAACAATTACTCCCACCTTGGCTCTACTTTTCTTGGCAAAAATGCTCTGAAAAACGCCTTTTAAAATGCAAGTGATTGGTTTTAGCCTACAATTTTAGCATTCCCTGATAGTTTCTCATCCAACCAGGTTTGACTCTATTGTCTTTTTAAGATCGACTAAATTCAGCTACGTAACATCTAAGGGCTTATTTAAGGATATAGTATCCAGTAACTTACTCTGTAGCAAAATGTGTAGCACCATGCGGGCAGGGGTGGGATTCTACAAGTTCACACCTATTCACTAGAACCGGTTGTTAACATTCGAAGCAGTTCGGAGAAACGGTTGTTAGAAGAAATTGCTGGCCTAATCCTGTAAGGAAGGCAGGAAAGAAACATTCTGGTGTTGCTTACAGAAACTGCCTCTCTGTTAACCCTTATTACATTCTTGGCAGGACTAGACTTCCTGTCTCAGGAACATCTCTGGATTTTTCCCCCCTCCTTTGCTGGTACTTTGCTTGGGTGGAGTGACCATTCAAAGTTACAATGGCACTGAAAAAAGTGACTTATGACCGTTTTTCACACTTGTGACTGTTGCAGCATCCCCACAGTCACGAGAGGCCAGGTGAGGAGATGCATGCTTGATGTGAGTGATATTGAGTTGGCCACGCCCAGCCAATAACATGACCACCAAGCTATGTCCACTCAGTCACATGACAACCAAGCCATGCCCACCACCTAACCCACACCCACAGAACTGATTGTTAAAAAAATTGAATCCCACCCCTGCATGTGGGCATGGCTTCTTGAATTATTGGGGCTCATTAAGCAGGCATAGGACTGCATTTGAGTTTGAGCTGAAATGGTCCCTTCTGGTTTTAGGTTTCTTTGATTCTAGCTTATAAGTAATACAAATGGCTTTTTTGTTCTAGCTCAATCTTTAGCAACTATTCTAGAAAAACCTGCATTTTCCAGAGTTTACAATTATAGAAAACTAACAGAATAGTAAAGGTGGAAGGATCTGGTTTAGCGCTTAGCAATGTGTTCTAAGCTGTCTAAAACAGCTAAATCCATCCATGAGAGGTTTCCTGCTGCTTTCCATCAACTAAAAATATACCAAGTTCCTTCAGCCTATCCTAGGGCAGGGGCGTCAAACTTGCGATATCACAGCGGTGTCACATGATGTATCGGGACTTCCCCCTCCTTCGCTAAACCAGGTGGGGGTGGGGCCAGCATGAGACGCATCCAGCCCGCGAGCCGCAGGTTTGACACTGCTGTCCTAAGGCATGTCTTCACATATTGAATCATCTTTGTAGACGCCCCTTGAACTCTAATTTTCTGGAAACGTGGTTTCCATACCTGTGCACAATACTCCCAAGTATGGTCTCACTAACACCATACCAAGAAGGCTAATGGTTGCGTGTGTCTTGATGTAATTCTTCTGATGCAGCCCAAAACTTCTGATGCAACCCAAAACCTTATGATGATTCATGTTAAAATTATGCAATGATCATAGCCAAAACTTTCCAAATGTTTTCAAGCTATGAACTTGTATTCTCAGTCGTCTTCCAATTTGTGCAGATGACATTGCGATCTCATTCCATCATTCTATCATATCATTGACTACCGTGTTTCTCATATAATAAGGCCGGGT
Source organism: Laticauda colubrina (assembly GCA_015471245.1). NCBI lineage: Eukaryota > Metazoa > Chordata > Lepidosauria > Squamata > Elapidae > Laticauda > Laticauda colubrina. The sequence goes on along the minus strand of BLBF01000004.1, from coordinate 38,107,539 downwards.
CTTTTTTTTCTTTTTGAGCCCCGAAGAAATGGCTAGGCTGTCTTTTCGGGGGTGACTTAATTCCCCCCCTTGCATCTTTGGGCAGGCGGCAATGGCTTGGATATTGACCTCGGTGTTGATGGGGCACTTCGTATCGGGGGCAACGCAGGCAGCACCATATCCAGGTGTGCAACAAAAATACTTCCCTAATGGCAAGCCCCCCCCCCACCATTCCCCACCATTTTGCATGTTTTAATATAGGCCTTAATTTGAGGGGGAGGGGCTTAATTTCATTTCAAGTCCCAACGTGCTAGGACTTCCTATTGGGGGAGGCTGTATTGTTGGAGAAACAGGTTAGAAGTCCCAATTTTCCATCTTTCACAAATTTTAACAAAAGTAGCCCATCAAACTCATCATCGTTCAGATCATTAAAAAAAAAGCGGAATAATAGCCCTCAAATTGACACTTGTGAAGTGTAACTTGTTAGCATACTACAATATATAGCCTTTCCACAAAAACACCTTATCATTGAACATTTCTTAAATGTATTTCTACCTTCACAACAATTCTCAGGAAAACCTATACATTAAACATGCCTTTAAAATAAAATATGAAAACTAAAATTTATCAAGAACCATTATCCATAGTTGATTACAATAATTATTATCAAATTCCTCAAACAACCTAGGAACTAATTTTACTAACTAAACTAGTTATAGCTGATCACACAAATTCCAACTTCCCTGCAGCATACAATGATTTATATTTGTGCCATAAAATACATGAGCGTGAGTTACTACAATTCACCAGGAATACGCAAATTTATCCCAATGAGTCACATTTCATGTCATTGTTCGAGCTGATCACACAAAGTCCAAATTCCTTACTGCTCCCAGTAACTTCTTATTTTCAGAATACACCAGGAGTATGCAAATCAACCCAATGCTCTAATTAATATTAATCGGTATACAAAGAGGATTATATACTGTAAAGTGAGTGGACAAAAGTGGATCCTTTCAATTGATTCTCCCTGTAGTTTTTATGAAGCATCTTTAATTGAACCAGATTTGGATTGTGCTATATGTACAAACATAAAAATACCATTTACTCATTGATCTGTAGTCTCAAAGTCCTGGTAATTTGGCTATAATATATTGGCAATACTGTAATAGTTTACTACTGCTTTCTTCGAAGATGGTTTTTCAATTTTTAGTTAATTCACATTAAATAGTGTGCAAATGTGCTTAGGACAAAAAAACAAGGCACCAGTAATATGTGTTGTATTTCCAATTATGTAGAATGTTTAAAACTGTTCTTAAAGTTGCAGTCATGGTAAAAAAAATATGCAGTGTCTATATAACCATTGGTTTGTATTCTGTTCTTCTCCATGGTGGGGCATAAGGGTTCTGGTCAGTCTTTAGAGTAGCTGATTAGAGCAATCTTGTTCTCGAAGTAGGTTCTGCTCGATGTTTTTAACTTAGCCACAGAATTTCCAAAAAGCTCCAGCTGTTTGAGCCAGCAATTAATTTCTTTTCCTTTCTCTTCTTTTCTTTCTTTTCCTATTTATATTGCCAGGTATGATTTTTGGCACAAAGCAGTGACAACTTGCTTCCTACATTGACCTGTCAATGTAAAGAGCAAACCTTTACAACATTTGCGGTCTCTGTTGAGGCCATAAAAGTAATCTCCTAATACATGCGTGCTCTTCCCCTGACTTTTTAAAAATTTTTAACATGATCAGAAGTCTCCTTCTTTAGAAGGAGGCAGAAGTGCTTTCAAAAAACTACTAAGGTGTGATTGGCAAAGGAGACTTCTCAATGGCAGGGGTCACCAACCTTTTGGACCTCAGGGTCCAAAACTCATAATTTTGGACCTCAGACCACCAAACTCATAATTTTAAATCTCACAGACCACTAATATGAATTTTGACTGATAGTGGCTTGCTGACATTGGTGGGAAAGTTGGTCCCATATTCCAGAGTTGCAGTTGTCACAGAACTGGCCCTTTAGTTATCCCAGAGCAGCTGCTCCTCCACCCGAGTCCACCGGCCTGCCGTGGACTGGAGGAGCTGCAGCTCTGGATGACCAAAGGGCCAGTCCTGTGACCACTGCAGCTCTGGAATATGGGACTGACTTTCCCATCAATGTTAACAAGCCACTCGGGGGCAGATTTCCCTCCCCTGCCGTTAGTCTTACCTTCCAGTTCCAGCTCGTGTGTCTCTACTAAAAATAAAGTTTGCACTCAGCTGAAGGGTAGGAGCCAGTGGGTGGGCGGGCCATGTGGGCGGTGCAGTCTTGTGTTCCCGCACATCCTGGATTAATTGCTTTGGGGGAAGTGCTTGGGGGGGGGCATTTCTTTGCGGACCACCAAAATTTTCTCGCAGACCACCAGTGGTCCCCAGCCCACCAGTTGGTGACCACTGCTCTATGGTACTAAAAGTAGCTGTTTCCTTCACAACAAGTAACCAAGAGATCATTGACTTAGGAGAAAATATACAATCCAAACCCTTTTGCTTATATATTTATTATACTTCTTCAACAAATCCTAATGAAATATCCACAAACACAGCCGTGGAGGTTTTGGAATTGATTTGTACATGCAGCTTGATGGTTTATTTATCTTGTGGTAGTTCTTCATAGTTGATTTTTTTTACACTTAAATTTTATTTTAACAAGATATTTAACTGTAACATACTTAGGGTAGAATTGGATATAGACAGACAGCTGAGATGTTTCAGGCTGGATAGCAAGTAATTTAAAAACCTTTTTCAAACACTGCAATTAAAAAGTAAATAATTTGAAAATAGTTGCAAATGATCAGCCTGTGGCATAAACTTTTCTTTACTAGAATGCTTCTGGTTTCCATGTAGACCTCATAGACATTTTTAGAAAATTGTTTGAAAATGGATCCATCTATGAAGAATAAAAAATAAAGATATAATGCGAAGTATATGGAGAAAACTCAGAAGAGCAGAGTAGTGAATAGATATCAGAAAGCCTTTTTATAAATTGGTGTTTTGTATTTTGCCAAACCTTTTGTGAGGGAAACTTACAAATTTTTCACTTGAGAAGACCTAAAAATGCTGTCAGACATCCAAATGTGTTCAGAAGCCTGTCCCTGGCTTAGGAAGTCTTCAAAGCAAAGACTAATCATTATAAACAATTACTTGATTTTTTTCCATCATTACCTAGTCAAACTCATGGTGTCACATTTTTGACAAATGACATATTGCAACTTCCCCCCTTTGCTAAAACTGGTGGGTGTGGCCAGCAGTGGTACGATTCAAATATTTTTACCACTGTTTTTGTGGGCGTGGCTTGGTGAGTGTACTTTATGTGTGTGCGCATGCCAAATGCGCAGTTTGCCCAGGCGCAGAGGCATTTATGTACCATAGGTGCAGAGGCGTTCAACTCACCTCCTGCAAGCCTGCACTCTCCTGGTCGCTTCAGCAGCTGCCATGCAGCACTCTTCTGTGCCGTGCAAAGCAGCTGCGCTTCAAATTCAGCGGATAAAGGTGAGTATGGGAGCCTAGGTGGATGGGTGGGCCCAACAGCAGAGTGGCTGAGAGAACCAATTCGGTCTCCGCTGCTCATCATTGTGACCGGCTCGGCAGAACCAGGCCAAACTGGTAGAATACCACCACTGGTGGCCAGTGTATGACACATCTGGCTTCCAGGCCACGAGTTTGACATCCCTGACCAAGCGTTTATTGCAGTTGTTCTGACATTCCCTCTGTATGAGACAATGTGGAGAGCGTGACCCCTAACCAGTTAGTTATGTGAAGTACCTTTGGAACTAAAATATATTGCCACACTTAATAGTCATAGAAATGCTTTAGATTAGGAAATTCAATTCCGTGTTGCCTTTTGTTGCTTTGAATTTTCCAACAAATGAAAATGTTTCCATATCCCAACAAGAAGCAATATTCATTTACTGTAATTTAATTTAGCCTACCTATGCAATAACAATAGGAAAATTGAAAAACTCTACTTTTAATATAATTTTCCTTTTAATTAGAGATTTAGAGAGGCTTTGTGAATAATATGTGGGAATACATTATGTTGAGTGCATAGGATCAGAATGTACAATAATCAAAATGGTAATCTTTTAGTATCATTTGTTTTTATTACTTACATAAAGCTGGTCAGATCTAATCTCTAAAGCTATTGTAATGAAAATAATTACCTGAATGTAATTATTTTATAATTATTTTATAATTACCTAAATAATTACCTTTATTAATGAAAATAAACACCTCCTTTGAAGAGGGATGCATGTGTTATTTTTGTTTCTTTTGAAATACATACTTTTCACCCAAAAAGTAAATTTCTGGCTTTCTCTTCACAAGTCATCATGCTGAAATCAGTGGGAATGATCACAATACCTAACACATGACTGTTTGCAACAATAGAGACAGGGTTTAATAATAATCTGCAATTCTGATGAAACAGCTTGCAATATAATCCAGTTAGCAGTATAATCCTATATATATTTGCTCAGAAGATTTACTTGTTTAATGGAATTTAGTCCTTATTACACACATCAAACCTTTCATGAAGGCTATATGTTCCCAGTATTTGGAGTAAAAACTATAACTGAAATAATAAAAGATACTGAAAAGTTTAAGGCAAAAAACAAATTTGATGCAAGTCAGTTAATATTTTTATAAGGTACTTAAACAAAGAAATATCTGGTGTGCCATTGAAATAAGAATACTCAACTAAGCATAAAACAAAGCACTAGAATTCAGCATTAAAATGTAATTTAAAATACATACATAGGAAGATCAACAATTAAAAATGCTGCTTTAATGTATCACTCAATATCCTGGAATTTAAGACAATAAAAATTAAGTAGTATCTCCTGAGGTTTTATATTTCAGAGTTTAGGAGAGACACAGAAATCTCAAGGATGTGAATGGGGGAAAGCAGACTGGTTTGTAAAGCCCCTGTCACACAGCACCAACGGATGCAAAGAGGATGTAAAACGGAGAGAAACACTTGCCATCCGTTGGTTAACGCGATGCTTCCGTTCTGTACTCACTGCGTCCGTTTTCATCCTCTCTCTCCGTCCAGCATCTGTCTACTGACATTTCATCCGCTCAAAAAGTTTTGAGCTGCACAAAACTTTTTGAGCGGAAAATGTATCCATCGAGTCCGTTCTACATCCGCTACGCATATGGGGAACATCCATTAGATGTCCGTCTTCATCTGTTACGCATCCGCTATATCTGCTAGGCATCCACTGTGCATCTGCGCAACTCGCATCCACTCCAGTGGAAAACGGACACAGGGAGGAAGCGAAATGGACGCAGAACGGACACAAAGCGTTAGTAGCACGGACGGAGAAAGGATGAAAGCGGATGCAGCTCGCATACAAAGCATGAAAATGGAAAAAACGTTCGCAGAGGGGACGTATCTCGGATATTTAGGATGTCTGCAGGATGTCTAGAGGATGCAAAAGGACACCTAACGGAAAACCTATATTTCCTATAAAAAGGGAGAGGAATTCACCTGCATCTCAATTTCAGTCCAGCAGCCCTGCGGTGCAGACCTCTTCAGGCTTCATCTGGCTCTTGCTCTTCCACAGCATCCAGTCATCTCCACCATGGATCATCACACACTCCTTTTGGTAGCCACCATCGTTCTACAACAGTGCGAAGCCATCTACAGGCTCTTTCACCTGTTCTACGCGAAGAAAAGGAGGCGTCCAAGAAGTGTCTGGGTCCGAAGATGGATCGCCAGAAGAGCAGAGTACGGACAGTATAATAAGCTGATGGTGGAGCTGAGGAATGAAGACCCTCGTGCATTCCAGAACTTCATGAGGATGCCGCCAGCCATGTTTCATGAAGTTGTGGAGTGGCTGAGACCCAGATTGACCAAGCAGAGCACCAACTTCTGGCCCAGCCTGGACCCTGGGCTCAAGGTGGCACTGACTCTGCGCCACCTGGCCTCAGGGACCACATACAGGAGCATGCAGTATGCCTGGAGGGTGCCACACAGCACCATCAACATTGTGGCCAGAGAAGTGGTGTAGGCCATCATCGAAGAATACCTGGAGGAGCTCCTCCAGTGCCCCTCCACTGAAGAAGGCTGGAAGAAAGTTGCAGAGCAGTGGTATCAGAAGTGGAACTTCCCCCACACCATTGGAGCCATAGATGGGAAGCACGTGGCCTGCAAAGCTCCAGCCAAGTCAGGGTCCTCTTATCACAACTACAAGGGCTTCTTCAGCATCATCCTCTTCGCCATGGTCGATGCCGACTACAAGTTCATGTACATCGATGCTTCAGGCAATGGGTCATCTTCAGATGCCCAGGTATACAATGCCAGTCACCTCAAGAAGGGGCTGGAACGCAACCTCATCATGGGCTTCCCAGATCCAGACCCCCTGCCCAACGACACACAAGATGTGCCCTACTTCATCATGGGGGATGATGCCTTCTTCCTCAGAACCTACCTCATGAATCCCTACACTTCCAGATGCCTCACCCGTAAAGAGAGGATCTTCAACTACAGGCTCTCCAGGGCAAGGCGGGTGGTGGAGAACGCTTTTGGCATCCTGGCCAACAGGTTCCAGGTACTTCTCACCACCATGCAGCATCGCCCAGAGACCGTGAGGAACATCGTGGAAGCTTGCTGCATCCTGCACAATCTCATGCGCACCCGCTACCCAGTGTTGCAGAACAGGCTCATGGACCACCAACAAGGCAATGGGGACATGGAGCCTGGTGAATGGAGGCAAGGACGTAACCTGATAGACACTGTGGATGTGCAAGGCCACAACAGAGCTTCACGTGAAGGGAAGAAGCAGAGCAACCTCCTGAAACACTGTTGCAACTCCCCAGCTGGAGCAGTGGAGTGGCAAGACAGGATGACCAATGCTTAATGGATGCTTCCTTCAGCCTATCTCATCACACTGATGAGGTTTTGCCATGTATGTTGAGTGGCCTTACAGTGAACAAAGCATTTAATAAAGAGTTGTGTTTATGTTGAAATGTGTGGATCAATGATTAAATTGTTATTGATAATAAAGGGCCAAAGGTGTGGCACCTGGGAGGGTGGACCATACAGTCCCACTATGCTTGCACTGGAGGTTTATCTATCCCACAGCTATTACCCATCCCACAGGTATCCTAACCCATCCCACAGCTATTACCCATCCAACAGATATCCCTGCCCATCCCACAGCTATTACCCATCCCAAAGGTATCCCTGCCCATCCCACAGCTATTACCCATCCAACAGGTTTCCCTGCCCATCCCACAGCTATTACCCATTCCAAAGGTATCCTTGCCCATCCCACTGCTATCTTAACCCATCCCACAAGCATGTAAAGGCTTAAACCATTTCTAAAAGTTTCCACCAAGACTTTATTGACTAAAAGAACTGAAGCAAGTGTGTGAAGCAAAGATCATTTTTATTAATAACAAACTGTAAAAGAAAATGACCCAAGTGTCCCAAGCAAAGATAAAGTCATCAGGTAGCAACCCAGTCTCTGGCACTCTTCTCAGTCACTCTGAGGCGTGCCCATAGTCTCAGGGGTGAAGGGTCCAGGTGCTGTGGAGGTGGCTGCTGCTGGAGTGCTGGTCTGAGGCGCCATTGGGGTGCCTGGCCCCGAGAGGACAACAGGGGATGGTGTGTGGAGGAAGCTCTCAGAGAGCTGGCTCAGTCCTGTGATGTTGACAGCCCCTTCCTCCATGACATGGGGTGTCAGTCCCAAGACTGATGACAGATGTTCTGAGGCTGGGCTTGGCTGTGGGGTTGAGGAAGGAGGAGTGTAGTGGGGCTCTCTGGTCTGCAGGTGAGCGAGGTGAGGCGTGGGTGGCATCTGTGGCATGGGTGGCATCTGTGGCGTGGGTGGCATCTGTGGCATCGGTGGCACCGGTGGCGTACGATGTACCTGTGCCTGGACTGGGAAGGGCTGCCTGTGCTGCTGGAGCTCCTGGTAGCCGTAGCCTTGGTAGGTGAGGGCCTGTGGAAAGCCTTGGAGGGGCAGTGACATCACCTGGAGTGGAGGAGCAGACCTGGACTGGGTGGGAGCAGGTTCAGCTGAGTCTGGAGAGTTGTGAAGAAGACCGGTGATCCTCTCCTTGATCACCTGGTACTGTGATTCGGACCTGTCCAGGAGGGTCTGGTTTACGTAGGTGAGGAAGGGCTTGTGGTTGGAGGATGGTATGTTGGTGTGTACCAGCTGAGAGAGATCTACGCTGCTTTTGATGGTGTCCCTGATCTCCAGCAGGACAGTGTGGCTCTGCCCCTCCGGTCTGGTGCTCTGCCTGCTTTCTGTGGAGGTGGAGCTGGGGGTGGATGTGGGTTGGTCTCTGGTGGAAGTGCCCTCTCCTTGCTCCCACTGCGTCAGGGGGTCCTCCACGCGCTCCGCCACGGGGAGTGCAGCTGTCGGGGGGGTCTCCATCGTGGCATGCTCCACAGATACCTGCCTGGACACAGGAGCTGACTCTTGGCCAGAAGAGGACTGGCTCTCTGTGGGCTGCCTGAGAGAGAGGGTTGTCAGAGGGGCTGCTCCTTGGTGGCGGATCTCACCCTCCAAGAAGCTGCACTTGGCCATCACGTAGGTCTCCTGGTCTGTCAGCTTGACCATGGCCTGGCCAGATTTCTTGAGGTGCAGCTTCCCGTACCAGGTGTGCTTCCACCAGCCAAGGAGCACCCCCGAAGTGTAGCCCAGGCTCTCCGCCTTCTCTCTCCAAGCAGCCTGCTTCCTTTTGGTGTCTCGATAGAGCCTGTGTCCCTTTCACCATAGATACTCGTTCTCCCTCAGCCATTCCAGCACCTCATCCTCATGTTCCTCTTCGATGGAGTATTGCCTCCTCTCCCGTTCACGCGTATGCCTCTTCCTCCCTCTGACAGGGCCATCTGGGCCCTCATCAGAGGGGCTTCCAGGTTGTAGGGGCTGCTCCACCACACCACCACCAGCAGCAGCAGCAACAACAACAGTAGCAGCAAAAGTGGGACCAGCAGCACCAGCAGCACCAGGATCAGCAGCAGCAGAGTAAGCACCAGCAGCACCAGCAGGACCAGCAGGACCAGGATCAGCAGCAGCAGAGTAAGCACCAGCAGCACCAGCTGGACCAGGATCAGCAGCAGCAGAGTAAGCACCAGCAGGACCAGCAGGACCAGGAGCACCAGCAGGACCAGGAGCACCAGCAGCACCAGCAGAACCAGGAGCACCAGCAGGACCAGCAGGACCAGGAGCAGTGCCAGCAGAGTAAGCACCAGCAGAAGCACCCGCACCAGGAGCAGCGCCAGCAGAGTAAGCACCAGCAGAAGCAACCGCACCAGGAGCAGCGCCAGCAGAGGAAGCACCAGCAGAAGCACCAGAACCAGGAGCAGCGGCAGCAGAGTAAACACCAGCAGAAGCACCAGCACCAGGAGCAGCGCCAGCAGAGTAAGCGCCAGCAGAAGCCCCAGCACCAGGAGCAGTGCCAGCAGAAGCTCCAGCACCAGAAGAGTGCAGCACCAGCACCAGCACCAGCACCAGCTCCAGCAGCAGAAGCCCCAGCAGAAGCAGAGTCAGGGCCAGTGGGTGGGATGGTGGCCCTGTCCTTCTTGCCAGGGCTGGCAGCAGATGGCACAGGCTTCCTCTTCTTCCCCATGGTTGTTGGCTGGCTGGAGCTGTATCTGGCAGCAGGTCTTTCCTCTGAATGGTAACCTGCTTGCGAGCTGCTTCCCTTTATATCCGCGGGGCTGACGCAATGCATCCTCCCCGCATGCGCAGTGAATGTTTTGCATCCGCTAGGCATCCGCTAGGCTTCCGTGATGCATCCGTTTCATCCACTAGGCATCTGCTCTGCATCCATTCCTTCCGTTGCTCATCTGCTTCGCTGTGTTCCCTCGGAAGCCCCGCGGATGTGCCATCCACTTCCATCCGCTTCCATCTGCTAGGCTTCCGTGGAGCATCCGCTTTACATCCTGGCTACATCCTCCCCCCGGTCCGTTCCTTTCCGTTGTTGTCCGCTCTGCTTATGCAAATTCGGGGCACTCTTGAGAGCGGATAACAACAGAAGGAACATTTTCTCGTCCACTGTGTCCTTTTTACATACATTTTGCATCCATTGGCCTATGTGACAGGCCCTTAAGTACTTGCTCATAACAATGTATCTTGTGGACAATGAGAAATAGAGGGCTGAAATCACTTTAATAGACATATTCTTCTTTAATACACAAATTCTTACTTGCTTTGTCATATTTATTTTTAATTTATTTCCATTTTTTATGTTTGTGGGTGTGCTTTATGAAGAAACTGTTTTGTTGAACTGGAAAATTAGGACTGCAGAAAAAACCATGACTACCAATCTGCCTTCAATCGAGGACCTATATACTGCATGAGTCAAAAAGAGGGCTGTGAAAATATTTAGAGACCCCTCACATCCCGGACATAAACTGTTTCAACTCCTCTCAAAATGACGCTATAGAGCACTGCACACCAGAACAACTAGACACAAGAATAGTTTTCCCTCGAAAACCATCATTCTGCTGAACAAATAATTCCCTCAACACTGTCCAACTGTTTACAAAGTCTGCATTACTAATACTATAAACCTTCTCATCACTCTTTATCACCCATCCCCTCCCACTTGTGACTGTATGAATCTAACTTTGTCGCTTGTACCCTTATGATTTATATTGACTGTTTCCTAGTATGATTTGATTGCTTATTGTACCCTACGACTATAATTAAGTGTTGTACCTTATGATTCTTGACTCTTGACAAATGTATCTTTTCATTTCTGTATACAAAGAGCATTTGCACCAAGACAAATTCCTTGTATGGCCAATAAAATAATTCTAAATTCTAAAAAAAAAATCCTTAGATATCTGCTCTGGCAAATCTCTATTGTCATTTAGTACTACATAATTACAGGTAGTCTCAACTTACAACCATTTGTTTAGCAAGTGGATGGAAACTAATCAAGAGGAGAAGCAGGCTGGAATTAAGGAGAAACTCCCTAACTGTGAGGACAAACAACCAGTGGAACAGCTGGCTTTCAGAAATTGTGGGTGTTCCAACACTGGACTTTTTAAAGAAGAGACTGGACAATCACTTGTCTGAAATGATTAGGATCTCCTGCTTGAGCAGGGGGCTGGACTAGAAGACCTCCAAGGTCCCTTCCAGTTCTACCCTGATTCTGATAACTGTTCAAAGTTACAACAGCACTGAAAAAAGTGACTTATAACTGGTCTTCCCACTTACAACCATTGCAGCGTCCCCACAAATCACATGGTCAGTATTCAGGCACTTGGCAATTACCCTGTATTTATGATGGTTGCACTGTCCTAGGGCCACATGATCGCTGTCTGCAACCTTCCCAGCTGGCTCCCAATAGACAAAGTCAATGGGGAAAGCTGAACTTTCTTAATAACCATATGGTTCACTTAACAACTGCAATGATTTGTCTATCATGGCAAAAAAAGGTAGTAACCTTGGGCGTGACTCGCATAACAACTGGCTCGCTTAGCAATGGAAATTCTGATCCCAACTGTGGTTGTAACTCACTGTATTGTGAGTTTACATCACTATAGTGTTGAAAGAAAAATCCTTCTAGTTTAGTTCCAAGCTGGGAGAGAGGCACTGGAAATAAAATGTAGGCTAGCTGCTTGGAAAAGAAGGTCCATTAATTGATGAGCAGAACCACCAACAGCATGGGGTTCTGGGGTAGTTGACAAATTAACTTGATGATTTTATAATTTCTGAAATGCTGCTGAGGGTTGTGTAATGCAGTGAGCTCTGTGTCTTTTGATATTCTAATCTAATGGTGATGGGTTAATCCTATTGTGTCCTATTGGGTTGGGGAAATGCAAATTCTTAATCTCATCACCTGGAGCTGAAGGTGTTTTGTTTGTGAATAGATTGGGCTGGTCTTTCTTAATGAGCACCAAATATCCATCTCTAAAGACTTCAGGCATTTGCTGGGGGATGTTTTACTATGCAGGAAACGGGGGTTGCTTTCTGTCTCTAAGAGCATGTTTTCTGTACTTCTCCTTTGGGGAAATATAATATTCTGCCTCTTTTGATATTTCCCAAAATATTTCATTCTCTGGGAGGGAGGGGTGTAATTACTTCCTACAAAAGCAAAAAGTTATGTGTGTTGGTGTGCTTCAGAAAATGTTCACCATTCTCAGAAAATTAGAGGAACTAGATCCACTTGACCTATGACCTGCATCAGAATAGATGTTGGACTGCGGGTGTTGAAGCAGATGGATGTTAGTGCAACTGTCAGAAAGTGAACGCACCTGGTTAAAGTTCTTTGGGATTACAGTTGTCCAGAGCATCTTATCAATGGAATCTCATCAGCTAGTTACGAACAAAGTTCAGAAGCCTGGTAATTCAAATGACCGCTGTTTGCATAGAGCTCTGTCTGGTTAAAATGGTCTTTATACTCAGGGCCACAGTCCATGACAAAAGTTATGTCATGTACATGCAGAGCATGGAGAACATATGACTTTATAAGAAGAAGATGCTGGAACTATTCCAATTTAAGTGTGCAATGCTAAATTAGTAAACGAATTGTTTTAAATCAGGTATGCAATACAGTCTTTATCTCTGGTCCATCAATGATCCATCAAATTTGCCCAATCTGAAGGTAACAATGTAAGGCAAAGGATGCCTTTGGATAGTACCTATCATGTTCATCAGAGAGGTTCATAGAGTAGAAAATAGCTATCCTGCTGGATTAATCCCACCAATTGCAGGGAAAAAAAGTAAAGTTTGGAAGGAGAAAATATCTCTGTTTAAGGAAATACTGGCACTTACATCATTAAATGCCTTGTTATTTTGATTGCCAGTAACTTTGCCTTTAAAAGTTTAGGTGATTAGAGATTCCTGTGATTATTCTTAGTGGATCTACAACAAATGAAAAAGCAACTCAGCTCAAAGTCTGATAATAAGAATATGGACATTTCCAATAAAGTTTTTAAATATACAGATATCCTACAAGAAATACAATTCTATATTTCTTTTTTACCTATTTAGTTTGCTGAGAAATGTGGGAATAACATTTGATGATGTACTACACATTTGAAGAGAGGGAACTGTTTAATAAATAATAGCTAGAGGACTTTAATACCACAACCTTTTCAGAGCTTTTGTGGTTACCAATGAAGCTAATTTTCCCTTGGACATGTTTTGGCAGTGGAATTTACCTCATAAAGTTGTATGGAGTGGTGAAGATGGATGAAGTAGATAACATTTTTTAGAATTCTTAATAGGAAGACTGGAATAAAACAAAAGGAATCCATAATGAATTTTGAATGGATGCATGCTAAGCTTATCAAATATTTGCATCGTGATATCAATAAAATGAGGTCAGCTATAGAGAAAGCCAATACAATTGACCTGTCTTTTCTTGGTAACATCAGAAAAAAAATCAGTTAAAATCAGGTGAACATCATAAGCCTATTATTTGATACTGGATTGTTGAGTCATTCACTACAGTTCACCTATATAGACCTTTTTATTTTATTAAGTGGGTAAGCCCAAAAATGTCCTTATATTTCAGAACCACTGCTAAATGAGGAAGAATATAGTAGATTTGAATTTTAACTCTTTTTCTTGTTAATTTTACTACTGACTCACAAGTAGCTGTGTCAGTATCTAGATGACATACTTCTAACCCTTGACCTATTTTGCTTTTTACAAATAAAGCTAATCAGTATTAATGACAAGGATCTAGTTAGTATTCTACCAACAATATTGTCTTTTTAACTGACTAAAATTGTATCTACAAGAGATGCAAACATTGCACATACCATTTAAAGCCCATTTGCAAACTATTCCTTCAAAATCACTCAAAGGTTTGCTGGTACAAGGACACACAACATCTTGGAGGGGATAACCCACCAGAAATGAAGTTAGTTCATAGAGTTTTCCATGAAAAGAAATGTACAGAAGTATTTGTCTTTACTCAATGATGTATGTATGTCAAGTTGATTGAACTTCAGAATTTTTGAAAGATTTACATATTTCTCCATTATTTGCAATTTTGTCTGTTAAACAGTTTTGGATAGGTAGTCCTCAACGTACAACCACAATTGAGCCCAACTTTTCTATTGTTAACGGAGATATTTGTTAAGCGAGTTTTGCCCCATTTTATGATCTTTCTTGCCACAGGTGTGAAGTGAATCATTGTAGTTGATAAGTTAGTAACTAAAGAATTCAGTCTGAAGTCGAAAATGTAGATGAGAAATCAATTTACTTTCATGTACATCTAAAAAGGCATATTGTACCTTCACTCTCCCTTCTTTTCAACTTTCTCCCTTTATTGCCATTTTAATAGCAAGGTCAGGGGTCAAAACCAGCCATCCCACCCAGAGCTACAGCCATAAGAAACAAGAAGGAAGAAGATGGATCCAGGAAAATGGGTTAAGGCAGAGGCAAAAGACGAGTATGTGCCAGTCTATGATTCAAATCTCAGCAAATCTACAAGATGTTTTATGTTGTAAAGCCTAGAGCTCAAGAAGGATGCAGGAATATAGGTCTGATGCTGGAGAATTGCCATCAGTGGAAAGCAAAGTTCTGGAGACAGCCTGCTTCTTAAACTAGCCAAACAGATCACCTTTGCTCCGTGAAACCCCTTGAAGTTTCCATATGTTCTGAAATTAAGTGCCCTCCAGAATCCGGCCCCTTGTTATTGAGCCTGCCTTCAGAGTTTCTCTGTTGTTCTTCAGGAATGGATTCCTTGCTAGTTCTTGAGCCTGGCAAGTCCTGCTAGATCAGATCATGCAGTCTATGAGTATTATAGATTGTTAACATTATGGAAGAAAGTCTCTCTCTTCACAGAATGATAACCATGGTAGACATGATTAGACACAAAATGTATGTTCCCTAGAAGTGCTGCTTGATCCCTATAATCAATCTACTTATTGCTCTGTTTTTATGAAGCAGGTACAAACACATCTCAACATCGCAGTGGCTTGCACCTCCATTCCCAGTCATCATGGCCTAGCCATGTTGACTGAGTAAGTTGGCATTTATAGTCCAGCACATCTGGAAGCAAAAAACTACAGTAAGGCTGTTTTTAATATAATATGCATCAAGAGTATGAGGTCAGTTATTTTCTAGATGTAATTTTCTAAAACTACATATAGAAGTTAAAGTTAACTAAGCTAACTTAAAACTATAGAGAGAGACTGAAAGATTTGTTTGTTTTTTTTAATTGGTTTTTAAAACAAACATAAACAAACAAAACATAAAAACATCAAGCCATCTTCCATATATATACATACAATGTGCCGGTTGGTTTACAAATTGTTTTGTGCTTCCATTTCGTAGTCTTCAACTACAATTACATTGTATATAATCTTGTATTTTCAATCAAATATTAAATACATTAATATCATTATTAATCATTTGACTGTACTTTTATTCATTCATGCTTTACAAAACAATCATATTTTACTTAATTTGTTTTATGACAGTTCATATTATCATCCCAAATCTATCCTAGAATCATTCTGTAGATATAATAAGAAAATAATACATCTTTATATATTTAGTATTGTGGAAAGGGAACTTCACAAGGACAGTGATGTCACCCAAGCAGGAAAAGCCCAAAGGGAACATCAGGCCAGCCATAAAACAAACTTGCATAGGAAAAGAAATCAAATAAAAGGTATTGAAAGAAGCCCCCTAGACAAAAGCCAAGTAATTAAGAAAGCTAGGGAAACAAGGAAAAGAAAACCCTTACAAAGACAGGACATGCCAAATCAGCAAAACAAACAGACAAAAGTTACAAAATAAATCACAAAGGAAACAAAGAGAAGATTACTACAAAACAAATAGGAAAAACCATTATAAAGCTAAAAGAGATTAGGAAAAAACCGATAATACAATCAAGCCACCCTGCAGAGTCTATTTTCCGCACCTCGCTAAGTTTGCCTTCTGGCGAAAAATAAACTCTGACAGGATTTTAATATCTAAACATTAAACACTAAACAAACATTCATACACAAAAGGAGAAAAAAAGTATAAAAACCAGGGACTTACCATTCGAAGTTAGCTAGCTAGCCCCAGGAACGCAGCCTCACTGTCTCTCGCCTTCCTGAAAAATAAAAAGATCCAGCTTTCAAGCAGTTGTCTGTATCCTTGCGCCGGAAAATTCGGATCCTCGAAGAAAGGCATTTTGACAGCCTTTCAACAGTATTATTTAGTATTTTCTAAAAGTCTATATATTTAATTACTATATTTTCTTGTCTAACCATTGATAGAATAGATCCCAAATTTAAAAAAAAAATGTTCATCATCTTGTTCTCTAATTTCAAATGTCAATCTACTCATTTCAGCACATTCCAATATTTTCTTAATGATTTCCTCCTGTGATGGTGTTTTCTCATTTTTCCACTTTTTAGCAAATACAATCCTGTTAATACATTTACAATCAGGTATTTCAAGTCTTTACTATATATTTCAGATAAAATTCCCAATAAAAATATCTCTGGTTTATGTTTTTTTGTCATTTTTTCCAACCACGTGTGGATTTTAGTCCAGTATTTTTTAGCATCTGCACAAGTCCACCACATATGGTAATATGAGCAGATGTCTGATGACATTTCCAACATTTTTCTGATTTATTCTTGAACATTCTTGCTATTCTTGTTCGGGGGAAAATGCCACCTGTAAAACATCTTATACAATTTTCTTTATATGCTGTTGACATTGTCATTTTATAATTTTGAGACGACAATTTTTGCCATTTCTCTAGATCAATCCCATATCCAAAATTCTTCCCCCAAGCAATCATAGTTTGTTTAACTTGTTCGTCTTCTAGTTTAGTTTCTAATAAATATCCATACAATTTTTAATCACTTTTTCATCAGTACCTGTCAAAATCTTATCTAAGTCAGTCAGTTTATCATAGAAACCTTCTGTTTTAGAATCTTTATCATACCTTGAATGTATTTGCGCATATGAAAACCAATTCATCTTTATACCTTGTTCCTCTAGTTTTTGTATAGATTTAAGTTCACCCTTTTCATTCAATATTTCACCATATCTAACTGTTTGTTCCTTTTTGTATATTATGGGATAAGAAAATGCCTCAATAGTCGATAGCAAGACTGGAATAACATTGTCTTTTAATCTTCTCCCAGTTTAACCACAGAGACTCCTGTATATAATGTCTTCTAAAATACCCCTGTGTTTAGTTAGTTCCTTTATACCATAAAAAAGCATGCCACCCCAACAACCGATCATGTCCTTCTAATGTTAACAATCTAGTATTTCTTAATGTTATCCATTCCTTAACCCACATCAAATTTGTAGCTTGGGAATACAACTCCCAATTAGGCAAACCAAATCCTCCTCTTATTCCAGCATCTTGCAAAAGTTTTGACTTTATTCTCGCTTTCTTACCTTGCCATATATATTTCAACACAATTTTATTTAAATCTTCAAAGTAGTGTTTTCCAAACCTAATTGGAATTGTTTGGAACAAATATAAAATTCTGGGTAATATATTCATCTTGATTGTTGATATTCTCCCTATTAATTACAGTTGTAAATTTTTACATTTCACCAAATCTAGTGTTATCTGCTGCTTAAGTTTAATATAATTATTCTCTTTTAGTGTACTGCATCTTGCTGTCAAATATATCCCCAAGTACTTAATCCTATTCGTGACCTGGATTTTCAATAGGTCTGCCAGTTCTTCCTTTTGTCTTGATATCATGTTCTTTGTCAGAATCTTTGTCTTATCTTTATTTATTTTCAAACCAGCCACCTTACCATATATCTCTATCTTTTCTATTAATTTTGGTGCTGTTTCTAGTAGATTTTCTAAGATAAAAACCAGATCATCTGCAAATGCTTGCAACTTAAATTCTTACTTTTTAATTTTCATCCCTTTTATATTCTTTTCATCTCTAATATTTCTATTTAGCACTTCCAAAGTAAACACAAACAACAGAGGTGTTAGTGGGCAC
Source organism: Laticauda colubrina (assembly GCA_015471245.1). Taxonomy (NCBI): domain Eukaryota; kingdom Metazoa; phylum Chordata; class Lepidosauria; order Squamata; family Elapidae; genus Laticauda; species Laticauda colubrina. The sequence goes on along the minus strand of BLBF01000004.1, from coordinate 38,089,627 downwards.
CCTTGTCTTGTTCCTTTTCTTATATCGATAAAGTCTGTCAGTTCTCCCTCTATCATTACCTTTGCCATTTGCTTATGATATATAGCTTCTATTGCTTGAATAAATTTTCTGGTGAAGCCCATCTGTTCCAGCAGTAATAACATGAATCGCCAATTCACATTATCAAATGCCTTTTGTGCATCTAGAAATATCAGAGCCATTTGTTTTTCAGGATGTGCCTCGTGGTATTCCAAAGTGTCCAAGATTACTCTCATATTGTCTTTAATTTGTCTCTTTGGCAGAAATCCATTTTGATCAGGGTGGATAAAATTATTTAAATATTTTTTAAGTCTTTCTGCCAATATTGATGCAAAAATTTTATAATCTGTGTTTAGTAGGGAAATAGGTCTGTAGTTCTTGATTTGTAATGGATGATCAGTCTCCTCTTTTGGGACAAGTGTAATATAAGCTTCTGACCATGATTTAGGTATCCTCTTCTTTAATATAACTTCATTCATAACTTCTAACAATGGAAGATTCAATGATTCTTGTAATGTTTTGTAAAATTCTGCCGGAAGTCCATCTGGGCGTTGTGCCTTTTCATTATTTTGCTTCTTGAGCACTTCAGTTAACTCCACCATCGTTATTGCTTTCTAACATTGTTTCAATCTCCTTAGGTATCTGGGGTAAATTAGCATTCTGTAAGTACTGTTTAACTCTTTCCTCATCAATATTCTCTTGTGTGTATAGTTTCCCATAATAGTCTTGAATAATTTCCTTCTTCTCTTTACTACCATAGCAAACTTGGCCTTGATCATCTATTAATTGCAATATTTTCCTTGATTCTTTCTCGTTTCTCAATTTATATGCTTACCATCTACCTGGTTTATTTGCATCTTCAAAGTAGTTCTGTTTAGCACCTCTAATTTTTTGTGCTAATTCTTCTTTTTCTATTAGACCCATTTTATGTTTGGTTATATCCATTTTTAACTTAATGTCCTTTTTCTATGGCATTTTCTGTAGTTCTTTTTCAAGTCCTTTATGCTCATTCTCTAATGCCTTAGAGGCAAATCTTTTCATGGTATTTCTTTTCCTTGTATAGTCTATTATCAAGCCTCTGGCATATGCCTTCAATGTATCCCATACATTCTGGATTAATGTATCTTCTTTTTTGTTTTCTCTCAAGAAAAAAAGCCAGTTCTTTCTCTATCCACTGTGTGAAGTCTTTTTCCTTTAAAATAGTATTATTTAAGGTCCATCTAGATCTTCTTCTTTGTCCTTTCCATTTAATTGTCATTGGATTGTGATCTGCCCAAGTACTTGTTCCAATATTTATTTCTTGAATATTAGTAAACAATTCTGTTGACATCCATATCATATCTAGTCTGTTAAATGTCTATTTGAGTAGAAAGAGTATTGTTTAGTTTTAGCATTTCTTTCTCTCCATGTATCTTTTAAGTTTATTTCATCTACCATTTTAAAAAAAGTTTAAGGGAGGGTCTTTCTGTTTTGCTTCATTGTTTTCTGTGCTGTATAGTCCAGTTTATTGTCTACAATTCCATTAAAATCTCCCATCATAACTATATTAGCATAGTCCAGTTCAATTATTTTCATATGTAATTTTTTATAAAATTCTTCTTGATTGCAATCAGGAGTGTTTTCATATTATTGTCCATTATTTCCACCATTAGTATTCTTCCGTTGTCATCAGTATAAATCAATTTCAAGTTGAGGACTACCTGTATTAAGTCCTCACTAGTGGCAGAATTTTTTCAATTTCTTTTATATTCAATTTGGCTCCAAGTACAAGAGAATTATGGCATGTATCATATCTAACAGCATAGTTATGGGAATGTAGTTATGTGTTTAGATTTTGTTATGCACTGCCCTCTTCTGGTAAGAAACATAATACATCCACATATTTGAAGTACAGTGTTAGTTTCTTATGTAGAAGATCCTCTGTAATTAATTCTCCACTTGTTAGGAGAAATTGCTAGGAGGCAAATATAGAAAATTCAGCAAGGCCTTCATTTTTCTATATACAGATTTTAGAAACTCAATTCTAACATCCATAAATTGCAGAGATGGAAAGCATTTAAACAGCCTCTATGTTCACTGAGCTGACTATTATTCAAAACTTTGCTAGTCCCTAACCAAGAATAATTAAGTATTGATTATTTTTAATCAAGCTACAGGCATCTCCTACTAGGGTCTTATACTGAGCAGGTTGGTATCTTTTTCTGAGTTATCAAAAATGCAATGGTAGCTATATTGGCCATAAGAATATTCAAGAGTTAAAAAGCCACAGAAAGAATAATTTATTAACTATTTTAATAATGGTAAGATTTTGAATAGATTACAATTCTTAAACATGCTAAATAGCAACAGGCACATGTCAAATAGTAAAATATTTTTTTTTAAAAATAAGAAAATTATGTATGACTAGGAGCAATTGGATGTTTTCTCCTTTAATGTGGCACAAAAAAGAGGTGTTGACTTGAGCAACAGTGAAGTGGCATTGGAGTACAGCCTGGTCAGAAATGAAATGAATTTTAAAAAGGATTTGAGAGTGGAGGAGAAAATAATAACACTACTTCCAATCTTTTCTCCCAAAAGATGAATATCAGAATAATAACAAACATTAAAATAGTCTATAATTGTTATATTGTAGAGAAACAAAAACCAAGGTTATGTTGGCTCCTTGGTTGCAACTTCTGTCTGCCTCCAAAAGTTGATGTCAAACTATACCTTAATCATCTAAGTAATTCATCATGTACTGTGTTCAAAAAGTTTGCTTTCAATTAAATGAAGTGCATTTTTGACTTTTGGGCTTGGATTCTTTACTTGTTGGAAGTGGAATCTTTCATTCAATACCAAGCAGTCTTCAGACTAAGCAGGCTCCTGATTTATATATCCTCTCTCTTGGAGATGATAATACAGTGTATTATTATATTTTGTATATGCATATTCAGGTAAGATTGGTTTCTTAAGTACCTAGCTCTTTTAAAATATGTGAATATATTTTTCTCAAAATATTCTAAGATTTGTTTCTTTTATTTTAAACCTTCCTTCTGACCATTTTATCTGCTTTCCCCTGGTTGTTTCTCATTGGACAAAAGCATAAGGAAGAAAATGGCGACATAAAGAAGCTATTTGAAACAGGGAAAAGATAAATGTGTTTCTGCTTATTTTCTCTATACTCTAAAATATAATCCCTTTAAGTTTTACAGCAACCAATTTTGACATAAGTGCTGGAGAATTTAACACCTAAAGGCCCTGTCACACTGCCCAACGGATGCAAAACGTTAGTAAAAAGGACACAACGGACGAGAAAAATGTTCCATCCGTTGTTATCTGCTCTCAAAAGGAGCAAAAATTTGCATAACCAGAGCGGATAACACGGAAAGGAACGGACGCGGGGAGGACGCAGAGCGGATGGAAAGCGGATGCAGAACGGAAGCCCAGTGGATGGAAGCAGATGGGAGCAGATGGCACATCTGCAGGGCTTCCGGAGGGGCTCAGCAAAGCGGACGTACAGTGGATGCACAGTGGATGAAGCGGATGCAGAGCGGAAGCCTAGCGGATGCACAGCGGATGAAGCGGATGCACAGCGGAAGCCTAGCGGATACACAATGGAAGCCTAACGGATGCCGAGCGTTAATTGTGCATGCGGGGGGGATGCATTGCGTAAGCCCCGCGGATATAAAGGGAAGCAGCTCCCAAGCAGGTCACCATTCGGAGGAAAGACCTGCTGCCGGATACATCGAGTCCTTGCCTGCCCTGCCTGCAAGCCTTGCTGCAAGCCTTGCTGCCAGCCTTCCTGCCAGCCTGCCTCCAAGCCTGCCTCCCAGTCTGCCTCCCAGCCTCCTGGCCAGCCTCCCTGCCAGCCTTGCTCTCTGCCTGCCTGCCAGCCTTGCTGCCAGCCTGCCTTCTAGCCTCCCTGCCAGCCAGTCTGCCTGCCAGCCTTGGTGCCTGCCTGCCTGCCAGCCTTCCTGCCAGCCTTGGTGCCTGCCTGCCTGCCAGGCTTCCTGCCAGCCTTGGTGACAGCCTTGGTGACAGCCTTCCTGCCAGTCTTCCTGCCAGCCTTGGTGCCTGCCAGCCTCCCTGCCAGCCAGCAACCCCACAACCATGGGGAAGAAGCGAAAACCTCAGCAACCTGCCGCCATCCCTGGCAACAGGGACAGGGCCACCCTCCCGCCCCCTGTCCCTGACTCTGCTTCTGCTGGGGCTTCTGCTGCTCGGGCTCGCTCTTCTGGTGCTGGAGCTTCTGCTGAAGCTGCTCCTGGCGGTGGTGCTTCTGCTGGTGCTTACTCTGCTGGCGCTGCTCCTGGCGGTGGTGCTTCTGCTGGTGCTTACTCTGCTGAAGCTACTCCTGGCAGTGGTGCTTCTGCTGGTGCTTACTCTGCTGAAGCTGCTCCTGACGGTGGTGCTTCTGCTGGTGCTTACTCTGCTGAAGATGCTCCTCGTCCTGCTGCTCCTGCTGGCCCTGCTCGTGCTCCTGGACTTGCTCGTCCTGCTCGTCCTGCTCGTGCTCCTGGTCTTGCTCGTCCTGCTCATCCTGCTGGACCTGCTCATGCTCCTGGTCCTGCTCGTGCTCCTGGTCTTGCTGGCGCTGCTGGTGCTTACTCTGCTGCTGATGATCCTGGTCCTGCTGGTGCTGCTGGTGCTGCTTCTGCTGCTGCTGCTGATCCTGCTGGTGCTGCTGCTGCTGCTGCTGATGATGATGATGATTATGATCCTGTGGTGATGATGATGATGATGATGATCCTGCTGGTGCTGCTGCTGCTGGTGGTGTGGAGGAGCAGCCCCTACCACCTGGGAGCCCCTCTGATGAGGGTCCATCTGGTCCTGCCAAAGGGAGGAAGAGGCATATGCAACAACGGGAGAGGAGGCAATACTCCATTGAGGAGGAACACAAGGATGAGGTGCTGGAGTGGCTGAGAGAGAATGACTATCTGTGGCAGAAGGGACACCGGCTGTACAGGGACACCAAAAGGAAGCAGGCTGCTTGGAAAGAGAAGGCGGAGAGTATGGGCTACACATCGGAGGTGCTCCTCGGCTAGTGGAAGCACATGCACACCTGGTACGGGAAGCTGCACCTCAAGAAATCTGGCCAGGCCGCGGTCAAGCTGATGTACAGAGAGACCTACATGATGGCCAGGTGCAGCTTCCTGGAGGGTGAGATCCGTCACCGAGGAACAGCCCCTCTGTCTACCCTCTCTCTCCGGCAGCCTGCTGAGAGCCAGTCCTCTTCCGGCCGAGAGTCAGTTCTTGTCTCCAGACAGGTTTCTGTGGAGCGTGCCACGGCGGAGAACCCGCAGACAGGTGTTGTAACCGTGGTGGAGCGCGTGGAGGACTCCCTGGTGCAGTGGGAGAAAGGAGACGGCGCGTCCACCACAGCCATACCCGCATCCACCCAAAGCTCCACCTCCACAGAAAGGCAGAGAGCCAGACAGCAGGAGGGGCAGAGCCACACTGTCCTGCTGGAGATCAGGGACACCATCCGGACCAGCATAGATCTCCTCTCTCAGCTGGTCAGCACCGACTCCTCATCCTCCAACCGCAAGCCCTTCCTCACCTATGTCAACCAGACCCTCACGGACATGGCGGAACCCCAGTACCAGGTGGTGAAGGAACGGATCACTGAGCTGCTTCACAACCCTACAGATCCAGAGGAACCTGCTCCCACCCAGTCCAGGTCTGATCTTCCACCCCAGGTGATGTCCCTCCCATTCCAAGGCTTCCCACAGGCCCTCACCTACCAGAGCTACGGCTACCAGGAGGTCCAGCAGCACAGGCAGCAGCCCTTCCCAGTCCAGGCACAGAGTCATCAGACGACACCGTTGCCACCGGTTCCACTGATGCCACCGATGCCACCCACGACACTGATGCCACCGACGCCAACGATGCCACCCATGACACTGATGCCACTGACGGCAACAATGCCACCCATGCCACTGATGCCATCCACGCCACCGATGCCACCAACTCCAGTCCTCACCCAGCTGCAGACCAGACAGCCCCACTACACTGCTCCTTCCTCCACCCCACAGCCAAGCCCGGCCTCAGTACATCTGTCCTCGGGACTGGGGCTGACACCCCATGGCATGGAAGAAGGAGCTCTCAACATCACGGGGCTGAGCCAGCTGTCCGAGAGCTTTCTCAACACACCATCAACTGTTGTCCTCTCGGGGCCAGGCACCCCAGTGGGGCTTCAGACCAGCACTCCAGCACCAGCGACCTCCACAGCACCTGGACCCTTCACCCCTGAGACTGGGCACACCTCCGAGTGACCAAGAGGAGTGCCAGAGACTGGCTGGCTGGCTATCTGTGGACTTTATTTGGACACTTGACTTGGGTCATTTTTCTTTTACAGCTTGTTGTTCAATAAAGTTTGTCTTTGATTCACATACTTGCTTCATTTCTTTTTTTTAATAAAGTCTTGGTGGAAACTTTTAGAATTGGTTTAAGCCTTTGCATGCTTGTGGGATGGGTTAAGATAGCAGTGGGATGGGCAGGGATACCTGTGGGATGGGTAATAGCTGTGGGATGGGCAGGGATACCTGTGGGATGGGCAGGGATACCTTTGGGATGGGTAATAGCTGTGGGATATATAAACCTCCAGTGCAAGCTTCGTGGGACTGTATGGTCCACCCTCCCAGCTGCCACACCTATGGCCCTTTATTATCAATAACAATGGAATCATTCATCCACACATTTAACATAAACACAACTCTTTATTAAATGCCCTGATCATTGTAGGGCCATTCAACATACATGGCCCAATCTCATCAGTGTGATGAGACAGGCTGAAGGAAGCATCCATTAAGCATCTATCATCCTGTCTTGCCACTCCACTGCTCCAGCTGGGGAGTTGCACCAGTGTGTCAGGAGGTTGCGCTGCTTCTTCCCTTCACGTGAGGCTCTGTTGGGGCCTTGCACATACTCAGTGTCTATCAGGTTTTGCCCTTGCCTCCATTCCCCAGGCTTCATGTCCCCATTGCCTTGTTGACAGTCCACGAGCCTGTTCTGCAAGACTGGGTAGCGGGTGCGCATGAGATTGTGCAGGATGCAACAACCTTCCACGATCCTCCTCACAGTCTGTGGGCGATGCTGCATGGTGGTGAGAAGTACCTGGAACCTGTTGGCCAGGATGCCAAAGGCGTTCTCCCCCACCCGCCTTGCCCTGGACAGCCTGTAGTTGAAGATCCTCTCTTCACGGGTGAGGAGTCTGGAGTGTAGGGCTTCATGAGGTAGGTTCTGAGGGAGAAGGCATCATCCCTCACAATGAAGTAGGGCACATCTTGTGTGTCGTTGGGAAGTGGGTCTGGATCTGGGAAGCCCATGATGAGGTTGCGTTCCAGCCCATCCTTGAGGTCACTGGAGTTGTATACCTGGGCATCTGAAGATGAGCCGTTGCCTGAAGCATCGATGTACATGAACTTGTAGTCAGCATCGACCCTGGCGAAGAGGATGATGCTGAAGAAGCCCTTGTAGTTGAAATAAGTGGAGCCCGACTTGGCTGGCGCTTTGCAGGCCACGTGCTTTCCATCGATGGCTCCAATGGTATGTGGGAAGTTCCACCTCTGATACCACTGCTCTGCAACTTTCTTCCATCCTTCTTCAGTGGAGGGGCACTAGAGGAGCTCCTCCAGGTATTCTTCGATGATGGCCTGCACCACTTCTCTGACCACAATGCTGATGGTGTTGTGTGGCACCCTCCAGCCGTACTGCATGCTCCTGTAGGTGGTCCCTGAGGCCAGGTGGCGCAGAGTGAGTGCTACCTTGAACCCAGGTTCCAGGCTGGGCCGGAAGTTGGTGTTTGCCTTGGTCAACCTGGGTGTCAGCTGCTGCACAACTTCATCAAACATGGCTGGAGGCATCCTCATGAAGTTCTGGAATGCTCGAGTGTCTTCATTCCTGAGCTCCACCATCAGCTTGTTGTACAGTCTGTACTCTGCTCTTCTGGTGATACATCTTCGTACCCAGACGCTTCTTGGCCGCCTCTTTTTCTTCCCGTAGTAGAGTTCACAGAGCCTATAGATGGCTTCGCACTGTTGCAGAATGATGGTGGCTGCCAAAAGGACTTTGTTACAATCCACGGTGGACATGACTGGATGCTGTGGAAGAGCAAGAGTCAGATGAAGGCTGCAGAGGTCTGCACAGCTGGGCTGCTGGGCTGACAGTGAGATCCAGATGAGTTGCTCCCCCTTTTTATAGGCAGTATAGGTTTTCCCCTAGGTGTCCCTTTGCATCCTCTAGGCATCCTCTAGACATCCTTAATATCCGAGATAGGTCCCCTCTGCGAACGTTTTTTCCATTTTAAATGCTTTGTTTCCGTGCTGCATCCGCTAGGCATCCGTTCTGCGTCCATTCCGCTTCCTCCCTGCGTCCGAGCGGATGCGAGTTGCACGGATGCAGAATGGATGCCTAGCGGATATAGCGGATGCCTAGCGGATGCCTAGCGGATGCCGAACGGATGCATTGGATACATTTGCCACTCAAAAGTTTTGAGCAGTTCAAAACTTTCTGAGCGGATGAAACCTCCATAAACGGATGCTGGACGGATAGAGAGGAAGCAAAACGGAGGCAGTGAGTACAGAACGGATACATCGCGTTAACCAATGGATGACAAGTGTTTTCCTCCATTTTACATCCTCTTTCCATCCGTTGGTGCAGTGTGACAGGGGCTTAATACATAAGAAAATTTGAGCTGGGTCAGATCACAGATAATTTTTCCACTGGCTAAGCAGATGATTATGAGGAACCTATAAGTAGGACAAAAGCAAAATGGCATTATCTGTTATATTCCTTAGACACTGGAACTGACAGACATAAATCTGCTGATAATTAGAGAAAATATATAACTCCAAGGACGAATGTATTTCGATAGCTATGCCAGGGCCTGCCCTATACATTTTGGCATCCTAGGCAATAGTTATATTCTATCCCCCTTATGAGTTAGCTCATCTTCCAGTTTTGTAGGAATTTCAAAAAGAACACTCAAGAGTGTTATGAGTTTCTGGTTTAAAAAAAAATCAACTTTTTCTTTTCTTGGATATTTTCGCTCTTTTTACACAAGTAGTTTTAAGTATATTAGCACCCATTTTTGTCATATGGCAACAATTCAACAAATTTAAGACTTGAGCAGATGTCCTGACTTGCAAAATCTACTGTTACTGTTAACTCTCCATAAATTTGCTGTTAGAAGGCTAGTGCTTACTAGACCTTGGCCTATAGATGCCCCAAACTTTTGCCCATTTTATAGCTATATAAATTGCTGTTTGTTAGTGCAGCTGGTGACAGCAAATATGTTTTAACTTTTGGATGATTTCCCTCTTTCATAACTTGCTCTTTAAACTCTCTTCCATAACTCTCAGTGTTTAGATACAGATAATGTGGATGACATTCCATGCGTAGTCATTTTGCATGTTTGTATAAAGGTATTACAATCTTGGCAGATCTTTTTTTCCCCTCAATGGTTTCAATTTTGCCTCTTCCACAATTGCTGCATACTGAATTGCTATGTTACTTGACTATCCACCAGCAACCTGAATTACAATCTGGTCAGTTATGATTGGTGCAGCAAATGTCAACACACTACCATATATCTTATATCTCAGCATTAACAATTTGTACAGGTTATTCACATTTCCCACATAAATAAAATCAGCATATTGCAACAGTCAGCTGTGATTTAATTAGAATTTCTCTAACTCTTTTATCTTCCATCTCTAAACTGTATTTATTCATTTACTTGCTAAAGTTTTTATTTTTCATCACTTTTCCAACTTTTTTTAGGGAAACATGGGAGATAAAATAAATAAATGAATTCTATATTTCTCAGGTGAGTTATACTTTGCTCTAGGATACAAGGTAGTCCTCGGTTTACAACAACAGTTAGTATTAGAATTTCCATTGCTATGCTAAACAGTCACTTAGTTTTTATAATCCCTTATGCTGCGGTTATTAAGTGAATATGGCTTCCCTCATTGACTTAGCTTGTTGGAAGCTCATGGGACTGTCACAAATGGTGAACATGTACCTTTGGTTGTTGTAAATACATGTTGCCAACTGCCCCAATGTTGGTAATCTGAGCACAAGGATGCTGCAATGGTCACAAGTGGGAGGACTGATCGTAAGTCATTTTTTCTCAGTGCTGTTATAACTATGAACGGTCATTAAATGAATGGTTGGCAATTGAGGATTACCTCTAAAATAGAAAGATTACAGAATTTCTACCAGATTGTTTAAATGTTATTTTCACACAAGATTTTGAAAAGGGGAAATACACATGCCCAGACACAACAAAATAAAGGCACTTTCCCTCTGTGAACTAAAAGATAAGGTTAACCCCTTCATCACTTTTTTTGTGTATGAACAAAAAAACATTTGACTTTTAGTCATTGGACTATGAACCTGGGTGTGTCATGTTCAAACATCAAAACAGAAGAAAGCTATTACATCTATACACATTCACTAACTTTAATCTCTAACATCACTTTTACTGTGGGCTGCTTTTAAAGCTGTTACACTGAGCCACATTTATCTGGCTTTAATCTTACAATATTTATTTACTATCGGCTACTTCAGTACATCTCATCTGTTGTAAGCAGAAATGTCAATAACTGATGGAGGCCAGCAGAATGTAGACCTACAATGCAGTGCAAAGTTTGCTTTTGTAATGAGGACTCAGGAGGTTATGAAATTACTGCTTGGAGAACGGATTGTACTTGGTAGAAAAATAACATGATGCATCATACCAAGAATGCCATAGTGTTTCCGGGTTGTAGTTCTGAGATAAGAGAATGGAGTTACACAAAACATTGCTTAGCAGGAAGTAACCCAGTCATATAAACCAAATAAAGCAGGCTCACAGACTGACACTGTTAGTTCTATAATTGTCTATTGACAATCCACAACAAAAGCAGTTGGGGATATTTTGAGATTACATTTAAGTTCATGTAGCTTCTGTCTGTTTTTCTTGATAAAGCTATGTACAGATTTTTAAGAACAATAAAAAGGAGGGAGGGGGAACAAGGTATGGATTGATTTCTTAGTATTATCTGTCATACTACTGATTAAATTACCTGCCTCCCCCCCCCTTTGTTGCCATTTGTGGTGAGCACAGCATGTTATTTTTTATTTAGCTTGCATTAAGTGTTTAAACTGTAGTATGAAAACTTTCAGAACATGAAAAAAATATTCCTTAGTCTAAATGTGTAAAGACAAAAAGGAATATTTCTGAGATAAGTTCTGTTTATATTAAGGGGATGAAGTGGTAGCTGACTAAGAAATACACATGAGTTGCTGGGGCAAAGCAAAAAACATATGTTAATTTAGACATTTTACAAATAAAGGCTTATGGGTAGGTACAACTTAAATTTCAGCAAAGTATAATTTTTGTGTATGTATGTATGTATGTATGTATGTATGTGTGTGTGTATATATATACATATATATTTGTTTTTTTAAGTTATCGTGGGTACTTACATGTGTGCTGTTCAGCTTCCTTCGGGTATTATCCCACGTCATTAACAGAACTACAATGACGTGGGATAATACCCGAAGGAAGCTGAACAGCACATACATATATATATATATACACATACACAACAAATATATATATATTATTATCATAGGAACTCAATACGGAAGATGAGATTCTGCTGAAACATTGCTACAACTTTAAAAGCACAACTACAATGAAGTGGGGTAATACCTCCCCGTAGAGGTCAGATATTTGTTTTCTTAGGTTTTCGCGGGTACTTACATGTGTGCTGTTTAGCTTCCTTCGGGTATTATCCCACGTCATTGTAGTCCTGTTAAAGTTGTAGCAACGTTTCAGCAGAATCTCATCTGCCATCTTCAGGCTTCTGTATGGATATGGGTCTTACAGCTCCTGGTTTTAAATTTGAGGCTGGTCCATTCTGATTGGTTGGGAGCCTGGACCTGTTTCATTGGACTTGGAGTTTGACTGATTGGTGTTCCTGGTTTCTTCTGTCTGTTTTGTGGCTCTGATTGGCTGGCAACAGTCTGTTCTTGTGTTGGAGGCTTTTAGTGCAGCTTGGCTCCGTGTGAAGGGATGGCTGCTCTTCATTAGCAAGTTGCTATTCATTAGCAAGCTGGGTTTCACCTGGGTGCCTGGTGGGGGGGTTAGGTTGGAGCTATCAGAGGGAGTCTGTTTTTGCCCAGGTGTTTGCCTGGCTTGTGGCATGGAGATCTTTCTATTTGAGAGTGCAGGCTTCCAAATGATTGACAGTCTGGTGGAATCATCTCTTCTATCCTTCTCTCCTTCACACGGAGCCAAGCTGCACTAAAAGCCTCCAACACAAGAACAGAGTGTTGCCAGCCAATCAAAGCCACAAAACAGACAGAAGAAACCAGGAATACCAATCAATCAAACTCCAAGTCCAATGAAACAGGTCCAGGCTCCCAACCAATCAGAATGGACCAGCCTCAAATTTAAAACCAGGAGCTGTAAGACCCATATCCATACAGAAGCCTGAAGATGGCAGATGAGATTCTGCTGAAACGTTGCTACAACTTTAACAGAACTACAATGACGTGGGATAATACCTGAAGGAAGCTTAACAGCATCTCATCTGCCATGAGATTATATTTAGGTTTTCTTTTCCATGGGGCCAAATTTCCTAACACACCTAAACAACACACACCTCAAAATCAAGTTCACCATCGAAACGGAAATAAACAAACAACTACCATTCCTTGATGTACTAATCTACAAAAGAACAGATGGCACACTGGGACACACCATATACCAAAAGAAAACACACACCAACCGCTACCTCAACGCCCAATCCCACCACCACCCAGCACAGATAAATTTGAAACCAGGTGCTGTTCAGCTTCCTTCGGGTATTATCCCACATCATTGTAGTGCTTTTAAAGTTGTAGCAACGTTTCAGCAGAATCTCATCTGCCATCATCAGGCTTCTGTATTGAGTTTGTATGTATGGCATACATACAAACATATACATGTATATATGTATTTGTTTTCTTAAGTTTTCATGGGTACTTAAATGTATGGTATTCAGCTTTGTTCGGGTATTTTCTCACATCATAATAGTTGTGCTTTTAAAGTTGTAGCAACGTTTCAGCAGAACCTCATCTGCCATCATCAGGCTTCTGTATTGAGTTTCTGTATTGTTTCTGTATTCTGTTCTATGTTGACTCACAGACGAACACAATAGAGCAGCCTGATGATGGCAGATGAGATTCTGCCGAAACGTTGCTACAACTTTAAATGCACAACTATAATGACGATGAATAATACAGGTGAAGCTGACAGAATAAGACACCAGGTTACCAACATCCTATGCACAAGCAAACCACCCAAAATCAACTTGCACAAAGATGAATTCAAAGTGCTACAAACCCTGAAAAATGATAACAGCATAATCATACTCCCAGCAGATAAAGGGAATGCCACAGTAGTAATGGATAGAAAAGACTACGAAACAAAATTGACAGACCTACTCCAAGACTCCACATACAAACCTATAAACACAGACCCAACCACATATCTGGAAAAATTAACCAAGAAGAAAATTAAAACCAGCCACATAAGCAAAGAAATCCAACAGACGATCATCCCAAGAGAAAAATCTTCCAGATGCCCCAAACGATACGGCCTCCCAAAAATACACAAAGAAGGCATACCTCTCAGACCCATAGTCAGCTCCAAAGGAGCACCACTACAAAACCTAGCTAAACACTTAGCAAAACAACTACAGCCCCATGCTGAAACCGCAGCTTCATATGTACAAAACTCATACCACTTCTTAGAAATGATCAAAGATCTACACATGGAACAAGAAGATCTGCTTGTAAGTTTTGACATGGTTTCACTATTCACTCAAGTCCTGATAAAAGAAACTCTTGAAATCATCAAAAATAAATACCAACCAGCTAAACACCTCATGGAACTAACAGAACACTGCCTAACCAACACTTATTTCATATACAAAGGACAAAGATACAAGCAAATTGAAGGAGCCCCTATGGGATCACCACTGTTACCCGTCATTGCAAACCTGTTCATGGAAGAATTCAAATCCAGAGCCCTGGCTAATGCCACCCACAAACCCAAACTATGGCTAAGATACATCGATGACACATTTGTGATTTGGCCCCATGCAAAAGAAAACCTGAACAATTTCCTAACACACCTAAACAGCACACACCCCAAAATCAAGTTCACCATGGAAACGGAAATAAACAACTACCATTCCGAGATGTACTAATCTACAAAAGAACAGATGGCACACTGGGACACACCATATACCAGAAGAAAACACACACCAACCGCTACCTCAACGCCCAATCCCACCACCGCCCAGCACAGATAAACTCCGTGGCCAAAACACTAATCACCAGAACTAAACACCTGGCAGACAAGACACATATAAAGACTGAACTATGCAACCTGACTAAAGTACTGACAGCCAACGGCTTCCACAAAAACAAAATCACCAGCTTGATCCACAAAAACACACTAAGACATAATAGAGACCTAGAAGATCAACAGACCTATGGAACAGCTGTCCTGCCCTACATAAGAGGTACTACAGACAGTAAGATATTACACAGGCATCACATCAAGACTGCCTTCAAAACAGACAAAAAAATAGCAGCCATCCTTAGAAACCCCAAAGATAAAATTGACCTGGAAAACCAAGGCATATACGAGGTCCCCTGTGCATCATGGCCGGCCACATACATTAGACAGACCAATAAAAGAATAAGTACCTGCCTGGGTGAAGACAAAAATGCAGTAAAAAAGCTGGAACACACCTCCTCACTAGTCCAACACATGAAAACCACAGGTCACAACATCAACTTCAATGGCACCAAAACCCTAGCCACTATAGAAAACCCCAGCCACAGAATCATCAGAGAAGCCATAGAGATTGAAAAAAGACCTGAAAGCATGAATAGAAGAGATGATTCCACCAGACTGTCAATCATTTGGAAGCCTGCGCTCTCAAATAGAAAGATCTCCACACCACAAACTAGGCAAACACCTGAGCACAAACAGACTCCCTCTGATGCCTCCAACTCGAACACCCCCCCACCAGGCACCCAGGTGAAACCTGGCTTCCTAATGGATAGTTCTTTCACACGAAGCCAAGCTGCACTGAAAGCCTCCAACACAGGAACAGAGTGTTGCCAGCCAATCAAAGCCACAAAACAGACAGAAGAAACCAGAAACACCAATCAATCAAACTCCAAGTCCAGTGAACACAGACCAAAACTCCCAGCCAATCAGAATAGGCCAGCTTCGAATTTGAAACCAAAAGCTGTGAGACCCACATCCATACAGAAGCCTGATGATGGCAGATGAGATTCTACTGAAATGTTGCTACAACTTTGAAAGCACTACAATGACATGGGATAATACCTGAAGGAAGCTGAACAGCACACACACACACACACACACACACACACACACACACACACACACACAAATATATATATAGAAAACTAGCTCATCCCTTTAACATATTATTCAAGCTATTCCTCCATTTTCTCAGTTTTAGAATGGTTTATTATGACAATATAATATTTATTTAATATGCTTAGGTTCCTAATATTCTATTATGTAGGTGCATTAAATATAGAGCAAAAAGCATGGGAAGGCAGGCAAGCCGCAGATTGTGGTCAATGAAAGCAAAGAGCCCCATAGTGTGCTATGCTGGGGAGGCGAGATAACCTGGGCAGGGTGGGGTGAGTGGTCCTGCAGGGCGGGGTGACTTGGTGGGTGCGTGGGGTCAGCAATGAGCGGGTAGGCAGGGGTGAGTGGCTACTGGGCGATCAGGTGGGCAGGGACGGGCCCAGCCAGAGGTGGTATTTGCCAGTTCTGTGAACAGGTCAAAATTTCCACTACTGGTATGCCAGAACTAGCCCAAACCATCTAAATACCACCTCTGCTACAGATGGACTGTGTAGCTACAGATTCCAAAGGCACAGTTGCGTGAAGGTACAAGTCCTGGGTGCTGATTGGTTGATCCAAATTCCTTTTCTGTCCTTTTCTGTGTCCCCTAGCCAGAACATTAAAATTTGTGGCCTTATCACTTCAACAGCTATACAATTGTCCACGAACAACAGATGGCATCCTGAATGTGCTCCTTGTGCAGAGCCAGAGAAATCTGCTCCAATCTGAAGTGTAAGGCCACGGACTTGAGGCCATGCTCTAGCCGTAACTACGTTACTGAGAATATCCTTATAGCTTAACGTTTATCATCTCATTACAAAACTGGTGAGATTTTTTTTTTCCTAAGTAGTGGCTGGGGGGGGAAGATTGCTAAAAGAGAGAACAGATAGGCCTTGTAGTTCAGTATTATCTTTATTTCAACTGATAACAACTCATTTAAATTTCTACAATGCACCCAATTTTGAACATTTTTGCAAAATCAATCATCCTGAGTGGGTATTTCATTATAAACAACATGTTTTTATTAAGTTGATATCTAAGCATAAGAATACCATTTGTTTTTATAAAAGTATCCAAAATGGAAAGCTCAAGAATAGAGATTTTTTTAAAAAAAAATCTAGATTCTATAAGTCATTAAATTGAAAATATTTTGAAAGCTAAGTTATGGCCCAGGACGAGAGAGGTTATAGCAATGTTTCCTTTATGAATCTATTTGTCAGTAGATTAAATATGATGTACTGCTTCCATACTCTGCAAAATTCCAACTGAACTATTTCTTAATATATAAAAACATATACATATTGACATTTATTTTGAAGGATCAAAATAAATTTAAAATTTTGAAACATTTTACTTATTTTTAATATAACACCATCAAATAATTTTACATTTTAAGTTCAATTGGGCTGTGTCCAAAATTACATGAAAGTATAACAAAGTTGTAATTTGATACAATCAAGAGAAAACAATTATTGTAAAATATTGTTTAATAAAAATAAAAGTAAATCAAAGCTTAATATTCTTACTTTTATATCAGGATGACATTAGTATACTATAGAAATCTCATTTCTTAGCATTTTTGACATGCAAACTAATTAAATTAAGGCAAGGCTCTTCAAACTTGGCAAGTTTAAGACTTGTGGACTTCAACTCCCAGAATTCCCGAGCTAACATGACTGGAGGAGGAATTCTGGGAGTTGAAGTCCACAAGTCTTAAAGTTTTCAAGTTTGAAGACCCCTGAATTAAGGTAATGTCATAGCCTGTTTTCAGTTTCAGTTTATTAAAAATCTTGCCTCTTTTTTAATGAATAAGTTGTCTAGCATCACAGGGTACATAAAGACAAGTTGTTACAGTCTATTATAACCTTTCCAATTTTAGAATACTCATGTAATAAATTCTGATTTTTAAATCCACTTTTCAGTGTTCAAGATCTTTGCAGAATAGTTTATTGCTATAAAGTTTAAATGTTGAAACAAATATATGACCAACAGCATATCAGGGAGTACAAAAATTAAAATAGCAAACATTCCTGCAGATTCACCCTGGCTCTGAGACTGTTGGAAAATTCAGTTTTAAAAGGTTTTTCAAAAGTTTGCAGGTTTGGGATCAATGGATTGGGGTTAGGAGATGTTGCTGTTATTTTTGAGGACAGAAACAGTGACACTCTGACACTGCTTGTTGATGTGAAACACTGCGCGTTATTCTGTCCAATCTTATAAGCTAGTCAGAAACATTATAAAGTAGAATGTGTTCAATAAAAAGTATTTCAGCTGAATACCAGGTAAATAACAAAGATATAGCAAAGCTATGACATTCATTGAGTTGTCACAGATGCTGATAGTAATTTGCCGATATAGATTTTTTTTTAGTTACTAGTATCAGAATACATAGTCACAATTTCAAGTCCAGTCATTATGCTTTTACAAAATATTTCACAATGTTTTCCTAATTTATTTGGTGTTAGTCACTGTGTTCCATTTGAAGTCATAAGACATGCATTAGCAATGACACTGTCATTGCTAATCATCATTATATGGATCATAAGCAGAGCTAAAAAGCAGTAGCAAGAAAGAATCTTAATGTACTTTATTATTACGACACCTTTTGACTGAATTATAAAATAAATGAAAATAAAATGTTTAAGAATAAATCTAAATCATCTTGGATAGAGGTGTGGTGTCTTGATATGATTAAGTACGCATTATATATAAAGTGATATCTTTGCTTGCCTTTACTTGTTTGTATTCCATTTATCTGTAATAAAATATCCTTGTTAATGAGAGAAGAGAAATAAATTTGTGGTTGCTTATACTGACATCATTTAGTTTCCCCCCATTTACATTATTGACTGCCTGGAATAATTGCTGAATTTGGCTGTCCAATATCAGAATGTGTGTTAATTGGAGATGTTGCTGTTGTTGGCATAGCTGTCTATTGTATGGCCTTAATTGGGTCAGATTCTTAAGAAGTGGTGTCTATGCAATTTCTTTCCCACAATTCTGTTTATTAAAAGAGTTTTAGAATGGCAAACACCAGTAAATGGCAAAAGAAAGGGAGAAATAGACCATAAGCTTATACAAAAATCTGTCTAAATTAATTTAAATGGGTTAATCAAACATTTAAAATCTTTTAAACACACTTTTATTATAAAAGGAGAACTATGACCTGCTGAAGTACACATGTCTATTCAATCTGCTGTTCAAGTACTAATTTTATGGCGCTGGTGTTTAGATCCTTATTTAACTTTGTTTAGGCCAAATAGTCTTCCAACAAAGAGGGTTCAGACAAGAGGGCCATTTTATAACATACACAAATTTAAGGTTTAACTCTATAAAACCAAGCTGATCCTTTGATTTTGTTGCTCTTGTCGCCTGACTAATATTTTAGACTGTTTTCACTGTAAATAATTTACAATCACCAAAATGTTCCCGAGCTGTTAGGGAGATGATGTTTTTGCAATATTTTTATGAATAAATTACGGACCTTTCCAATTGGAACTGTGTAAAGCTTGCACCATGATTGCACTCAAAACCTTGTTTCCACTAAAGAAAAAGCCTGTGGAAAGAAACCCCAAACATAAAGTATTTGGAATTATTTTGGAATAACAGTAGCATTCTGAATCAGTAATTCTTAAACTTAATTTCTTATCAAGATTCCTTTCCATTTTTAAAAATTACAGAAGACCCCAAAAAGAACTTTTGCTTATATGGGTTATATTTTCAATGTTTACTTTATTATAAATTATAATTCACATTCACTACTACTGGTTAAGATTATATGAAAGGATTTTGATTTGGTATTATTTTTCAAAATTGACTGGCAAATTAATTTTGATATTGGGGACCGCTGAGGGGATTTTGGAGGACTCCCTGGAGTCGTAGAACCACTCTTTAAGAAACACTGTTGTGGGTAGAGGTAGTCTTCAACCTACAAGTTCATTTAGTGACCATTCAAAGTTACAAGGGCCCTGAAAAAAGTGACTCATGTTATGACCATTTATGACACCTCTGCAGTACCCCCAGGATCATGTGATCAAAATTCAGATGCCTGACAACTGGTTCATACATAGGACCGTTTCTGTGTCCCAAGCTCACCTTTTGCCACCTTTGGACAAGCAAAGTCAATGGGGAGCCCAATTCACTTAACTATCCCAATTACTAACTTATCAATTGCGATGATTTTTTAAAACAATTTTGTGGCAAGAAACGGGGCAAAGTTCGCTTAACAAATGTCTTGCTTAACCCCAGAAACGTTGGGCTCCGTTGTGGTCGTACGTCGAGGACTATAATCCTTGAGGAGAGAGAGAGGGGGGAAAACAAAAAAAAAGATCTCCGTTCAGCTTCCAGACAGTTTAACTTCCTAAGAAGCCACCGAATTCCGTTCCTCCTCTCCCGTAAACGCCCTTGAAAGATTGAACCCTAAAACGTCGAAAAGCGCGGCCGACAAGAAAGGCTTCCGCCTCGAGGGTCGAGCCCCGAGGCCCCCAACGGAAGGCCTCTCCGCGCTGCTGCTGCTTAGCGCCTCCTAGCGAAGCTCTTTTCGGCGGCGGGGGGCCTCGCTTCTTTCCTCGGTAGTCCCGCCGCCGCCACCGCCTCCTGGGCGGGCCCCGGATCCGCCTCCAGTTGCCCGCTGAAAGGAACATGGTGGCCGCTTCCTCCCTTCTAAGCAGCAGCAGTAACGGCGTCGGCGGCTCCTCAGGTTCTCTTTGAGGGGCCGAGACGCTGCGAGCACGGCGTCAGCAGATCAGCCAGGCCACGGAGCGTCTGTGCGCTGAGGAAGCCGAGGGAGTACGGTATTTGTCTGACGCCGACGCCGCCACAGGTGCGTCGGTTGACGGAGCTGACAGGAGGAGCCTTTGGCTTCCCGGGTGACTGCCTTCACCCCTCCCCCGTGCCCCCGACCCCCTCTTTTCCCCCCCTCAGGTTTGGGGACACCGGCTTCGGCAAGAGTGGGAAAAATGCCCGCTTGTGCAGGCGGGACGGGGCTCGAACAAGTACGCACTTGGCCGCCTGTTTCTTCCTTCGTTCCCCCCACCCCTCCGCCTCGCCTTGTCCTCCCTCCGCCTTGAGCGCTGGGATGCAAGATCACGTTGCGAGAGCGCGAAGGGAGCGTGGGGCTACCCTCAAGGTGTCGGGCAGGGCCGCTGGGAGGAGAAGAGCGGGTTTTTTATTTTTATTATTTTTGGGCAAGCGGGGCCGGGGTGGTTTTGGACTCGGAGCGGCCCTTGAAAGCGAGGGGTCAACCGGCGGCGGCTCCTCCATGCCGAATGTGGGAGTTGAGATTCGTCCCCTTCTTGCCTCCCGCCTGGCCTTTTTACCTGCGCAGAATTGCCTGGAGTTCACCCCGAGGGCTCGTGTTAAGAAGGAGCCCGTGATATTGTTTTTCTTATCTCCTTCCCTTTGATTGTGGATTTGAATTGATGCAACCGTGAAGGGATCAGACAGGGCATGCAAACTTGGGTTGAAACGAGATTGAATATTGTGGTGCCTTCCACACGGGTTGGTGGAAATCCAGCACTTATTCTCGCACGTTGTGTTGTAAACCCAGGCTGGGGAGAAGAATCAAAAGGGCAGAAGAGCAGAGAGGCAGGGATTCCGTGATGGTTGCCTCTGAATCAATCTAGCTAAAATGCGATTGATTTATTATTATTATTATTATTATTATTTTGGGGGGGTCATAGTGTCTCGGGTAGTGAAGCTGTGAGTGAAAAGTTGAGTTGGTCATGTGAACTCTGCCCCATTGTCCTGTGGGGAAAAATCCTCCATCTCTGTATGAAATACATGTGTTGTGTTTTGTGATATATAAGCTTGTATATTTTGTGCCCGTTTATGTGGAAGTCAGTGCTGTTTTTAACTTACTTCGACTTGCTTCTGGGTGGGTGTGTGAAAAATTGGATTGTTATGAAAAATGTCTTATGTGCTAAATGGCTATGGCGACAGGGTAGCCTCTTGATTTTATATAATCTATTCATGACTTTTGCATAGCTTTCAGGCAAGGGTGATAGCCAAACTACCATATGCTGGACTTTCACATAGTCAACAAACTTCCCAAAAATAGTTTGAGTGTAGCTTTATTTTAAATTAGAAAATCATCTATAGCTTAATCTGAAAATGCTCATATAAATCCTGTTTAAAGCTCACTATACACAAGTCTTCTGTTTCCTCCTTAATGCTATGTCCTCAGAAGATCCTGGTTTCCTTAATGCCCAGGAGATGAAGAATTAGTTAACTCTTTACAAGCATTAAAGATACCAACACCTGGAATTGACTTAAAATTGTTTTCTCTTTTTATCTTATCTGCAGTTCTGACTTCTTTGTTCCTCTTTTTGACTCTTAAGTGATTCATTTGAATTCCACAGTAATAGGATTTTGTGGAAAAAATCTTGAATAATATTTTCTAAGAAACAGAAAAATAAGCCAATTAGTATGAAATATGATGTATTTTTGGGTCACCTAATGAACATGTTAACAAATATGATTTAAGTTGCATAAATAGTCCTCAGACATGTTGCTTTAAGTTTTTCCTTAGTGTGTAAAATATATGGGTGACAGTATTAAGACTTAGTTCAAGTGTCATGCTAATCTACTGTAGATATATATATATACTACACTTTGTTTAGTTTTGCTAAACAAAACTGGCAAATTGTATTTTGACTTAGAGCTATGCATGAATTGAGCTATAGTTTGCTTACTGATCCCTTTGGTCCAAGCTGATTATATTGAATCTATTTATTTTCAGTATATCTTTAATGATGGGGTGTTAGATAACAAGGGAATGAATGAACATGGTTTTAAGCATGCTTTGAATTACAATAAAATTGTTGCCTGTTTTTTCCATAATGCTTTATATTTTCTATGAAAATGCTTACTTGTATTTTTCTAAGCTTTAATGTCAGGGCAGTGCTTATACTGAATTTTGTTACTGAATAGTCTTTGTGTGGTTGTTCCTGGTCTACCAAATATTACTCAAGATGAGCTGTAAAAATGTTTCTCACAACTACATTTTAAAGGAAATATAAAGCAAGGCTACATCAAAGGTAAACAATGGAAAGCCAAAAGTAAACAGTTATTTTTTTTTTATGATCATACATTAAAAAAAATCAAATTGCAGCATTCTCATATGGTATCTCACAGGACTCAGGCTAAAGCTCTTGCAAAATCTTGGGAGCAAAGGATTATAAAGATTGACTCAGCCTTCCATCCTTCCGAGGTGGATAAAATGAGGACCCAGATTGTTGGGGGCAATATGCTGACTCTGTAAACCGTTTAGAGAGGGCTGTAAAGCACTGTGAAGCAGGATATGTCTAAGTGCTCTTGCTATAAAATCTAGCAGTAATACATTACTTGAAATAATTTAAGAATTCAAATTTTCTTCAATAGTTGCATTGTATTCTTTTAAAGATTTCTTTGGCTTATGAGTTGCCATTAAAAATACAAGGAAAGACATAATAAACATGTAGTTTAAGAATATAATTGAAGTTTGTTATTACAAAATACAGAGTTGATCATGAACAATAATGCATATACCAATGGGGTTTTTTTCCCAGTGATCACATCAGGTCTTTATTTTGTGCAATTATATTTCATCCTATAGAAAGAGGGTTGCAGACCACATCTCCTTTTCAGTATAATAAGCATACAATTAATGACAACTCTTTCTCCCTAGCTATCCTCTGATGTCAGCAGTTAGGGAAAAGCACTTAGAGAAACTACTCTGTAGTATCGTTATCTATTAAAACCAAACAGCCAATGTGAGACAATAGTTAATGTATTAGAATAGGAATGGAAAAGCCCACTTTTACTTCATCTTCAGTCTTGAAAAATCCCTGAATGTCCTTGGGGCAGTCACTGTCTTTTAAGATTATTGTTGTGAGAAACAATAAGAGGAGAAAACAGTATGCTTACTGACCGGATTCTTGCATGAAAGACAAGATACATATCTAATAAGCAAGCTAGTAAATACTCATTTCTTTCACCAATTGGATTGGTTATAAAGTAAAAAAAGAATTGCTACCACCATATAATTTGTTACTGAATTTCTCTGTGACTCCACCTGATCTCAGGAATTCCATTCCCCAAAATCTGTATGGCCCCAGTTCTTCTCTCTTCAAAGAGTACTTTAGAGACCTAGCTCTCCCACAGGCACCGGGTTGGGATGTTATGTGAAATAGGAGGAAGGTGGGTTGATAAATTCACTGCCTTGCCATTCAAAGATTTGTAATAATAAAATTATTTGTAATAAAGCCAGGGAATAAATAGCCTACCACTGAGATGGTTTAATTATTATGTTTGGCAACACCATTTTTACCGTCTTTTAATTGAGTATATTGTTTATTTTTAACTTGCTGTAAACTGCCAAAAGCTATAAGTGTAAATGGGTGATTTTGTAATTGGCATCATAAATATAAATTCAAAAATACTATTAATCTATTAATAAGAGTTATGCTGGTGAATTCCTGATGGTAAGGACCTATATTTTTATCTTTCTTTCTTTCTTTCTTTCTTTCTTTCTTTCTTTCTTTCTTTCT
>BLBF01000004.1:38013132-38065653 GCA_015471245.1 Laticauda colubrina | reverse complement strand
CTTTCTTTCTTTCTTTCTTTCTTTCTTTCTTTCTTTCTTTCTTTCTTCCTTCCTTCCTTCCTTCCTTCCTTCCTTCCTTCCTTCCTTCCTTCCTTCCTTCCTTCCCTTCATTTTCTTTCTTTGAATGAGTGAATGATGTGGGCTTCTTGCTCTCCAAACCTCTAAGCAACTTCCATCATTGGTAACAAATATTAATATACATCACCACATAGCAACAGCATCCACTAACAGTGTCACTCAATAGGATTAAGCTAATGGACAGTATCCCGAAATACATTTTGGACCAGCCATGTTTCTGCAGTTAGTTGGAACTCCCAACAGGGAAGGGTCAGTGCAGAGATCTGGGGAATAAGCTGTTCAACAGAAAGGAAGTCCTTACTGAGAAGGCTAGACTGTGGTATCAGTGTAAGGCCTGGTCCCACTGCACTTATGGATGCAAAGAGGATGTAAAATGTTAAAAAAAGCTTGCCATCTATTGGAAAACGCTATGCACCCATTGTGTACTCATTGCATACATGTTTCATACGCTCTATCCGTCGAGCATCCACCCACTGCAATTTCATCCACGCAAGAAGTTTTGAGCTGTACAAAACTTTGTGAATGAATGAACTTTCCGCCGTGTACGATGTAAATCCATGACATACGAGCAACAAACGTTCTATGTCCGTTTATCATCCGTTAAACGTCTGCTGTATCCTCTCTGCATCCTCTGGGCATCCTCGCAACTCACATCCGCTGCAGCTGAAAACAGAAAGAGGGAGGAAAGAAAAAGTACATGGAACGACTATTCATCGTAAGTAGCACGGAAATAGAAAGAATGTGCAGTGAGCAGTTTGCATCCGATATACATCCGCGTGGCATCCCCTTTCTTTCCTTTAGGCGTATGTGATGCATCCGCTTCATCTGCTATGCGTCCGCTTCAAAATTCTCCCCCGGAACGCCTTCGGAGGTGTCATCTGCTTCCATCCGCTAGGCTTCCTATGAACATCCGTTTAACTTCCCCACTACATACTACCCATGTCTGTTCTTTTCCGTTCTTTTCCATTCTGTTTATGCAAATTTTTGCCACTTTTTGGAGCGGATGACAACGGATGGAGCCACCTCCGAAATTTTGCTCGTCCGCTGTGTCCTTTATGCATACGTTTTGTGTTCGTCAGCCAGTGGGACCGGGCCTTAAATGGCACTTCCCTCAGTAATCGATCCTTAAGCTTTTTCTCTCAGACAGATATAGACAGAATCAATTGGAGAAGCTAATTAGATTTGCAACTTAAAAGGACTTTAAAATTAGCACCTTGACTTGCACCAGAAGCTAACTGGCACCCAGTGCAGCTCATATAGCAATATGTCACACAGATGAGCCCAGGAATGCTTCTCGTACCTGGATTGCTGTATGCTACGTACCAGCTGCAGCTTTTGGGTGGTCTTCAAGAACGGTCTCATTTAGGCAATTTACTTTCATCCAGCTCTGAGGAAAGAAGTATTTGAATAATATCTACATAATATCTCCTGACCTATGAATGACCAAAATTTATGCACAAGATATACAGTAACTCTGCATCTACTCTTCAAGCAAGAGCCATTAGTTTAGGCTGACCTCTAGTTTTCATGCCAGCTTTGTTTGGGGGAGTACAACACTATCCAGAACTAAAGAAGAATTGCATATCTGCATTCAGTTGGCCTTTGGACCTGCATCCACTTGATTTTGCTAGGATTCAGCTTGAATCTGTTCTTCCCCATCCAGACCCTTAACAGCACCCAGCTAGCTACCTATCCTCTATCTCAAGGGTGTCAAACTGGCAGCCCATGTACCGGATCCATTATGTACAAGGCACGCCCATCCCAGCTCCGCAAATGGGAAAAACAAAAAACGTCAAGTGACACCAATGTGACGCAGTGAGTTTGACCTCTGTGCTCTATCTCCTTTTTGATTTTGGGTAAAGATATTTTAACAGCATGGCCTCATGTTATCATTAATTTGCAGATTAATGATAACATGAGGCCATGCTGTCATTTTACTTTTTCTAATGGCTTCATATAAGTTATTAAACAGGAGGGTAGAAGGCCAGTCCCTGTAATGCCCCACATTACAGCAACTGAGAATTTGACCGCTACCACTATCTCCCAGCTGGAATCAGTAAAGAGAAAAAACACTGTGACACACTACTGCCTTGTGCTCCCAATCCTCACTCCCAGTCAGTAATAGTAGCAAGGTTAATGGTATCAAGGCTGCCAAGAAATCCAGTCATACATCCTGGTCCTGTCATTGATCACCCACAGGACAATCAGTGTGGCTTATTTAACTAATAGGAAAAAAGCACACACATACTGTTTCCTTGTCTGTCATTAACCCTATTACTTTTCCTCCATGTATGCTGTCCTATATATAACCCAACTCTCTAGTCATGTAAATTACATAGAACTTGAATTTACAATTTAAAAATGTACTATAATACTAAAATATGTCAGAATGGACAACACATATGTGAGTCCAAAAAATTACATTCCACTAGTTAAATATGGTTCGTCGATTAGAGCTTGCTATGCTCTAATTCTTGTTAGAACTTGTAATGGAGCATTGCTGAAAGTAGCCAGTTCTGTGTATGTTGATGTTATTTAATTGACATATTTTATGATATATCATTGTTGCAATTTAAGCAGTTATAATGTTTAGTTTGGCATTTGTCAATGGTATATCTTGCAATCTGTTTTTTCTTTTTCTTTTCCTGTCCAAAGCTACCTGAAATGGATATTTGCACAATGATCTCAGCTCATCTTTGTTAACTCTGCATAGGAAAAAGGATTGTGTAATCCATTGCTCTGATTAGCATAAGACTGAAACAACATGATGTTCAAAATTGTGAGAACATATTCAATCATATTCATTCAATCTAACCTTGCTTTAGTCTTGTCTAACAGTTTGTGTGTATTATGCATATACTGTGCCATACACACACAACACACACACACACTGTGTATTCTACAATCCATTAAGTTGAAATCTTTGTTAACTCCTGCAATTAATATGTTACATTATATTATAAATATACATTTGCTGAATTTTGAAATTTAGTCATACAATCATTTGTGGAAATAATAGATTTTTAATAGTTTGTAATTAATGACAAGAGAAGGAATTTTTCAATTTTAGTAGAAAAAACAGCTTAGTGAAAAGTTTTTGCCCAACATGGTGGCCGTTAAATATCTTAGATTAAAAATTCTAGAATGATTACTGAAATTACCCAACATTTTTACAAAATGTCAGATTGGGAAATGCTATTTAGGACAGTCACATTAAATATGTCCTGTTCCTCCTCCTTTCTTTCTTTTTTAAGAACATGCAGACTTTTGTACACATTTAGGTTGTAAAATCATGTGAACAATTGAGAAAGTCTACATGTCTGGATTTCTTTAGGACAATTTGTAAGGCATAGCTGATATTTGCCTTTATCATTTTACAGTATTACTATGATCTTTTGCATTTAAAAAGTAGTGTTTTATTCTATTGCTTATTTTATTCTGTTGAAAATGCCAGTGAGTGGCATGCTTTGAAATAAATTTCATAATATCCCATATCTTTAAAAATATTATGAATCAGAACTGTATTATATTTATCTACCATATTCGTAAATAAACCTGTAATGTAACAGATGAGCTATGGGCTATTTACCTATTTTAGATGATAGATAACTTTTTCCTCAAAGGTTGGAGCAAATATTAATACAACTTCTACTAATTAAAGAATTAAAGAACGTTTAATACCTCTCACAATCAGAAAATTCATGATTGTTGTGAATTTGCATCTTTCTGTATACAGCTTCCATCGTCTGGTTCTTGTCTTACCCTTAGGTGCTATGGAAAATAAACCCACAAAATCTACCTTATGATATTCCTTCATGTGTTCGAAGACTGCAATCATGCATCCTCTTAGCTTTCTATTCTAAGTTCCTCTAATTGCTCTTTGTAGAATTCAGCTTCCGCTTGCTTACCATCCCATTGCTTTTCTCTGCACTCTTTCCAGTTTTTATATTGTGGCAACCAGAACTGGACATAGTATTCCAGGTGCAGTCATACTCCTGCATCTATCAGTTCCTATGTCCTTGTCATGAAAGAAGACCCTCATTTAACAATAGTAATTGGGACTAGCAACTATGTTTTTAAGTGATGTTGTGATAAAGTGTGATATGATGGTAGTTGTGGCAGTTCCAATTTCCATGGTTAAGTGACCTCTGTGTGGCCATAACTGAGATGTCACATGATCACCATTTGCAACTTCTTCATTGACTTTACTTGTCAGAAGGCAGCAGTGGAGAATCAGATGGCAATCACATAATGACAGCATTCTGTCATGAATGTTGTAATTATGGCAATAATAGCAATAGTCCAAATTGCACACCAAATTGTGTCCCTGGGAATGCTGCTGCTGTACTGGCTGCAGCTAAGAGAACCAAACCAATTGTAAATCTCGTTCTGCACCATCATAACTTTGAAGGTTACTGAATATTGATTGTTAAACAAGGCCTATCCATATACAGGCAGTCTTCGACTTCTAACAGTTCATTTATTGACTATTCAAAGTTGCAATGGCACTAAAGAAGGAGATTTATGACCATTTTTCACACTTATGACTGTTGCAGCATCCCTATGGTCACATGATTTACACTTGGATGCTTGACAAATGGTTCATATTTATGATCAAAAGCAGCGTAGATCTCCTCTCTCAGCTGGTACATACCGACATACCATCCTCAAACCGAAAGCCCTTCCTCACCTACGTCAACCAGACCCTCCTGGACATGTCCGAATCACAGTACCAGGTGATAAAGGAGAGGATCACCGGTCTTCTGCACAACCCTCCAGGCCCAGCTGAACCTGCTCCGACCCAGTTCAGGTCTGCTCCTCTACCCCAGGTGATGTCACAGCCCTTCCAAGGCTTTCCACAGGCCCTCACCTACCAAGGCTACGGTTACCAGGAGTTCCAGCAGCACAGGCAGCCCTTCCCAGTCCAGGCACAGGTTCATCGAACGCCACCGATGCCACCGATGCCACCCACGCCACAGATGCCACCCACACCACAGATGCCACCGACGCCTCACCTCACTCACCTGCAAAACAGACAGCCCCACTACACTCCTCCTTCCTCCACCCCACAGCCAAGCCCGGCCTCAGAACATCTGTCATCGGTCTTGGGACTGACACCCCATGTCATGGAGGAAGGGGCTCTCAACATCACGGGACTGAGCCAGCTCTCTGAGAGCTTCCTCCACACACCATCCCCTGTTGTCCTCTTGGGGCCAGACACCCCAATGGCGCCTCAGACCAGCACTCCAGCAGCAGCCACCTCCACAGCACCTGGACCTTTCACCCCTGAGACTATGGGCACGTCTCAGAGTGACTGAGAAGAGTGCCAGAGACTGGATTGCTACCTGTTGACTTATCTTTGCTTGGGACACTTTACTTGGGTCATTTTGCTTTTACAGTTTGTTATTAATAAAGTTTATCTTTGCTTCACACACTTGCTTCAGTTCTTTTAATCAATAAAGTTGTGGTGGAAACTTTTAGAAATGGTTTAAGCCTTTGCATGCTTGTGGGATGGGTAAGGATAGCAGTGGGATGGGCAGGGATACCTGTGGGATGGATAATAGCTTTGGGATGGGTAAGGATAGCAGTGGGATGGGCAGGGATACCTTTGGAATGGGTAATAGCTGTGGGATGGGTAAGGATAGCAGTGGGATGGGTTAGGAAACCTGTGGGATGGGTAATAGCTGTGGGTTAGATAAACCTCCAGTGCAAGCATAGTGGGACTGTATGGTCCACCATCCCAGCTGCCACACATATGGCCCTTTATTATCAATAACAATGGAATCATTCATCCACACATTTCAACATAAACACAACTCTTTATTAAATGCCCTGTTCATTGTAGGGCCACTCAACATACATGGCACAAGCTCATCAGTGTGATGAGACAGACTGAAGGAAGCATCCATTAAGCATCTACCATCCTGTCTTGCCACTCCACTGCTCCAGCTGGGGAGTTGCACCAGTGTTTCAGGAGGTTGAGCTGCTTCTTCCCTTCCCGTGAGGCTCTGTTGTGACCTTGCACATCCTGAGTGTCGATCAGGTTTCGCCCTTGCCTCCATTCACCAGGCTCCATGTCCCCATTGCCTTGTTGGTGGTCCACGAGCCTGTTCTGCAAGACTGGGTAGCGGGTGCGCATGAGATTGTGCAGGATGCAGCAAGCTTCCACGATATTCCTCACGGTCTCTGGGTGATGCTGCATGGTGGTAAGAAGTACCTGGAACCTGTTGGCCAGGATGCCAAAGCCATTCTCCACCACCCGCCTTGCCCTGGACAGCCTGTAGTTGAAGATCCTCTCTTCATGGGTGAGGCATCTGGAAGTGTAGGGCTTAATGAGGAAGGTTCTGAGGGAGAAGGCGTCATCCCCCACGATGAAGTAGGGCACATCTTGTGTGTCATTGGGCAGGGGGTCTGGATCTGGGAAGCCCATGATGAGGTTGCGTTCCAGCCCCTCCTTGAGGTGACTGGCGTTACCTGGGCATCTGAAGATGACCCGTTGCCTGAAGCATCTGGATGCTGTGGAAGAGCAAGAGCCAGATGAAGGCTGAAGAGGTCTGCACCGCAGGGCTGCTGGACTGAAAGTGAGATCCAGGTGATTTCTCCCCCTTTTTATAGAAAATAACGGTAGTCTGCTAGGTGTCCTTTTGCATCCTCTAGACATCCTGCAGACATCCTAAATATCCGAGATACGTCCCCTATGCGAATGTTTTTTCCATTTTAATGCTTTGTATGTGAGCTGCATCTGCTTTCATCTTTTCTCCGTCCGTGCTACTAACGCTGCGTGTACGTTCTGCATCCATTTCGTTTCCTCCCTGTGTCCGTTTTCTGCTGGAGCGGATGCTAGTTGCGTGGATGCACAGCGGATACCTAGCGGATATAGCGGACGCCTAACGGATGACGACGGACATATAACGGATGTTCCCCGTATGCGTAGCGGATGTAGAACGGACGTGTTGGATGCTTTTTCCTCTCAAAAAGTTTTGTGCGGCTCAAAACTTTTTGAGCGGATGAAATGTCAGTCGATGGATGCTGGATGGATAGAGAGTATGAAAAACAGACGCAGTGAGTACAGAACGGATGCATCGTGTTAACCAAGGGATGGCAAGTGTTTCTCTCCGTATTACATCCTCTTTCCATCCATTGGTGCTGTGTGACAGGGTTAAAGCAACATTGTTTCCCCCTTAATATTCAATGGAAAAAATTAGCCTAGTTATTTAATTGTTGTCAGTTTCTAAAGGAGGTATTGGATACCATAAGCTTATGGCAATTCCTCTGCCTTTTATTATCCCCAAAATGCAAAAAATGTCCAAAAATCACAATGCCACCCAACCCAGAATATTTAAGGGCCATATGTGAGTCACCAGTCAACCAATCTAAAGAAAACATTCTGTTAGTAGGAATGGAAAATCTTCAGGCTATAAATTTGAAGAGGCCATCCTCCCGAAGCTTTCTTCTCCCTGAGCTTGGGAGAGCTAGCTGTGACACTGAGGGAGTTGTTTACAAGCTTTTAAAATAACCTTTTAAATGTATAACTTATTTATCCCTTTTTTGTAAATTAGAAGAATGTCATTATTGAAAATGACTTTTCTTTACTCAACAAATTTCTTACATTCTGTCTTTAAAATATGGTAATTTTTCCTGCTATTCTTTATTGAGACTATATTGATTGTGTTCTTCAAGTTTGGCTTCAGACCCTGGAGAAGAAACTAGAACATGTACTTTTTCTGGTTAAATTGTTTAACATAATTCGTAAATCATGACATTTTTTTATGTGCATTCATATAGGCACACCAGAAATGTTTCAGCGGTTTCTACTCTTATGCCCAGTCCAGTAATTCTCAAACTGGGGCACAATGGAATTGTTCAAGGACAGCAATAAATAAAATGTAGATAGTCCTCATTTAGTGACCAAAGTTACAACTGCACTGAAAAAATAAAATGATTATAGTTCACACTTATAACCTTTGCAGTATCTGCATGGTCATGTGATCAGAATTCAGATTCTTGGCAACTGACTCATATTTATGATGATTGCAGTGTCCCAGGATCATGCAATTATGTCTGTGACCTGCTGGCAAGCAAAGTCAATGGGGAAGCCTGATTCACTTAACAACCACATTACTAACTTAACAACTGCAGTGATTCACTTAACCTTGGCAAGAAAAGTCGTACAATGGGGTAAAACTCACTTAACAATTGGGCTCAGTTGATGTCATAAGTTGAGGACTACTTATATAAATGCTTCTCTGAAACTAAAATATTACAGGCACAGCTGTTGACTAAATCTGTTTGCCTTCCTCCAGTTAATTGCTCTGGCCTCTCTTGCTTTCCTTTAAGCTCATTGGGAATAACAGTTTTGCATCTTCATTTCTGATGCAGAAGTGCAGCAGAATTAGTTACTCTTTATTTAAACATACTTTACATTTGAGCATATCAGTTTAGTCAGGTAGAATTGATAAAATTGTGACCACGTAGAAATGTACTGGAGAGAGTGTGTTTGGGTATTGGGTAGAACCGAGTAACTGTTGCTATAGTGCATATGTGATTGAGCCCTATGTATATAGTGGCATTTTAAAACTATCTAACTTACTATATGTTTTAGATAGGCTTTAGATGAGGTTTTTAATTACTATTGTAATTTATTTTAATCTGTAGTGTGATTGTGATGTGTTTGGGACACTGTGCTGGAGTAGCTTTCAAATTTCATTGTATTTGTAGAATGCAATGACAATAAAACTATTCTATTCTATTCTATTCTATTCTATTCTATTCTATTCTATTCTATTCTATTCTATTCTATTCTATTCTATTCTATTCTATTCTATTCTATTGAACATTTAAGTAAATTTTAAGTAAAATTTTAATGTAATTTCTTTCCAGGAAAAACGAGCGCTTTAGATTTTATTAATGGCAGTTGATAATGTTTTTTTGAAAATGTGAAAAACTTTCTGTTCCTAGGAGGCTGGGAAATGAATAGGAAAATGAATTGATGAATTGACGAAACAGGTTATTTCATAGCAATCATGAAAAAAATGGAAAGAAGGAAATGAGAACAGATTGAAGCCAAACAAAACAAGCACCAAGTCAGATGATACTGTAGGAGTCAGCTCTCTCTTTGTTTTTGTTTTTGTTTTTGTTTTGCAAGGTAGACTTTTCAGATTTATCAGGTTATTCCATAGTGACTTGTTCTGCAACTTTTTAAGAACTTTTTATATGGACCAATTGACAGTATAATGTCAACATCTCAAAATAATCTAGCTCAAATGTCAAGTATTGTGACCTATGTGACTGTTAAGAGCCAACAGTGTTTTGGCATAATCAAAAACTGGCAGTTGTATAAGGGTTGTCAAACATACAAGTTTAATAATAAATTATTAATAAATTATTAAAGCCATTATTATTGATTTATCTCAGAGTTAAAAGTATACTTGAAACCATGTAAGTGGGTTCTTTTAAAAAATAAAGATAATTTTTGAATGAATTATATGGTAAGTTATAATTTAACAAGCTTGGTATCATATTTTTAATTTGGCATCTTAAAATTATTTCTTTGTTAATTTATTTATACTACTTATTATAATTACTCTAGGCACTTTGATGAAAAATATTCAAGAGCAGATAACTGAGCAAGTATATTTTCTTTCATACTATAGCTCTGGAAATTATAAAAACTAATTAAATGAGGCAGTGTGATTTCTCTACATTTAGAATATTGGGTATAATTCAGTGTGCTTTACTTCAGAAAGCATATACAGCAGGAAAACTCACAGAAAAGGGCAATTAATTATTAACAGTAAGTCTGTAAAACTAAGTTATTTAAATTCCTGAAAAAATGAAAAATATAAAATATAATTATTGTTTTGCAGTAATGCAATGAAATAGCAGACTTCATATAGCCTGTGCTGTCTGGTCAATCTAAAATCCTGAGCATCATCATCTTTACTTCTTTTTGGATTCTGCAGGCCATAAAGCAGTATTTAGAGACATAAAATGAGATCAGTTTGATCAGACAACATATACTGAAGATAAAAATAGTCTGGTTGCCCCATGCTATTTATTAGTAGGATTATTTACACATATAAATAGCCTTACAAAAGGGGCAATATTAAAGAAAAGTACTAGTGGTAGTGTCAATATTACCTACTAGCTTAATAATTGAGTATTAAGTTGATCAGCTATTGTTAGGAAGGTTCTTTCTTTTGTACTGTTTTTTACTGTAGCAAGTCTTTAGTAGTGATTAGATCTGGATTAATCACAGGGTTAGATTTTATCAGGGCTCTTTTTGCCAATGAGTAATCTGAATAAGGTTTGGAATAACTACTAATGGCAAGGAATTAAGAATTGGATGAAATAAATTCATGGAGGGTGTAGATTATCAGAACAGAACAGAATAACAGATTTGGAAGGGACCTTTGAGGTCTTCTAGTCCAACATTAATGTTTGCTAATGGCAATATAGCACTGTATGATCAGAAGAAACATGCTGGAGATAATTGTACTCATATTTTCTCTTTAAAATTTCCCATTGGTATCAGGTTGTGGGATTAGATAGTTTGAGCCAGCATGACTCTTTTTAGGATAATATTATGAACTCTTACAGAGAACAAGGATCCTCCCCCCTAAAATTAAACTGAGACTGACAAATTTACAATCTATTTTTTATTATATTATGTTAAAGAGCAATTTTAAGCTTGGTTTGGAAAGATTCAAAGTGAATGATGTATGCACAACTATCCTATTACATCTTATACTTTCTTATTTCCTTTTAAACGATTGATATTTGAGTTTGAGTTTGCAATTTAATATGGCTTATTCAGTATAGCTTTGCTTCTTCAGAAGTCACCCTCATCATATGTTTTTGACTGTTTATCATATAACAGTTAAGAGCATATGATGAGAATGATTTCTTTAAACTATCTGGTGCTTGATAGAGTCTTTTTTTAGATACAAGAGGAAATAGTTTTAAGATGATTTGCCGTTAGTTCTTACAGCTTTAGAAGTATATTCTCCCTTTTTAAAAATTGATATTTTGGTGGCAGTTTTATACCAAAGGACTGTATAGTGCTTTGGCTCTGATTTTTAAAAAATGCTGGAGCACATGGGAACATAATGTAGCAAATTTCTGTTAGTCTTTAAAGCAGTTGCATGATGATAGAAAATATATGGTTGCCTTCAAAACAGTTCTTAAAATTTTATGTTCATGTACTCTGAGTCAAATCAAATCTTTGTTATGGTCATAAACCAGCATAAGGAGTGTGGGGGTACAATTAATGAAAAAGGATAACGGGCGCAACAATGACTAGTATATATATTTTAAAAGCCAAAATGAATCAATATATATACTGAAAACAACAGTCTAGAAAGGCAATGTAGGACATTGGATGGATGTAAAGAAGTATAAAGGTTACAGTGTGGCAGACTATATCAAATTACTGAGCACCCTAGTATGACAAACTAGATCCTAATTAATACTAGTTAAGGGCACAGGTAATCATTTGATGGATTTTAAGCGTGCTCTGCCAAACCTCGCAACTTATTATACAGTGTAACATGGTTGATATCTGAAAGCAATAGGAAGATGTGGAATTTCCCTGTGTATCCTTGGTATTTGCACAATAATGATGAAATGAGGCTTGTACTCGGGTTTCTGTAATACAGGCACTGGAGAAGCACATGCTGTGTTGTTTCTATGTGTCTAGAGTCACAGGAGCATTGTGTCCCCAGATAAGGAATCTTTCTGTTTTGGCCTTCAAGAACAGATGAGGAAGAGCATGACATGCCCAAGTAAAGCTTTCCAGTGCTTAGGTACTTGTTGGATTCAGGGACAATAAAGGATAGGCTAGATCAGGGCTCTCCAACTTTGGCAACTTTAAGACTTGTGGACTTCAACTCCCAGAGTTCCTCAGCCAGCGGGGTTGGGATTTGAAAGCCTGATCTTAGAAATTCGATTGTACCAATTGTAATCTTAGAAGGGGCTCAGCTGGGTACCCATAGAAAAGTTGTGCTATTGTTTTGATTTCAAATAATTTGAGCACTGCAGATAAATAGTGGCCACCTCCTGTCGTAGGGAATTTAAGGATGGCAGATTCTCCCCCCCCTCCCCAATTTAGATTAAAAATGTTAGTTAAGTTCACACTATATTTTCATTATGTTATGAATCTAACAAAAGTGTTTTGGAGCACATGGCAGCATAAATGTAGGAAATTTGTACATTTTGAAAACAGTTGAATAATGACAGAAAAATATGTGTTTGCTTTAAAGACAATTTCTATGTTTGCATATCATGTACTCTGAATATTGGATTTTGGAACCAAATCCAATGATTGTTTATTCATTCTGTTTTGTTTTTGTTTTGTTTTGTTTGTTCTTTGGCAGTATGTAATATGGATTTCTTGCACTTGAAAATCAAATGCCCTTCATACTGCATAGATATGACAGCTTTGAGGAGTAAAATGAGAATAGTGGTAGCATACTTTTTATTCAGAAAACCTTAAACTACTTAGTTTCTTTTCATAATCCGAATTTTAAAGGCATGTTTGGTGTTTATGATAACGAAGTGATAAGGCTTATATTTTTTGATTTTAAGAAATTGGCTGTCAACCTTTAGATAGGAATAAGAAAGGGATATATACATTTTGTACAACACTGAAATATTTATACAAATTAAAAATGATTCAGAAGACATTTTTAAATTCATGAACCTTCCAAATTTCCTGTTCCTTTTTCTTTTTTAGCAATGAGTCATTCTGTCTGAAGTTATTGTACTCATGCTGTGACTTGCTGAGGCAATTTTTTCAGCCTTTCATATTTTGATTCTCTTAAGCTCAGTCCAAGAGCAAATTTCATTCTGTTGTAATGCAGGAACTGCATGTAAACTGTCAAGTAGTTTAGGCTGGTTTGGAATGTTGAAAAGAAAATCTTGTTCTTAATTATGCTAAATCTTCAGGTGCAAGAAATCTTATGATATAAAAATCTATATTACTTCAGATTTAGTAGCCTAGAATGCAGAAAAATACAGAAACTAGTAGATGCATATTTGTAGTTTCATTTGTGCACTATGTAACTCTATTGAGACTTCTTAAAGATGTTAATGTGATGATTCATTGAAAACCAATCTGACTCAGATGGTAAGCTTTTATTAAATATGAAAATATATTAAATAAAATTAGGACTTCTCTACAGCTACAATTTGTGGGTTTGCAAAAATGAGATTTGGAAGATGCAGATAAAGAATTTGTTTTGAATTAATATTGACAAATATACATGTTAACTTTTCATAAAATTCATGGTAGATTCAGGTAGAATCAAAGTGCATTTTCCCCATCTGTTTGGCTCCCTGTAGCCTCTTGAATTCCAGATATTTAACTTTTTACAAAATATATGTTTATGTATACATGTAGATCTGTCTGCCTGCCCAATTTTTTTCTTTCAGACTATGAATACAAGTAGTCCTCAAATTATGATCACAGTTGATCCCCCAATTTTTGTTACTAAGCAAGACAGTTAAGTGAGTTTCGCCCCAATTTTATGAGCTTTTTTTTTTTTAAACTAGAATTGTTAAGCAAATCATTGCAATTGTTAAGAGCAAATCCGGCTTCCTACCTTGACTTGCTTTTTGGAAGCCAGCTGGGAAAGTTATAAATGGTGATTACATAAATACATGCCAGTTGTCAAGCATCCGAATTTTGAACATGTGGCCAGGGGATGCTGCATTAGTCATAATTATGAAAAATGATCATAAGTCACTTTTTTCAGTGACATAATTTCAAACTTTCACTAAATGAATGGTTGTAACTCAATGACTACCTGTAAAGTACTTTGGTAAACCTAAATTTTCCTAAATGAAGAAGGTATTGGAGAGAGAGAGGGAGGGAGGGAGAGAATCAACTTAAAAGAAAGTAATGATAACTGACAGTGTATGTATACTATTGAATTTTCTGAATTTTCTATTTGGTGAAGGAAATTATTGACTTGCACAGAATGGGAAAATTGGGCACAGCCACACGACCACTTTTACTTCACCCTGCCCTCCCATCACAGCCAAATCGCAGACGTTCATCTTCAGTTGGCTGTCTGCCAGTGCTTCTCCAGCACTGGTCCCCCAGCGCTCCTCCCCCACCCCTTCATCCCAGATGATTTGCTGAGGGACACTTGTTCCCGTTCAGTTTGCAGCACGGGACATTTAGCTGTGCATCACGGCAGCCAATCTGCGCATCGAGAGGAGGGGGGAGGGAGAGACTTTCTTAGCCTTGCTGGAAAACTTCTCAATCAGCCTGCCATTGGAACTTATTTTTTTTTTCAGATTAAATGCATATATACTTGAGGGGGAAAAAAGAGAATGAAGCGGAGCTTCCTATGCCTCAGCTTCAGAGAACCAGCCAAGGATGAACAAGGGCCGGCTGCAACCTGGGACCCAGGGTCAAGTGGGCAAGGCCATGTGACTGTGACCGATTGTCGAGACCCTGACTTGGATCATAATGTTTACATAAAACTTTATCTTGTGATTTTTGTTTTGTTCGGAAAAACACGAGGTAGACCGGGTTCCAACAATGAAAAGTCTTTATTTACAGTAGTCAGTAAAACGGAACAGTTGGCTGACTTAGCGGCAGCCTTTTATACAGGCTAGCCTGCCAGCTTGTAACTAATGGCAGCTGATCGAATTTGCCGCCTCTTTTTACTTTATTTGGATTGGTTCTTAGTGAACCAATCCAATGCTTACTTTAGTTGACCAATCATATTTGCATGTTTTGGAGTAACCCAATTTGCATACAGAATACCCCTCCCCCCTTGGTTCAGTCCTACGTGGTGATGTAGTCGCGCAGGTAGGCGGGGCTTTTCCTGACTCGACTGGACCTGCGCAGTTCACTTTCGGCGGAGACTTCGACCTGTTCGGATTGGTCTGCTGTGTCATCCGTCCTTCTCTCTGGAACCGTCTGGAAGGGTGAGTCAGCCATTCTGCTGCCTGAGTTTCTTAGGCCGGCGGTTTTGCCGCTCCCTCCCATTTCCTCCGGGCAGGTCGAGCTGGCCTGGCTGTCCCCTTCCGATGGGCTCTTCACGCAAGTCTCTTCAAACAATGAGTCTTTTATTTGCTCTTTTTGTTTGTTAGTCTCTTTGGGTTTTTTTTGTATCGGTTCTTTATTTGTTTCTCGCATTTCCCCCCCCCCCTTTGGTTTGTCCATCACTGGTTTTTTCTATGTATGGGTGTATGTCTGTATTTCGTTCTATGTTTCGGGAACGGAGCTGGTCTATGTGCCGCTTCCATTCCCTGCCGTCGTCAATTGTTAACCGGTAGGATTTGGGGCCTGTTATTTGCGTTATTTGTCCTGGTAGCCAAACAGGGTCCCCAGTGAAGTTTTTGGCGTAAACCAACTCGCCTACTTCAAATTTCCTAAATCGTGTGGAGGAGTCGGGGGGGTTTTCTGGCGTAAAATTTGGGTGCAACCTATCAAGGTGTGATCTTAATTTCCTCCCCATGAGCAATTCTGCTGGGGACTTGTTGGTCGTGGTACTGGGCGTTATGTGTTGGAGAGTGAGCAATCGGTTTATTTTCTGTTGGACATCACCGGTGTCCATTCTTTCTAATCCCTCTTTGGTAAACCGGACCATTCTCTCTGCCCTGCCGTTTGCGGCCGGGTGAGCTGGCGCGGTTAGGGCATGTCTGATACCTAGGGAGGCTAGGTATTGTTCGAAGTGTAGGCTGGTTAGCTGTGGCCCATTATCTGATACGAGGACGTCCGGTAGACCATGGGTGGCAAAAAGGTTGTTTAGTTGTTTGATTACAGTTTCTGTTGTCGTTGATGGCATGATTTTTATTTCTAGCCAATTAGAATAGGCATCAATGACAATCAGGAATGTATGCCCCTTGGTAGGACCCGTGAAATCGATGTGGATTCTTGACCAAGGGCCTCGTGGGGTTTCCCAGTCTCTAATGGGTGCTTTAGGTGGGGACAGTCTAATTCCCTGGCACTTGTTGCACGAGCTTACCCAATATTCTATGTCCTTATCAATACCCGGCCACCAAACATAACTTCTTGCAAGGCTTTTCATTTTCACAATTCCCGGGTGCCCTTCATGTAACATCCCAAGTACCCTGGGTTGTAGTTTGTTAGGAATGACTACCCGATCACCCCACAATAAACACCCTTTTTGAATCGAAAGTTCAGTCTGTCTGGTCCGGAAAGGTTTAAAGTTTTCAGTTTTTTGATTTTCCGGCCAGCCTTTACCTACCCAGCTGAAGATGCGGGAAGTCACTGAGTCTTTCGCGGTGGCTCTGGCGACATCATAAGCAGATATGGGTAGATCGGGGCAAGTATCTATCACCAGCTGTCATCGCTGGTGCTGGGTCTTCCTCGGTTTCTGGTAAGGGTGCTCTGCTCAAAGCGAAATTTGTTTCCCTGGTCGATGTGTCAGAGTGTAGGAATAGGCTGCTAGGAACTCTGACCATCTAGTCATTCTTGGAGAAAGGATATTTGGTGTTGGCTTGTTTCCCGCCAAAATTCCCATTAGTGGTTTGTGGTCTGTTATAATTTGAAAAGTCCGCCCGTAGAGGTACTCGTGGAAGCGTTTCACTCCAGCGACAATTGCTAGAGCTTCTCTGTCGAGTTGGCTGTAATTCCTCTCGGTTTTAGACAAGGTCCTTGAGTAGTAGGCGACGGGTGCCTCTCTGCCATCAGGCAGTTGGTGGCTCAGGATGGCACCGACTCCAAATGGCGAAGCGTCGCAGGTCACCCTCAATGGCAGTGTGTCGCTGAATTGAATGAGAACGTTTGTTGATGTTAGCAATTTTTTAATTTTCTGGAAGGAATTCTTCTCTCTATAACCCCCAGTCCAAATTGCTTTCTTGTCCAATAGACGGTGCAATGGTTCTGCTATTGTGGCTTTATTTGGTAGGAATACATTATAAAAATTTATCAGTCCAAGAAATGCTTGTAGTTCGTCTTTGTTTCTTGGTTCTGGTGCTTCATTGATGGCTTTAATTTTCTTGCCTGTAGGGTGTATACCCTCTCCGTCTATTAAATAGCCCAGGAATTCGACGCTATTCTTAACTAGGCAACACTTTTCTCTTTTCACTTTGAGGCCAGATTCTCTAAACTTAGTTAGTACTTCTTTGAGTCTTTTTTTTAATTGGGTTTCATCTTTGGCTGAGATCAGGACGTCGTCAAAGTATGGTACGACTCCTTGTATGCCATTTAGGAGGCGTTCCATTAGACTCTGGAAAACGCCTGGGGCTACACTTACTCCAAATTGCAGTCGGTGACATTTGAATGCGCCCTTATGGGTAACTATAGTCTGTGCTTCCGCAGTTTCTGGGTCCACTGGGAGTTGTTGGTAGGCTTGTGCTAGGTCGAGTTTAGCAAAAACCTTTCCTTTTCCCAGGGAGTGAAGCAAATGCTGGACTACTGGCACCGGGTATGCGCTTGGTTGTAATGCGTGGTTCAGGGTAGCCTTATAGTCACCACAGATTCTAACGGACCCGTCGGGTTTGATAGGTGTGACTATAGGCGTTTCCCACTTGGCATGGTCCACAGGTTCTAATACCCCTTGGGCTATTAATTTGTCTAGCTGTTCCTCTATTTTTGCCTTTAGTGCAAAAGGAACTCGTCTGGCTTTTATTCTTCGTGGGGCTATTTGGGGGTTTAAACTGAAAGAAATGGGATTTCTCCAATACTTGCCAAGTGAGCCGTCAAAAACGTCCTGGAATTCCCGGATGAGGTCTTCTTCCCAGCCGGTTGCAGTCACTCGATCGATCCCGGTCATCCCGATGCCCAATGGTGCGAACCATTCGATGCCCAGGAGACTTGGTCTGTCTCTGTCGACTATGGTCAGCGGTAGCACTTTGACGTGTTCTTTGTAGGTGACTCGGAAATGTCCCATGCCGACTACAGGGATTTGGTTTCCCTGGTAGTCCTTGAGAGTTAGGTGCTGCTTCTTTAGTTCTTTGGTTTTGATATCTGGGACTAGCTGTTTTATTGTGTCCCACGATACCATAGAGAGAAAGGACCCCGAGTCTACTTCCATCTTGCAGGGCTTCCCTTCGATTTCTACAATGACTTTAACTTTCTTCCCACTTTCCGTCTGAGCGCTCTTTATAATGACAGTTTGGTGTGTATTGGCTCGCTTCTCTTGTTGCAACTTTCTCTTAGCTCGTTTAGGCTCAGCTCGTGTTGGGGAATTTCTGCGCCTCGTTGGGCTGTAGTATTTTTTGTTTCTGCAGACTTTTTCGATATGCCCTCGTTTCTTGCAGACCCTGCAGATGGCATCGAGAAATCTGCATTTGGCTCGGGGATGGTTTCCTCCGCAGCCAGCGCATTCCCGCCAATTTCTTCTTTCGCGCTCTTTTCTGTTAGTGTATAGGTGGTGGACCTCGTTGTCTTCTTCACTATTGTCAGGTGTTTCGCCATACTCTTCGTAATGCGTGGTGGTGGTAGATTGTTTTTTGTCTTGGGTTGGGTTCGTTTCGTCACTATGCGTGTTCATTTTCTTCATAGTGACAGCTGATTTTTTTGCGGCTTCGGCGGCTGTGGCTTCCTTGATAGCTTCGGCTACACTGATGTTGGGTTTGTTGAGTAATTTACTCTGTGTGGTCGAGTCTCTCAACCCCAACACCACTCGATCCCTCATTGCCTCGTCGAGGTTTGAGAATTCACACTCACCACCTATTTGTCGAAGTGCAGCAACGAAATCGGCGACGGTCTCTCCCTCTCTCTGGTCTCTCCTGTAGAATTCGTGTCGCTTTATTAAGTTTGACACCATCGGAGCGTAGTGTGCTTTGAGAATTCGTTGCAGTTCTGGCCACGTTAGTTGTTTGACATCTTGGGGCTTCGCTAGAGCCTTTGCCATCTTGAAAACTGTTGGCCCACAGTGTGTTAGGAACACAGCTCTCTTACGTTGCTCTGAAATTCCTTCCATTTCATTGCTTTCCAGATACATTTGGAAGCGATCTGCATAGGAATCCCAATCCTCTTCGTTGGGGTTGAAGGGTGCGGGCGGTGCGTTGTTTCCAGGCATCTTTGTTGTCATCTGGGCTTCTTATCACCGCGTGCAGTTTTTCGTGTTCAGGATGATCCCATCCTCGTCGCCAGTGTTTTGTTCGGAAAAACACGAGGTAGACCGGGTTCCAACAATGAAAAGTCTTTATTTACAGTAGTCAGTAAAACGGAATGGTTGGCTGACTTAGCGGCAGCCTTTTATACAGGCTAGCCTGCCGGCTTGTAACCAATGGCAGCTGATCGAATTTGCCGCCTCTTTTTACTTTATTTGGATTGGTTCACTAATGCTTACTTTAGTTGACCAATCAGATTTGCATGTTTTGGAGTAACCCAATTTGCATACAGAACAATTTTAGCTTGCCTTTCATTAAAAGATTAAAGCAAAAGGATTTTGTTGATTTAATATCCCTTAGTGGACTTGCTGAAATGAAAAAGATACTATTAAAGCTTGTAATGTGCTATCTTTATCTGATACTACTGTTATTCTGTACTATTACTCTTACTCAGCTGCTGATTTTCAAATGTTTAACTTTTATGTGTGTATATTTTACATTCATATTTTATTGTGTTACTTTTATTTTGTATCCCATCCAGAAAATTCAAGAAATAGGGCTACATATTCATTAATATTCATTAATATAATACTAGCTTTAGTTTCTTATATTCAGTTTCTTCTTCCCAGCAAGAACTCGCATGACTAGTATTCCGTAGTAGGGATTATAAAAAGTCTGGTGTGCCTCCCAGCAACATCATTAAATATTTGTCAATCACTTTATTTAGGGAATAAAAGGGCAAGATCTAGGATGCTTTGCCCATTTCTTTAAGTTTTATTAGTGGGCTTGATCATGTGGTCAATGATCACATGATCATGCAGCAGCAGCTGCTGATGTAATTACGTTACTGTTTAGCATGCAGAGAAATAGTACAGTTTTAAATGTGGTTGAGAATTTTTTTTAAAATAAATTATATAATGCTCTTATAACTTTTCTCATTCACATCTACATAAGGTAAAGGTTCGCCTCGCACATACATGCTAGTCGTTTCTGGCTCTAGGGATTGGTGCTCATCTCCATTACAAAATCAAAGAGCCAGCGCTGTCTGAAGACGTCTCTGTGGTCATGTGACTGGCATGACTAAACGCCGAAGGCACACAGAACACTGTTAGCTTCCCACCAAAATGGTCCCTATATCTCTACTTGCATTCTTACATGCTTTCAAACTGCTAGGATGGCAGAAGGTGGGACAAGTAATGAGAGCTCACTCCGTTATGCAGTGCTAGGGATTCGAACTGCTGAACTACCAACCTTTCTGATCGACAAGCTCAGTATCTTAGCCACTGAGCCACCACATTCCTTTTCACATCTACATATTGTAGCACTATTATAGGAATTGCTCTGATGATAAATCATTTTGGTATCTAGTATTTCAAGTGTGAAATAATAATGGCAGCCATATCCAATTATATATTGTTTCTGAATTTTTGTACTGTTTAGGAATACATGG
The DNA here is from genome assembly GCA_015471245.1 of Laticauda colubrina. NCBI lineage: Eukaryota > Metazoa > Chordata > Lepidosauria > Squamata > Elapidae > Laticauda > Laticauda colubrina. The sequence continues at coordinate 38,045,084 of BLBF01000004.1, read as the reverse complement.
GCTGTGTTACAATTAATTTCTGAAGCATCTCCTCTCCCATGCAGATTCTTTGGCTACCCATGTTCTTATTTGGGATGTTCCTCTAGCCATCCATAGGATGTTCATGCACTGTGAGGTATTGTAAAGAAGATTTCTATATGATAAAGTGTCAGTGGATGTTGAAAACATTTTTTGCAGTGTATTTCTTTTTTACAAGTGTTTCTTTAAGGAAAATAGAAGTCATTTGCGCTATAGCCAGCTATGTGACTTGACACAACTTTTCCCTGGATTACAGTGTTACTATTTTAAGCAATAGAAACCACCACTACCCACTTTCACTATTGCAGTTCTTTTTTACAGTATTTTCCTGATAATATTGGAAGTGGGCGGTGTTTGATGTTGTCACTTAAACTATATTTAAAAGTGCTTAAGGTATTTGTTATCTTGTGCAGTGGTTCTGATTATCATGCACTCCCCTTGCTCTCACCTTCCACATGGTGTTTTCTCTGAAATGTTTTCCTGACTACCACTTTTTAAAAAACTTGTTTTATTAAATGGGGACAAAAGTGAGATTGCAAAATAGGGGGAAGGAAATTCTATCCCAATGCCTGAAAAAACTGAAACCTTACTTTGAGGATTTTTCCACCTGCAGATTTTTCTCCCTTTCTTCTGTAGAGAAGCACTCCCCCCTCCAATTTTTAAAAATGGAATAAGAGAAGGGGAGATAACACTAGGAATTCTCTTTACAATCCTAGTCTCCATCATCCCAATATTTTGCAGAAATTACAATTACAATCATGTAATTGCCATTTGCAATCTTCTTTGCTGGCTTCCCCATAAAGTCATTGGGGAAGCCAGCAGGGAATATTATAAGCTGCTGCTGCTGCTGCCTGCAAATGTCTCAGGGCTGGATAAAAGGATGAGCTAAAAGGCTTGTGGAACAATCTCAGCTTTATGCCTGCTAGAATTGCTATAAGCTAAGCAGACACTGATCTGAATTCTTTCAGCAGGCAGCTGTTCCAAAAAGAGACAAGAGGAAGCTTAAATCTAAGCAGGGTTTTCAGCCCCTGAGCGGAGAGGTAATGTGGGTAAGGAGGGTGGGAGTGCTCTATACTTATTCTGTTAAAACAGAAAATGGATCTTATACTCTTATTCTTAACAAGAGAAATAGTTTTATGATATCAAAACAGGTATTTGTTGTGCATGGAAGTTGCCTTCATTGATTTGTAAGAAAAGGAAACTTAGAAGTCCCTGAAATGTACACTTGAAATTTCAGATAGTTATTCCTACTTGTCACACTATGGGCAGAATTAGCAATGCTTGATTACAATTTGATAGTACAAATCATATTGTATGTTTTACATCAAGATAGGGCAAAGAAATACTACTGGTTTTGTGAACAGTAGATTTTTGTATTTTGAGTAATTTATCAATGCTCATCTTCTAGTTAGAAGGATTATTCTAGATTGACAGATATTAGTTCTTTTTACGTAAAACTTTTTTCATGTTGTGATGTTCCTGTGTGGCTTATATGTGTGTATAAATAATCAGCATCACAATTTGTAGGACTTAATTTGCTTTTCTTATTCACTGCTATGTGTTTTGATTATGCGATACACAAAGGCGGATTTTTAACTTGTACAACAATTGCTTTAGTAAAGGAGAACTCATTGACTTATACTGTATGGTACACTTTCCCATGAAGTAACTCTTGAGACATTTTAATATTTGTAATAGTTACTGGAAAAGTATGTTTATTAGTTTCAGTTAGGTGCATTGTTGTATTTTAATCTTAACTTCAAGCAGAAAATGATTACCCGACTGGTTCTTGATTGGATGCTGGATGTCTTCCTCCATTACTTCAACTAGTGCTTGGAACCTTTTAAGCTTTTTATAGTTCCAACTTTAATGAATTTTTGTATGCATTTTTAATAAACCTGGCTTTTATCAGCCATTATAACCAAGTCAATTTGCATGTTTGAGTGTGATGGGAAACCTTTCATTGATGACCTGTGTTTTATCTCATTATGCATTCTCAAGGTGTATTATGTTACCAATTTCATAAGATAATTGAAAGCAACTATTTTTTTTGCAGGAATCCTAGGCATAACAATGAGAGAAGATAAAGGTCCAAGAGTGGTTGATTATTTTGTAGTGGCAGGTCTCACAGATACATCAGCACTTCTAGATCAAGAAGGAAATCGCTCTGAAACCAAGTTTTTTGGTCCAAAGGCTCCAATCACTGACCTTGCAGTGATCATCAAGTCAGCAGGTGAAACTGTTCCTGAGGGATATACATGTGTCGAAGCAACTCCTACAGGACTTCAGGCCAATTTGAACTATGGAAGTCTTAAAAGTCCGGAGCTTTTTCTTTGCTACAAGAGAAGCAGGGACAAACCACCGCTTACTGACATTGGGTGAGCTGACATTGAAATATTTGTGGGCATCAATATTGTGATGAAGGGAGAAAGGATCTCTTAAAATTGTTACAAGCAGTTTCTTAGTTTGTAAGAAACTAAGTTAGTTACTTAGTTTGTATTGTAAATCTATTTATTAGCTATGTGCTATATAAATTATTCTGATTCTTTATTTTGAAGCAAATTGGATGGTTGATTTTACAAATGACTTCTGATGTACTGTATCTAATATTCATTTGGTCATTCATCTCTCTATAATATACAATGTTCATAAAATACTCTAATGTGGACATGCCAATGACTAGTTTTGAATTTTAGGTAGCCTACAATCTATAATAATTGGACAAAAAGGAAGCAGTTGCTAGGAGGTGATAGTTGATTTCCAACCCATCCCCACCCCTAAAGTTTAAAGTATTTTAATTGTAGGAAAATGCATGCACAGAAGATGTGGACAAGGATATGCCATACTATGTACAAATGATAATAAGTATGTCACATAACAGAAATATATTAAGCTTAATATAGGTGCAATATGATGACATAGTGATTTATATATAGTTGTGGGTGATTTCTCCCATCAGTATAGCATTACGTAGGATCTTGAGCCACAATATTTTGAAACATGAATGCTAGAACAATACAATAATTGCAAAACTGTAACAAAAAGTTATTGTGAAACCACTGATTCTAGTCTAGCTGATAATATCAGATATTATTTTGTATGAATTGCATGCTTGTCATTGCAAATCAATTCTAAAAAATGTGAAATTACAGGTAATTGTTTAACTGAATCATATACAGGCAAATAAACGTTCATGGACATTACACCAGTGGCCATGTTATGTGCCCAAGTTTTGTCAGTGCCACCACATGATAAATAAAACAATACTGTTGTTAAACATGTACTATTTTGTGATAAATATTACTAAAAATATTTTGAGACTTTTTTGTAGTATTGTTCACTTTACAAGAAATAATTTGGAAATCCTTTGGCAGACCTCATGTTGTATTAATTGGTTTATACGTAATGGGCTACTCTTTTATGTTGATAAGCATAGTATTGCAAAGTAGATGAAGATGTTTTACATAGTAAAGAATTAAAAGATAGCAAAGAGACGTGAAAATTGACAAAACTTTGTAACAGCCTTCCCCAACTTTGAGGCCACCAGATGATTTGAGATGACAGTTCCCATATTCCTGAGCCAATATGGTCTGAGAATTTGGGAATTGCAGTCCCAAAACTTGTATGTAGTTGCTATTAGATTTATAATCTACCTTCCCTTCATGAACTCTCTTTTTCTCAAAATAGCAACCATTTGAGATAAGGTGGGCTGCAAAGGATAGGTATTCCCCGACTTGGAACCACAAGTGGAACTGGAATCTTGATTGTTGAACAAAACTATCTTTCAGGATAGTGTGACTGTTTCACTCAACAACCGCAATCTTAGCACTTTGTACAAGCTTCCATAGACCTGAAATCCTTTGGCATAGAGCTTTTTCAGCCAATCCCCAGAGATAAGAGGGAGTTACAACCTTCCCTGCTAGCTTTCCCATTGGTTTTCTGGGGAAGCTGGCAGAGAAGATTGCAAATGGTGATCACATGTTCATGGAGAGCTTGGCATCAGTTCATAAGTGTGAACAGGTTGCCAAGCACCCAGAGTCTGAGACATTTTGTGACAGTCAGAAGTGCTTTATAGGCTGTATGCTTTCTGAGGTCATTGTTAATTAAAGCCATCATTAAATGACCTATGTAAATCAAAAACTACCTATCATGGTTCGTCTAAAGTAAGCTTTCCTAAATGGAGGCAGTCTTGAACCTAGCTCATCCCTGGTTTAACCCAGCTCCTTTGCTTTAAATAAAAGGATCATATGCCTTTCATCTTCAATTTTAAGATCTTTTAACCAGAAAGTTTTATAGAGTTCATCTTATCTGCCGGTCTAATAAGCACTTGCAATTATTCCAGTGTTCTTTGTCTTGGGGCTGACTACTGTGTATGAGAGAAGAATAACTGAACAGTTTATTGAATAGTAATATTCCTGTGTGTGTTATTTCCTCTTATCTGCAGAGTTTTATATGAAGGGAAGGAGATCATAAAGCAAGATTGTGAGGTGATCCAGGCTACTCCCTATGGCCGCTGTGCAAATGTCAATAATAGTTCAGCCTCTTCCCAGCGAATCTTTATCACCTTTCGGAGGGCTCTTCCAGTGCGAGCTCAGAACTCCTTGGCTGTTACCGACATATGTGTTATTGTAACTAGTAAAGGAGAAACCCCACCTCACACTTTCTGCAAAGTTGATAAGAATTTAAATTGTGGCATGGTGAGAATAATACGTTACCTGAAAAGTTGCCATTCAAAAAGCAGTTTGTGGGGGAAATGTGGAACCTATTAGTGCTGCTAAAATATAAATATATGTAAAAAGGGCATTTAAGTCAGAATTCAGTTTGTATCACTTTAGTTTCCACAGCTTTGCTTTTTTTTTTTTTTTGTTCCTAAACTATTGTTGCCAAAATCTTTGAGATAGGCAACTGTTACTTTTTTGGTGGGAGGAAAAGTATGTAATCGAACTTTGGAAGATTGTTCGTTTATGAAAGGAAAAAGATGGTCTTTATGTTTGTAACACATACGAATTGGGTTACTGAGTGAAAATGAATAATAGCTCTGTTTATATATGTATTTACAGCACATGCACATACATACGTTCTTATTGCCTTTATATTCTGCTTTTGAGGATTTTACGTACACAAGAATTTTGTTAGATATGTGGGGCTGAAAAACAGTGACTGATCCAAGTCATCTAGTGAACTGCATGTTTGAACAGAGAAGTAAACTTGGATTTCTTCATTTTCTTAACTTTAACCATCCTGTTACGCTATATATCTGCCACATTTATTCATTGTGGGTCACAATTTAGTCAAGTCTTTCCAAATCCACATTAGACATGAATCAGGCCAACTAAAGATTGCAATTTGGTCTCCAAGCTTGCTTTAAATCAGCATATGCATTTTTAAAATGGGAAGGTGAAAAATTAGAGCAAAAATTAGAGCTAACTGCCTTTTATATATTAGCATACATGTCTCTGTAGCTTTCTGTGAAAAATATTTACTACCATATAGGAGAGAATTATTAGCAAATACCAAGTTTATTTGTCTTGTGTCTTGGAATCTGGAAATATATAATTTCTAATAATAGCAGAATCAAAATTTTGTGCTTTATTTGGGGTGTGATTAATGTTGCAAATATGTGATTATGTATCATGAGCCAAATCTGTATTATTATTATTACTGTCTTTAGCATTAGAAGGATTAAAAATAAAATAACTCCTGTGTTATGGAAAATGTTTCTTATTTGTTCATTACAGTGGGGTTCCAGTGTATACCTCTGTTACAAGAAGTCAGTTCCAGCTTCTAACTCAATTGCATATAAAGCTGGTAAAGTATTTATTTTTATGAATTGCAATATATTAGGAGAGACTAATATGAAGACAGTATTTTGTAATACATTAAACTTGCCTGTTAAATAGTGAACTGAAATTGCTTGATCAAAGAACATTCATTAATCCTTTTGACTCATCTAAGGTGATCCTTAGATGAGGATCCTTAAAAATAGTTTTTGAATATATTATATTGTCATGAAAAGATTCAAAACAGTTTATATTCTCCTTGCTGTATCTTTCCATTATATATCTTTATCAATCATGAATTGCATGATGAAGAGCCTTATCATTCCAATACTTTTCTATATATAGTATTATACAAGAAAAGAAATATATAAAATAAACTAGTTGGAAATTAAATCTCCTTATATTGAACACCTCTTGGTGTATAAAAAGTCATTGCAATGAAATGAAGGTGAATGGTCAAGATTTCAAGAAATAATAGGAAAACTGAATTTTTTGAGTTAAAACATGTCATTCTCCAGCATGCCTATGGAAAAATCCACACATATGGGTTGAATCTGCCTTACTGCCGAGAGACTGAATCAGCAATTTTTGCCACGCCTCTTCCTGTAGGGCTAGGAAGTCCCCAGTCACGACTCAGTCTTGGCCTGATAAGAGACGTGGCAAAGGTTGGCTTCAGTGATAGTTTTGGAAAAGCAGCATTCTTCATTGTGTAGAATCTCCAAAAAGGTTGGAAATACAGAAGGCAGGCAACAATTGATTCTGTAGCCTGTTCTTTGCCCCGTTTATCATGCGGCTTCCCCTGAATCACCAATAACGGTCCAACAGCCAGGCATAGAGGGGACAGCTCTTCATTAATTTCTACCCCTTGGGTATGCTGAAGAGCCACAGACGGAATATCCTCCTGTGCGTCAATTGCACACCCAGGCTCGCCTGAGTAACTCCAGTAGGGGCGATTTCATTAGAGAATGTGTTCTTTGGGGAGATGCTTCAGTGTACTTCAGTCCCTTGCATTCAGACCATTCAGACAAAAACATGTGATACTTAGAGGAATCTTTTGGATGAATTGTTGAAAGGCGAGGGGGTATTTTTAAATTTATTTTTATACCATGTGGTATTTAGCTTGTATTCTCTGGCATTTTTAAAAAGTCAACATTCAGAATAGAAAGAACAACATACTGTTGTATATGGACAAAATACTTATTTGTTTATTTTCATGCTTTATAGGTTTAATATTCAGATATCCAGAAGATAACTATGAGTCATTCCCCTTGTCTGAATCAGTACCTCTCTTCTGTCTTCCAATGGGGGCTACCATTGAATGCTGGGATCCTCAAACAAAATACCCACTACCTGTATTTTCAACATTTGTTTTAACTGGCTTGTCTGCAGAAAAAGTATGTTTTGAGAAATGTAACATTTTGCTTTCATTTATTATTAAATTTCTAAATGAAAATATTACTTAATCCCACAATATTTATTTTTAAACTGTAAACAAATACATACATACGCATATACACTATGCTCTCTATCTTGATACACCTTGGAGCATTAAGGAAGGCAAGTCTAAAAATGCAACAAATGAACATAAGGGTTAGTTCCTTTGTGTTTGCAGCTAGTCCTCATTTAGCAACCAAAATTGGAACTAGCAGCTCTGTTATAAGCAAAGGAGTTGCTGTGTGGAAAACCAGATGGCTACAGTTGTGCTTTCCTGTCCCCCCACTTAGCCACACCCTGGAATGCTCACATGAGCACTGGGATAATTAGAAGAAGGGAATTAATGTTTGCATTTACATTCATTGGAAAGGAAGGGGATACAAGAGAGTAAGCAGGCATACAGTGGGAAATACACATAAAAAGTAATGCAGTGATGCTAGCAGCCCTGAGCGCACCACACAAACAGCTGTATATTCCCCTGTTTACTCTCTTGTAATCCCTTCTTCTCCTATCTTTCCATCCTGCAACGGGGGGGGGGGAAGAAAGAGGTCAGTCACAAGACAATACGAGTGTAATTGAGATCATGTGACTGAGGACTACTGTGATTTGGAAAGTGGACTGAGGACTACTGTGATTTGGAAATTTGGAAAGTGGGCATTGGTCATAAAGTCAGTTTTTCAGCACCGTTTTAATTAAAAAGTTACTGGACAAAAATTATGTAAGCAAAAACTACTTTATTTGCTGCTTATACCATGTCTTTATTTTATCAATAAAATTTTGGATAGAAAAATATTTAATTTATGTAGTAATTAAATAATCCTTAGTGTATGTTTGTAATATCACTTTTTGAAAGCCTTCACTAAAATCTTGAAATCTATCTCAAACTCATGTGCAGGAGTTAGAGGAGATAATTGGAACATTTCTTATCTTTGTATATCTTACCCTAACTGTTGAAGCACAGCTGCTTCTAAATATGGTAACAAAGATTCTAACACAGATATTCAAATGCATGAATCAAGATTAAATATTCTGCTTAACTATGCCATTAAATTATCAATTAAATTATAGCTCAAATAAAAATAAGTTACAGCCTACTAGATGCTTGGGTGCTAATGAACTTCTCATCTATGATGAAGCTAGGTATTATCACAAAACATGATCCACTAATGATATGAAAAAGATCACAATTATGTTTATATTGTTAGTGTGAGGTTTTTGATATCTAATTGATTGTGTGGAGGATTCAGAGTGGGGAAATATTTTCCTTTCATTTTTTAGTTGATCAAGTGTTGTTACTTTATCCAATTTCTGTAGCTGTTAATGCCATTCCTACTCTTTCCCATTTTTATTTTAGGTATATGGTGCAGCTATCCAGTTTTATGAGCCTTATGCACAAGAGTTATTAAATGAAAAGCAACACATGCAGCTTGGTCTTCTGACAGCTGTAGAGAGAAAAAAAGTTACCTCCAAATCTATAAATTCCAACAAATGCATCTGCCTTCTATCACACTGGCCTTTCTTTGAAGCCTTCCGAAAATTTCTGATGTTTATCTATCAGCTGTCTGTATCTGGGCCGCATCCTCTTCCAATTGAAAAGTAAGTGACAGATCCCTCAAAAATATCTTCCCATTTCCATGGTTGTTTCATGTAAGTCTCACTGGATGCTGTTCTTGATGACAGAATACTTTAAATTTTAAATGCTTGAGGTAACAGATGCTTTTACCAAATTTCTTTACAGGCACATATCTCACTTTATGCACAACATACCTTTTCCATCACCACAAAGACCAAGAATCCTTGTGCAGGTAAGTTAGAAATTTGATACAGTTTAATAATACTATCACTAGCCCTTAGACTCATATACTGCTTCATAATGCTTTCTTTATTTTCCATGTATCTGATCATTCCTATAAATAGCAATAGCACTTAGACTTATATACTGCTTTATAGCGCTTTATAGCCCTCTCTAAGTGGGTTACAGAGTCAGCCTATTGCCCCCAACAGTTTGGGTCCTCATTTTACCCACCTTGGAAGGATGGAAGGCTGAGTCAACCTTGAGCCTGGTGGGATTTGAACTGCCAAATTGTAGGCAGCTGGCTGCCGTAGAAGTAACTTGCAGTACTATATTCTAACTACTGCACCACAGAGGCTGATGTTAAAATGTTTTAAATGTTTTAAAATATTAAAATAGCTCACTATTTACTTCTCTTATTGTAATGACTAGCATTGGAATCAGAAATATGAACTGATAAGTTGCATTGTTTCAATTTCTCAGATAAGGTTGAAACAGTGCAGCTCAAAAGTGGGACATAAAGTGAGAATTCTGTGATTTGTAAAATGCTAGCGACTTATGCATTTATTAAATTTATATGTTGCCCATCACACTGTCGAACAACTCTGGGCAGCTTACAAAATCATAAAACAACATCGTATAACAACTAGAATATTAAAAAAAATTAAAATATTCAAAAATTAAAAGCATTGAAAATTAACAAAAAGAAAAGAATCAATATGTAAACAGGGTGGAGGTGAGATTTTCTTCATCTGCAACCATTTTCATAATGGGACAGCCTCATTTTGTCCCCAAGCCAATCAATCAGCAGAGCCAGGTTTTCAGGCTCTTTTGGAAGGCCCAGAGGATGAGCTCAAGGAAACTTGCTCAAGGAGCAGAGTGTTCCAAAGGATGGGAGCCACAGCAGAAAATGCTCTTCTCCTGGCCCCTTCAGCTAAAATTCCTAAGCTGATGTGATGCCTAGCAGGCCCCTTTTGGAGCAAGTAGAGCAGGCCAATCCTACTGGAGTGAGACAGTTGATCTAATGTTTCCCATTCTTATTCTTCCTGACCCCTTGCTGACATTTCATGGTAGAAAAGCAGTTATGTCAAACCACCTTATAGAAATACAGTGAAAGTTTTTATAATTATATATGTAAAGTGCCAGAGGATTAGAAATGCAAAATTTACAGCTGGTCGGCCATGCCTATCTTAGTCATGTCCTTTTCCTACGCAAATAGTTGTAGATAATGCATATTTCAGGGGCTAATGAGATTGATAAATTAACACCTGATTGATTAATTTCCTCATCTCAAACTGTCAAAGTTTGCTAATCTCAAACTGTCAAATAACTAATATGCTTGTTTTTTACAGCTTTCGGCCCATGATGCATTAATATTATCTCAACCAGTTTGTACACCTTTACCACTCAGGTAAAAATAGTCAGTGGAGTATTTTAAAGATGCAGCTGAATGAATATATTAAGAGCCATTTTACATAAGAGTAAATCATAATTTGTTTAGAAGGAAATGAGCAACATGCTAATTATTCAGATTTTACCTGCATATGTTTCTAAATTGTTTTTTGTAATGGACATATGCCCGTCCCCACTCCCCCAGTCAATGAACATAGTGGAATTTCACATTGATTTCTAACAGGAAATAGCTGTTTCATTGCATTGGTAATCAGTAGTGCCTTCTCTGAAAAGAAGCTCTATTTAATATTTTTGATTTTTTTTTAAATGGACAAATTTAAGAAATTCCTCAATAGCCTTTGATAAACAGCTCTACTGTAAGTTAATTCCCTGATTTTCAAGCTTTGTTGTATAGGATATAGAGAATGGTTTTGAAGGACAGTTTGAAATATCTGTTACCAAAGTAACGATCAAACAAATATGGCTTGTGCTCATTTCAAGAAATAAAAAAAAACTTCAGACATCCCGTTCCCTAATCTTTTTTTCTATTATTTAAACATTCTATTTCAGTAGTCCCTATCTTCAATAAGTTTCTGTGATAATAATAAAATATGTTGTTAAGGGGATCAGACAGGTTTTCCTCTTTTACTACTCAGTATATGATAGTCACTGGAAGTTGGGTGTCATATAACTTGAACCAATTATTATTGTTATTGTCATTCATGAGCAATGAATGTAACAGTCCTCAATATCTTGATCTCATTGTAGTGGGGCAAACTACAGCACTCTGCTTATGAACCTTGGACCAGAAAACTGTGCTACTTTACTTCTTTCTGTATTATTGGAAGGCAAGATTCTCCTACATTCTCTCTGTCCAGCTGTGCTGACTGGAGTTGCCGAAGCTGTGGCTGCTGTAAGTGCTAATAAGTTTGAATATTTTGATAACCAAATTTTTATCTGTGTTGGTTCTTTGGTATTTGTTGTCTTGCTTTGCAAACATTGAACACTTAATATTTTTCTTTTGTTTCACTTGACCTTCTGAAAAAAAAGTTTTTTATGCTTGAATTAAATATTTAAATTGCAGAATAAATATATTTTGTTTATGTGAATAAGAGGAAGCACACTTGGTCATTTAAATTGTTTATTTTCCTAAAGGGGAAATTAACTTGCAAGTATTTTCTTTTAGGATAGTGTAAATGATCCAAAGCTTTTTGCTGCAAAAGGATTAATTAAATGCCTAAAGGAACTATTGGATCAGAACAACAGGCTTTCTCTCTTTTTTCCCCTCTTTTTCCACATCTGTAAATTTTCAGAATGGGACCTTTTGGTTATTAAAGTCATTAAAAAAGCAAAAACAAAGCAAAACCCTGCTGTAATACACAGTATTTTGGTTATCTTCAAATTTTCTGGATCAAATCCATACCCACAATGGAACTTTTCCCCTTCATTCTTTCCTTATGTTTCTGAGCAGGTAGCATCCCCATCAGACAAGATCAGGAAATCAACTACACAGGAATGCTAAAAGTCCTTTTATTGTTATTGGCCATAATCTTGCAAGTCTGATTATACTATACTCCTTTCTGCTTATAGTCCTGCTTCCAAATGTTATTTCATTCTCATCTTAAAAACACTTCAGCCCCCTTTGCTCAGGCAACATATCCTACATATCTCCAACAAAGTTTTCTTCCTGATTCTCTGCAGAAGTCCTCCAGTTCTCAGAAGCTTGTTGTCAAGCCCTTTAGGGAAGAGAAACTTGTTTGTTTTTACAATTCTGTTGCTATTATTTTATCATTGGAAAGATTGATAGGATCCTGGGCTTCCATTTTATTTAGTTTGAAATGCAGTTAGGAAGTAAACATGCATGTTTTTTCAATGCATACACAAGCTGCATTTTAAGAAGATAAGAGTCAGAAATAAACTTTTTTGCTTTTATTCGAAACTCTTTTAATCTGATTAATTATCTTTGCCCTCCTAATTTTTTTTCAAGAATGATATTTCACTGTTTTCTTAAATTGAATGAAAGATTTCTTGAAGTTCATCTCCTGTATCTGATGTATAATATAGTTGTCCTCAGTGACCATATATATTTATTTTGGTTTTTGATTTTTATGTTATACACCATCCAGAATTACTTGTTAAGATGGGCAACTATAGAAATAAATAAAAACTACTGTTTCATAATCCAAATGAGATCATATATAAATTCAGATTGAACATATTGGTACGGTTAGAATAACATGAATACATCAAGCAGTTTGTGGTCAGGAAACTTTTTATACCACCACAATAGAAATAAAAATACACTTTGTCTTTTGGCAGAACTTTAACTTTTAAATTTACTGTTGTTACAGCACACAATAAATGTAAGTGGTCCTAGAATAAAATACTTACAAAATAATTACAAAGACTTTTTTGCCAGCATTATGAATTATGTATCTTAGTCATCTTATATTTCTTTCATTTGCACAAGTGACTGTTGACTGGTATGGCTTACAAAGTAGTATTTAGATACATGAAAATCGCACGATAGCATTTGGAATAAAATTCTTATTAAAACCTATTATTTGAGCTTAAAATTATGTATATACCCAGTTTGTTTGATAGAAGTCATGTCCAAGCAACTAAATGACTTGTATATTCAGTACACACTAAACAAGGATTAAATAATAATTTCAGATTCTATTTATGCGGTGATCAATTTGATTTATTGTATAATGTTGTTCACAGCTGCTGTGAAATTCACATGATCTAACATGGCTTGGTGTTACCTAGATTTCATTATCTTTTTAATTGATGGGTTTCATTTCATTTTTTCCTTCAGATGATCTTTCCGTTTCAATGGCAGTGTCCCTACATCCCCCTCTGTCCTTTGTCTCTGGCAACAGTGCTCAGTGCTCCTGTCCCATTTATAGTTGGAGTTGATTCACGGTATTTTGATCTGTATGAGCCACCACAAGATGTGGTTTGCATTGATTTAGACACAAACATGGTGTACATGTAAGTGTGTTTTTTGAGTTTTTTTTTTTTGTTCATATCCTTTGTCTTCATATATATGTCTTTTAAAGTATTTGATGTAAAATTTGAATGTGTTTATTTTGCCCATTTTATCCAATCCGTAAAATTTAAAACAGACCAAAGGCCCATCGGGTTTATGGAAGTACAGATATTCCTCGGCTAATGACAGCAAATGGGATGAAAATTTTATTGCTAAACTAGGTTGTAAGGTATAGAATTGTGCAACCACATTGCTTAGCAACAACAGTACTGGCTATCGTTGCTATCGTTAAGTGAGGATGACAGAGTCACTGAGTCCTAGGTAGCTTGTCAGCAGGTTGTCAGGCAGATAAGTGACTGCTGCCAGGTGGGGAAAATTGTGTGGGTGACAATGAACACAACTGGGCTAGGCAGGACTAATGTTGGTAGAGGAGGATGTGTAGGTTGCCTGTGAAGCATGGTGCAAGTATGGTTTGCTTTGGGGTGGGAGTAGGGCTATTGCCAGGCAGGAAAGGGTGCATGGGTGGCCCGTGAGGTGTGGTGGGGCTGAGAGGGGCAACTGCCAGGTAAGAGAAAATGGAAGCAACTTATTGGAATCCAAGAAGACTCCACACCTCTGATTCAAGTGACCCTGAGGTCACAGATAAAATCCCAAGTAACCACAACAATTCTCAGAGAGTATTACGAGCAGTTGACTGCAAAGGAAACACAATATTTTCCATTTCCTCCCCCCCATCATCCTGTCAGAATCTATCATTCTTCCCCCCCCCCAATCTCAGCTGTCAATAACTATCCTTCCGTCTCCCACAGCTTCCAATAAAACTGATGAAGCTTCCAGGGTAAGAAGCGAAACATCTTCAGCTTTTTGAAAAATAAAAACTACTTTTGATACAGCTATGACCTGGATGACTGAGAGTCTTCAAAGGCAGCTTATTGGAGTGACTTGCAATCTTTCCTGCTAGCTTCCTCATTGATTTCTTTGTGGGAAGCTGGCAGGAACTGTCACAAATGATTTTCATGTGACTGCAAGACACTGCAACAGTCATAAGTGTGAGATGGTTGCCAAGCACTCATGGGGGGGGGGTTGAGATGGCTTTGAGAACCAGTCATAAGTATCATTCGTTCAGTGCCATTGTAATGGGTGGTCACTGAATGAGTGGCCATTAAATGAGGACTAGCTGTATTTTCTGTGCTCTGAATTTTCTAGTTCTTTGTGGGTTTGTCTTCACTTCCCCATCAGTTGTAACTTTTTGTTTCATTTCTAGTTCAGTGAGGTGCTTCTCAGATAGCTTGGGAGATTTTTCTTCCAACTGGCATTATAGAGGTGAAAGTGTGTCTCTGTGTGTGTTCTTTTCTATGTATACTTATGGGTACTATATTTTTCAGTCGAAAAACTAATAGACATCAGAAAATGTTGAAAATTCATAGACATAGAAAAGATTAATCTTTGCCATTATGAGTATCATCACATGAAAAGCACTATGCTGTCATCTGAAAGAAGAAAAATTGATAAAAATGTATTCCTTAAGAAGGAAGGATTTTTAGTGGCTTTTTTAACTTATAGGTGTTCTCATAATTCTAACCCAGGGTGTCAAACTCGTGTCATCATGGCAGCATCATGTGATGTATAGGGACTTCCCCCCCTTTGATAAACTGGGCAGGGGAGTGGCCGGTGCATGACACATGCGGGCCCGCAAGTTTGACAGGCCTGTTCTAACTGGTTCGGTAAATACTAAGTCATTCTTTGTTGCTCTGCTAAATCAGAGATGGAGAATTTGTCAAATAATGATGGACTACCCTCCCATCATATCTAACATCTGACTGACTAAACACTTTCTGGAAAGTCATAAGTTGCCTATCTTTGACATAAAAATTCAAATAGAATTAATTTTGAGAGAAAATTGGTAAAATGTAGTCTGAGAAAGAATGTCTCAAAGGTCCTTTTTTTCTTCTTGAGGAAAAAGAAAATGTTTCATTTCTCATCTAAGAAGTTTCATCAGCTCTGATGGCAGTTGCCATCAGATGGAACTGATGGAAATCCAGTTGCTTTTTGAAGAAAAAAAAAAGCATATTTGAGACAACTATAACTATGGTGACTGAGAATCTCCACAGACATTCTGAGAAAGGATGTGTGAACGAAGTCAACTCACACAAATGACATTTTTCAACTTTCTTCTGCCTCTTTGCAATCCACTGCATCCTTAATATTGTTCTTGAAAGTAAAGGACTTTCAAAATAATGTGGAGATGACTTTGTAATGAAGGAAGAGGAAGAAAGCAGCAGAAAGCATGTCACATCTTTAAATCATACAAAATACAAAATGTGTATGAGCTTTCATAGAGCAGCGTTGTAGCCCAGTGCTGAAGACTCTCATGTCCAACTCAGGAGTTTGAGAGTTCAATCCTAGGTAGTGGCTGATGTTTCTCTCCTCAGGTATAAAAAAAAAAAATCTACTCTTCTCTCCTGGTAGGCATCAGGAAGGGCATCCGGCCAGTAAACACTCAATTTCCATCCAGTTGCTCCAACTCTACCCTGAATTAAGGAATTACAGGGTCATAAAACAAGGAGGGTTTTTTTAAAGCTTTTGTTCCTGAAAACATGTTACTATTACACACATGTTGATTTAATGGCATGATGTTTTGAGGAATTGTTATCTTTAAAAAACAACAGAATTTTTATTGACTTGGAGGGGATATTTGTTTCTGGTATACTTTTGCTCCACATTAGGAATAGCAGGGAAGGAGTATTTGTGAGACAAAAGATTTTTGTTCTTGGTCCATCCGAAAGCAAGCACAAAGAGATTTTTGCATTTGAGTGAATCTGCATAAAGAGTGGTTGTGCAAAGATTGGAAGTGTTTATACCCAAACAAATGCAATATCATCTGTCTGCATCAGGGGAATATCATCTGTCTGCATCAGGGGAACGTGAATGGAGGGTATGTGTTAGCCTGAAATTGCTCCCTCTCATTGCAGGAATACTTCCTGCAAAATGTGAACAACCCTAACGTTGTTATCTCTTTCTAAAAGGGGAATATTCTTTCCCTACGTGTTTGTTTCCTTCTCTAGTTTCATATTTTAGTTCAAAGTAATCAAATGACATCAGTATCATGTGACATACTTTGTAGTATTTGTGTTAATTCTGCTAAGAAGGAATCAAAAGTCTTATGTTAGATTTGATTAGAGCAGGTTTCTAAAAAACAATAAAAATTCAAAAGAGATTGTACATTAGGAAAGCAATAAGGTTTGCTAGTGAACAACAGCAAGGATTTGCCAGCTTTAGCTTCAGAGCTTAGTTCATATTGTTTATACACTACTCCAGAATCAATATAAGTCTTGGCCCTATTTGTTGTGGCTAATTTCCTTTCTTTGTGCTGAGTTTTCATACAATAACAGGAGAAAGGGTGGAGGAAAAATTTAGAAAATATCGTTGTAAATCTAGAGCAGGAAATTTTGAATTGTTGCAGTCATTTGGCAAATCTATTACTTGTGCATGCTTACAAGTTAAATCAGTAATATTTTTACTTGCAAATCTTCAAATATTAAGATTTCATAATAAGATTGAAAAAAATTACGCTATGACCGTTCAGATCTCACTAGATGTCATGCTGGATGAGACTGGTAAGAATGAAGTTGTATCTGAGCTTTACAAATTTTAGACAAAAAATGATAATCATTTTGTCTTGTGCTATGTCCTGAAGCAGCAAAATATGGATTTGTAGTAAAACAATCCTCCAGTTTGTATGCAGCTGGATATTTAAAAGGGACTGCGGGTTTGTTTACATTGCAAATATGCACAAATGGAAAACGTGTTTCATTTTGAACTTGAACAACTAGCCTGTAGCATAGAAACTCAGTTAAATGATTTAACTTTAATATGGGTCATAGTTCAGTTGAACCAAAGCATTCTGTTGTTGGAATAGCTCAGTTGTTTTGCGTTTTGGCTGTATTCTAGAATACATCATCATTATTATTATTGTTGTTGTTGTTGTTGTTGTAGATAATAATGTAGATAATAATAATGTAGAATATATAAGAACTATGAACTGATTTACAGAGTTAACAAATTCCATAAAATGACACTCATTTCATGAAATGTTGGTGTTCTTAGTTGAAATTGTGAGCAGAACCGAAGTCATGTTGGATGGCCCATTGAATTGAATAAGGAAGTGTGTCTCAAACTCAGTAGCTCTGCTAAATAAGAAAGTGTTCCAGTTTGTGCACAAGAGAAAAAACAAGATAAGGCTAGAACAATGGGGAATTGTAATAAAGTGCTGCAATGTCAGAAACCATGTAACTGCTTTTGCTAGATAGGGAGCTAGTATGAACCTTCGAAATATATGTGTCAATTTGAAAACAGAAAGAATGTGAGCCAAGCCCTCGTACGAGGGGGCGGACAGTTAGGGTATAAAAATGCTGCCTGAATTTTGCTCTGTGTTCCTTCAATGCCTGAGGGAACCCGTCTCTGCAGACACGTGAATAAAGCCTTGTTTTCCTTGGATCAACAAATCTTTTGGTGGTTTTTTATCTGCTTCCACCTCACAATTTGGCGCTCAACGTGGGCCCCGACGGAATTTCGACTGGAGAAAAGGGACTGGGTAAGTGTGGTGCCACCGCCTCCCATTGTAGAGGGGCCCCTCCCTTGTCTCAGTCGGATCCCGGGGTAACTGCACTCAGCAGACGATCCTTGGAAACAAGAGAGAGAGAATCCGGCCTGACGCTCTGGGAGTGTCGCTGATCACCTGAAGTGGGGACGCCCACACTCCTTTTGTCTCCGGGAGACCAGGGGTGTATCAGGTGAGTTTGTTGCTTTTCGGGATAGAAGAAGGGATATACTGTCCTTAAACTCTGGGAATCCAGCGACTGCTGGAGGACAGTGTAAATCCCTGAGTTGGGAATCTCTGGGAGATTGTTGGCGGGCAGCGTGGAGAATGGGAAAGGGACAAAGCAAGTGTGAGACGTTCCAAGAGGGAACGGGTATTGAGATAGAAAAGACCCTGAGAAGGCTGATTCCGACTGACTCCCCATTGGGTCAACTACTACAACAATGGTCTGAGGACTTACACTTGGAGTCTAGAGAAAAAGAAAATGATCTACCTATGCCAATATAGGTGGCCAAAGTATCCCCTAGTAGACCCTGAGTTTCCTTACCACTGGGATCCCGAAAGGAATACCAGCACGTACTGGATAACTCAGTTGAAAGAGTATATAGTGAAACACCGGATGAAGGAGCAAATACCCTATGTGGAGGTATGGTATCATGCTCACTTTGAAGGTCCAGTTCCACCAGAAACAGAAGTAGGACAGTTTGTCATCAAGGTGGAGGAAAGCGAAACTGAGGACTGGATGAGGAGTCCACCGGCATCGACTCCAGCAGTCCCGGCACCACCGCCCCTGCTGGCTCCAGTTGCCCAGGCTTCACCTCCACCTGCATATCCAGGACTCAGAAGGGAACTGGCTCGATTAAACAAGGACCTAGAGAATTTGCCTCTAGGAGGAAGGTCGGCCAATCCCGTGTCGGCCTTCCCAGTCAGAGAACTCCCAAATGGCATGAATGCGCAGGGGAATCCAGTCACTGTTTTCGTGGCTGTCCCCATAAAATCTGCTGAGTTACGGGATCTGAAAAAGACCCTTCCGAAACTCCATGAGAATGCTCATGAAGTGGTGGAACAGTTGGAATTGTTTCTGGGGCCCAATGAATACACATACCAAGAACTGATGTATATTCTTGGACACCTTTTTACCCCCAAAGAGAGGAGCCTCATTAGGAGGGCAGCAATGGCTGCCTGGGATAGGAGACATGCAGGACAACAGGGAGCAGTGGCTGCAGACACAAAGTTCCCCATAGCCGATCCAAATTGGAACATCAATAATAACGCTCATAGGGAGCACATGAGAGATATGAAACGCATGATCATTGAAGGAATTAAATTGGCCATCCCTCAAGGGAAAAACTTGACCAAAGCATTTGAAATAACACAAGGAAAGGATGAGTCCCCGGGGGATTTCTGTGCTCGGCTCCGTGAAAGGTTAACCAAGTACTCCGGAGTGGAGCCAGAAACCCCTGCCTTCAAGACTCTCCTGAAGATGCAATTCGTCACCAAAGCATGGCCAGATACCCAGAAAAAGATTCAGAAGACAGAGGGATGGACTGATTTGGGCATGACAGATTTGATGAGAGCAGCCCAACAAGTTTTTGTGAACCGAGACTCAGTTAAAACCAAACAGAAGTCTCAGGTGATGGTAGCTGCTGTACAAACGGCAGCCAAGAATGAAGTTTGGAAAAACAGGGAGACCCAGATGTCAGATCCGAGGCCAAGGTGGAGAGATGAAAGATCTCCCAGCAGGGAGTGGAGACCCCCGGTTCGGCGAGGAGGTCTAGGGGGCAATCGAGGCAGTCGATTCCAACGGCTGTCCCAGAGTAGAACTTGCTTCAGATGCAGGAAAGAGGGACATTTTGCGCGCGAATATCCCAAAATCCCAGAGGAACGAAGCTTTGCCCTATATGATTAGGGAAGTTTCGGCTCCCCAAGAGGGACCCGCGGGGAGCCATTGGTAAATGTGTTAGTGGGTCCTGACCATCAGAAACGGTTGTTCCTGATCGACACCGGCACAAGCCGGACATCTGTATGCAATCCGGTAAAGGGACCATGCAGGTCAAAGCAGACTTTAAAGGTGGTTGGGGTGAGTGGGAAATCCCAAGAGGTCAAGATTTTGGAAGAGGTGAGATTGGAATTGAATGATGTGGTTACTGAAACCGAAATATTGTATATTCCGGATTCAGGGGTGAACTTGCTAGGAAGAGACTTGTTGGATGTTTTTGGAATAGAATTGTGGGATAGAAGGAAGGAAGTTTGCATGTGTATGTTAACAACGGAAGATGAGGAGAAGATATCATCAGATGTGTGGGCAGGAGGTGAAGGGGTTAGTAGGATGGCAATACAGCCCATTCAGATCAAGATACAACCAGGAATAACTAAACTGTGGACTCCACAATATACTCTGAGTAAGAGAGGTAGGGAAGGGTTGAAACCAGTGATTGACAGATTATTGAAACAGGGACTGTTGGAGCCTACTATGTCACCATTCAATTCACTAGTTTTAGCAGTAATAAAAAAGGATGGGAAGTATAGATTGGTTAATGATTTGAGGAGGATCAGTGAGATAGTGGTTCCTAGATTCCCGGTGGTTCCTGATCCCTATACCATCTTGGGGCGGACCCCTCCCAAAGACAAATGGTTTACTGTGATAGATCTGAAGGATGCCTTTTGGGCGTGCCCCTTGGGCGAGGGGAGTAGAGACTTGTTTGCCTTTGAATGGAATGATCCTGAGAGTGGAAGGAAACAGCAGTTGAGGTGGACGGTACTTCCTCAGGGATATACCGAGAGCCCTTTGTTGTTTGGACAGGCATTGGAAGAAAGGTTGGTATCGTTTGAGAGAGAGAAAGGAATCACCCTAATTCAGTACGTGGATGACTTGTTGTTTACTGGGGAGAAAGAGAAGGAAGTGAGAGCGGCTTCTGTGAGTCTGTTGAATTGGCTGAAGGAGCAGGGGCTGAAAGTCTCAAAAGAGAAGCTTCAGTTTGTTGAAAAAAAAGTGAAATATTTGGGACATTACATTCAGCAGGGGGTGAGGTCCTTGGACCCTGAAAGGGTGAAGGGGATCATGAGCTTGGCTCCTCCCAGGAACAAGACAGAGGTGCGGAAAGCATTGGGATTATTGGGGTATTTTAGAATCTGGGTAGACCAATTCACAGTGTTGGCACAGTTTTTGCATAGAACGTTGCCTGGAAAGGGAGAGCACATAGAACGGGAGGAGGGAGATGGTAAAAGGTGGGAAGAGATGAAGAAGGCTTTGTCAACCGCTCCGGTTTTAGCCTTGCCAAACCTGAAATTACCGTTTCATTTGTATGTGGCGGTGGCTCAGGGAACAGCAGTTGGAGTCCTTGCCCAAAAGAGGGGGGGGGGCAGTACCAGCCGGTAGCCTTCCTAAGCAAGGGTTTGGAGCCGGTTGTGAAAGGATGGCCAGTTTGTGTTCAGGCTGTGGCAGCAACAGCGATGTTGGTGGTGGAGAGCAAAAAGTTAACCTTTGGAGGAGCTTTGGTGGTGCATTCGCCTCATCAGGTCAACTCAGTGTTGAGCCAGCTGGCTACCACTTGGATGACCGAAGGGAGGATATTGAAGTATGAAACCATTTTGAGAACCAGTCATGATGTGGTAATAGGGACAGACAAGAATCTAAATCCAGCAGAATTCTTGGAGGGGAGAAGGCAGGCATGGGAGGCGGAAGACCATGATTGTCTAGTGCAAGTGGATCTCATGACAAAGGTTAGAGAGGACTTGGAAAAGACTCCTTTGGAGAAGGGAGAGAGGTGGTTTGTAGATGGATCTAGCAGGGTGGAAAATGGAAAGCAAAAATCTGGGTTGCAATAGTAACCGGGGAAGGTGAGGTAATAGAGAAAGGGTCACTCCTAGCTGCTTGGTCAGCCGAGAAATGTGAATTGTTTGCCCTGACCAGAGCCTTGGAATTGGCTGAGGGGATGGAAGTAACGATTTGGACTGATTCCAAGTATGCATGGGGGATTGTGCACACATTTGGGAAAATCTGGAAGGAAAAAGGGTATATCAAGTTGGATGGGAAGCAAATAGAGCAAGTGCAGTTAGTAGAACAAGCCTTAGAGGCATTGCAACTCCCCAGCCGAGTATCAATTGTCCATGTGAGCGCACATCAGAAGGGGAACACACCGGAGGTTGTAGGAAACCGATGGGCGGACAAATGGGCGAAGGAAGCTGCAGGGGAGATAGAGTTGGTAATGGTATCTATAACAATACTGGAAAAGGAGGACGAGAGAGAGGAATGGGAGCCAGAGAAAAAGGAAAAGTTGGAGTTGGAGAAAGAGGGATGTGTCAAAACCCCAGAGGGATGGAAGACGTCAGAGCGAGTCAAGGTGGTGTCACCCATTGTCATGAGGGGAATATTGGAGAAAGTTCATGAAGGAGGACATTGGGGAATGGAGGCCTTGGTCATGTCCGTTAAACCTCACTATTGGAGTCTGAGGATGTGGACGGTAGCTCTGAGCATCTGCTGGAAATGTTTGATTTGTTTGAAAGTAAATAAGAAAGCGGCATGCAAGAAAGAGATGGGAGGGCGACCCCTAGTGGGTTGGCCTTTTCAGAGAGCGCAAATTGATTTCACTGAGTTGCCAGAAAAGAGGGGTTGGAAATACCTGCTTGTGATCAAAGATCAACTAACGTGGGTAGAAGCTTATCCCACTAGAAGAGCCACAGCTCCCACAGTAACCAAGATCTTACTAGAACAGATTATCCCATGATATGGAATAATGGAAGCAATAGATTCAGACAGAGGAACTCATTTCACCCAAAAGGTTCTGCAAAGGGTAATGGAGGTGGTGGGGGTGAAATGGGAATTACACACCCCATGGCATCCTGAATCCAGTGGAAAAATTGAAAAAGTGAACGGGGAATTGAAGAAACACTTGACCAAACTACAACTTGAAAATGGCTTGCCATGGACAAAGAATCTTCCCTTAGCTCTGCTCAGGATCAGAACTTGTCCAAGGAAAGACACAGGGGTTTCTCCTTTTGAAATGCTGATGGGGAGACCCTATTTGGCCAAACTAGGCAATCCCACATCAGAGTTCAGGGACTTGTTCCTTCGGAAATATTTGCTGGCACTGTCTCGGTCTTTGTTTTTTCTTCACAAACAGGGACTGTTGGTGCAACGACCACCTTTGGCTGGTAGCCAACACCCACACGAGGCTGGAGACTGGGTCCTGATAAAGACTTGGAGAAGTGAAAAACTGCAACCTAGCTGGGAAGGTCCGTACCAGGTGTTGCTGACGACTGAATCTGCAGTTTGTACTTGGGAAGGAGGCTGGACGCATTACAGCAGAGTCAAGAAAGCACCAGAACCTGAGAAAACTTGGAAGGCAATCCCAGTGGACAGTCAGCCGTTAAAGGTAACCTTGAAGAAATAGCCAGCAGAAACCACCATGGAGATGTCGGCTGAACTCTGGAGAGGACTATTTGTTGCAACTATATTTACATTAATATATCAAAGAAGTTCACCATATGTTGGACCTGCGGGTGACTTGGGAACAGACTTGTGGGATGACAGTGTGTTCATAAAGGATCTCAAGAAGGTCTCACATTCCTTGAACATCACCAATTGCTGGTTATGCATGCACATGCCAGGAAGAACAGGTGAAGGATTAATCCTACACGCAATTCCACTTGATCAGAACAGACTAAGACCACAGGGGCACGGGACAGAAAAATATGGTGTAGAACAAAATATAACAGGAAGAATTTTTGTTCATTTAAGGGAAATGGTGTATGTGTGTTTTAGGAGAAATGAAACTAGACGGGTCCATTTAGGAGATTGGGAAAAATGTAATAAGACTTTTGATATGCCATCATCCTGTAGTAACCATAGCTATACCAAGAGTTATCATAAATTAGATTATTTTAATCAAGATCAGTATCAGATGTGTATGCATTTTGAAGAAATGATCAATTGGACCCGAACATCACAACAGATCTATGCTATGGAAAACGTTAGGTGGGTATTGTGTGGAAAATATGCATACAGAGAGATGCCACCTTACTGGAGTGGCACATGTACACTTGGGTATGTGATACCAGTGATATATAAACTTGATGGCCTTCCCCAAGGCCAGATACATAATAAAAGAGACTCAGAATCTGGCCTTACTCGGAGACTCTGGACCCAAATCTCCCGTGGTATAATAACACCATTGGGAGAAGCCATGAACTACCAAGATATACATATTCTAAATAACTTCATGGTAACAATGTTCAATGATACAATAAAGAATATTAAAATGATTAACACCGAGCTTTCTGAAGTAAGACAGGTTGCTCTACAAAATAGGTATGCTTTAGTCGTTGTATTAGCTACAAAAGGGTGTGTGTGTGCTCTGATTCATCCACATTGCTGTGTATACATACATGATTTCCAACCCAATATTACAAAGACAGTAAAAATAATGGAATAACGTATTTGCTCTAATCCATTATCACAAAGAGGTGGCTCCTCATTGCCAGACCTGTGGGGAGCACTATGGTCTTGGCTTCCCAATTCCACTTGGTTTAGATCTACCATAATGGGAATTATATTGATTATTATATGCTGCTGTGTATTGTTGTGTTGTTGTGTTCAGTGTCTCCCTGGTGCAATAACAATGTGTGGGAACATAGGGAAATCCTTGGGTTCAAGATTTGAGAAGAAGCAGGAAGCAGAACTTCTAATGATGCATCAGAGAGAAATCACTCTGAAAGAAGCAGAGGATCTGCTCTTTGAGTTTGAGACAAGAGTGGAAAAAGAAAAAGGGGGGATTGTGAGCAGAACCGAAGTCATGTTGGATGGCCCATTGAATTGAATAAGGTAGTGTGTCTCAAACTCAGTGGCTCTGCTAAATAAGAAAGTGTTCCAGTTTGTGCACAAGAGAAAAAACAAGATAAGGCTAGAACAATGGGGAATTGTAATAAAGTGTTGCGATGTCAGAAACCGTGTAACTGCTTTTGCTAGATAGGGAGCTAGTATGAACCTTCGAAATATACGTGTCAATTTGAAAACAGAAAGAATGTGAGCCAAGCCCTCGTACGAGGGGGCGGACAGTTAGGGTATAAAAATGCTGCCTGAATTTGGTCTGTGTTCCTTCAATGCCTGAGGGAACCCGTCTCAGACACGTGAATAAAACCTTGTTTTCCTTGGATCAATGAATCTTTTGGTGGTTTTTTATCTGCTTCCACCTCACAAAATTGTATTTGATATTGTTCTGAATTTGTTTGTTATTTCGTAGCAAGACAGTTTGCCAGCTCTTGCAATAAACTACAATTAGCATTGCTGACAAATGAAGTCATTTTTTAACAAAATCCTAAGAATAAAATATACTTTACACAATGATAGATTGCAGGATAGAATCAGCAAATTATAAAGTGGAATTAAAAGATAATAGGCTATTTATAGAAGCTAAAATTACAGAGTTTATGGTAATAGCTGTCTTGAACCTTATTCTTCCTTGTGAAATAATATGCTGTTTTTTCCATCTCAGAAAATTGTTAAAAGGAGAAGCAAAGTTCTGTCAATTCAGAAACTGGTTTCATAAAAATGAGGATGTAAAACATACAATTTGTTTGTTTACTTTGGAGTTTGATAAGGAAAATTAAAATTACAATATTGTATGGAATAATATAGTTTTTAAAATACATTTATACAAGAGGTATTCTGTGAATAATTACTGAAATCCAGCACAAAAAACTGAATTGATATACTTAGATTTGAGTTATATAACTATGTTTTTGGAAGGAGAAAGTTCGTTTGAATCCATTTCAATTCCTATCAATTAATAAAACAGTATTGGTTTATTCCTAAATACTTTTATCATTTCTGTAGTAGAGTGACTGATACTGACTTGCCTAAGAGCTTAATTCACTGGTAAGGATGAATTTTGAACTGGGAATGTTTTGCTTTATGGTGTATTTTAAGGTTCTGTGCTGTTAGACTTTCATGCCTTGGATTTTTGAAAAAGCTCTAAGAAAAAGAAATTTCAGAATCAAATATATTTGGATAACGCTATACTATTTATGTACAAGAATTCAACTGTATGTTTGAATTCTAGAAGTCTTGTGGTCTTAATCCTAGTCTCCTTTTAGCATGGTTTTGTACAAAATCTTGATAGCTAATTGTGCTATTGTCCTGAACAAGGCCATTTCTCAATTTAGATCTGTTTAATTTAATGACCAAGTGAGTTGTAAGTTGGCTTACAATGAGTGTTGAATTTTTAACTCTCTCACTCTCAACTCACATGTTTTTGAAAATTATGTTGAACTACTTAAATCTCAACATGAGCCACAGCGACTGCAGGTTGACTACTCCTGATTTATGTTAGAAATTATGCAGAATGATTCAATATTACTTCCCCCCCTTTCTCTTGTTTTCTTTCTCATGTGCTGAAGAACTGAAGCAAAGCTGAATAAAACTTCTATATCTGAATGAAACTTTATACTTTACTGACCTAAGCAATTACAATACAGAATTATAAATAAAAGTCCTGATGTAAACATGATTTTTCAATTTTGAGTCATTCTCTGCAGCTTTCTTTCAGCATACAACATTTTTTTTGCATACAGTGCAAAATTAACTTGCATAATATATTGATTCATCTTTTTTCATCCTGAATATTTCAGGTCTAAAATGTTTTGTCAAGATTCAGTGCCTGTACATGAAAAATTAATATTGGAGTCAGTTTTTCTATGCAGGCAGCATTAACATTCAGCATTGACTGTAACTCTAAACCAAGGATCTTCAAACTTGTGGACTTCAACTCCCAGAATTCCTGAGCTAAAATGACTGTGGAGGAATTCTGGGAGTTTCCACAAGTCTTAAAGCTGTCAAGTTTGAAGATCCCTGCTCTAAACATTTGATAAAAATATAATATTGCGTGTTACCAGATACAATTTCAAGCTTGGAAATACAAAGCCAAAAATTCTTTGTCAAAATAATGCTGCAAATGCAATCATATCTCAAGATAAACTTTTATTTAGATACTGTACATTGAAATAACATATCTAAATAAAAATACTCAAAGAAAAGTTGGTGTAGTTTTGGAATGAAATCTAAATTTAACTAAGAGAACTCTTAATGCTTACCAGAGAAACCCCAAAGTTGATTCAAGTCATTTGGCATTAAAACGATGAAAAGAGTTTTGGGATATTACTGGGAGAATGTAAATGCCTGTTCTTATTATTGTTTCAGTATAAGGAAGCAATAAAAGCCGAGTGTTCCATTTTTTATATATTACTCATTTTGACATATGTACCTTTGTTTCTGCTGTATAGATCAGATGATAAGAAGAGTATGAACTGGAAGCTGCTCCCTAAGAAGCCTTGCAAAAACCTTCTTGGAACATTAAGGAAATTGCACCCACAACTTGCCTTAGGTAAAACAAATAAGAGATTAAAAGGAACTTATCTTTGGAAAAGAAAAAAATTCAGCTGAATTGTTTGTTTTCCCACATATTGTTTGAATACATGGATACACTTTATAGCATTTTCAGGTTGGTTTACAATATCAGCATATTGTCCCCAGCAGTCTGGGTCCTCATTTTACTGACCTTGGAAGGATGGAAGGCTGAGTTAACCTTGAGCTGGTCAGGATCGAACTCTAGGCTGTGTGCAGAGTTAGCTAGCAATACTGTATTCTAACCACTGCACCACCTGGGCTTCTCCAAGTTCATTCTTTTTCAAACATTGCTTCTGTAATGTCTCTTTGGTGGTGAGCATTCATTTAACTACATTCATTTAATTAAGTATTTAAGTCTCCTTAATTTTGTATGCCTTATTCCATTCTAATACAGTTCACAGAAAGACCCAAGAAGGCTCTGCCGTTGAGATGAAGCCGATAGAGGCAGATTTCTCCTGGCAGAAAAAGATGACGCAGTTCGAAATGGAGATTCAGGAAGCTTTCCTGCGTTTTATGGCCTATATCTTAAAAGGGTATCGAATTTTTCTTAAGCCAATCACACAGGCACCTTCAAATAAAACTACTGCTGTGGATTCCCTGTTTGACCTTCAAGGTAAGATTGGGAGATCAGCAGAAATAAATGGTGGTTTTCAAATAAAATACTGGTCGAACTTCAAATGTTACAAATACTAGACTTCTCAGCTTGCCAGTTTCTTCTTTGTATGCAATAGAAGAAAGACTAGAATAGAATAGAGTATGAGCTTTGCTAGCATTCAGGGCAGGCAGTGCAACAGAGAAGGCACATCTCCTCCGTGCCATTAGATGATCTTGTTTGGTAGAGTGAATCCAAAATACGTCCACAGTCCAATTTTGTGTGATGGGCAGACACAACTGGAGAATTGTGTGTGTGTGGAGGGGAGGGACAACGGACCTGTGAACACTGGCAGATAATTCCCTCTCTGTCATCTGTTCTGTCTTGTTAAATTGAGCATAAAATGTTAAAGCTAAAGGATTGTCTTTGCTTGTCTAAAATGCTAAATTATATATTATAGAAGGTGTGGGATTAGATTTGCTCTTGAGTCACTTAAAGTGATTCCATCAGCTGGAGTTCTGAAGAAAAATGCACGATCTCCCAAATCTGTAAAGAGCTTTTAAGAGCTCAAAATTTTTCAAGTGGATCAAGTTCAAAAACTATCAATAATACAATGCAGATACTAAAGAGATGTTGTGTGTGAAAACTCTGAAGTGGAACTTTAAAAAAAAAAAAACTGATTCATCTGGCTATCATGTTTATGTTATTAAAAATACTGGCTCTTGGTGTTATATCATAAGAGTAGGATATATACTGAAAAAGCATTGTGAAGGGTCTTGTCAATAAATAGGTGTGGACCCAGAGTGTCCATATTGCTCAGTGTTATAGGACATAAATAAACAGAAAAATGAGATAATTGTAATTGTAATGTATGGCTATTTTCTTTTCTTCCTTTCTATGTACTAGGATTTTTAAAAAGTAGAGACCGTGCCTACACAAAATTCTATACAGCTTTAACAAAGACCCAGATTTTTAGCCGCTTCATTGAAGAATGCAGTTTTGTGAGTGACAAAGATACAGGATTAGCATTTTTTGATGACTGTGTAGAAAAGGTAAAGATATTTATTGGGTAAATATATTATTTCGCTTTAAATTTGGTGCATGACTATTTTTGGGGAGCAGCATTTTAACTCTTTAAGCACTGTGTGATTGAGTTTTTATGATAACTGCGTGTTGTGTTTTATCTTGGAAATGTTCTAGTGTTATCCACATTAGATTTGTTCAGGGCTTCTATTAGGCAAGAAAATTTAAAAATTTACGCTATACATAACAGCAAAACATTGTGCTTTATTTACAAAAATTAAGCATTTATTTCTAATATTTATTTTAGCTTTTTCCTGAGAAAGGATCAGAAAAAGGAGATAAGGTATTTATTTACTTCTCATGGGACAAGAATTTGCTGATAATTAAGCATGTATGGTAATAAGATGGAAATGGAGGATGTGATTGATCAAATAGATGTCTGGGAATCTTAATATATCTTTTTTTCTAGATCTGCTACTTGAAAATTGAATGGCTGCTTTATTAGTGTTTTGTGGATCTTTTAGCAGTGCTAGTGGCAAACAGCTGCAAGATGTGTACATAGTCATAGCTTCTTCTGCCTTTTTTTCTACATCATGCTCTGTGCTTACAGTTGCATCCTTAAGGCTTTGAAATAGCATCGTGATATTAAAATGTGATGTATTTGCAGGTTGATGTCGACTCAGCAGAGGATATCCGGTTAATTGAATTTGATGAATCTCAGAAGAGTGAACATACAGTATTTATCATGCCACCAGAACCACCCCCAGACGATGGACAGGAAAGATTACCAAAGTATAGGTATTCTCTTAATGGCATTTGGATAGACTTCTTTTTATTTCCATCCAGCCTTTCCTAATTTAGATGGGTTTGGGGAGGTGGTCATGGTAGGTAGGAATTTTGGAAAATATGGTTCTGGAGATCAAAAGATCAGACAAGGATCTTTTATCAAGAGTGCCCATTATACTAAAAGTTCATCTTACTAAAATTACTGTTACTTTGAATTTTAATTTCTTCTAAACATTGAATCTAGAGAATAATTTTTTAGCCATCATGCTCAGCAGGGGTACACAAAACATGTGGAATTTTGAATAATTTGAAATGTTCTTTTTTCCATTGAGAATCTGCTTTTGATTAGTATTTTGGAAGTCATTCAGTTTGAAACACCTCGGCTTTGAGTTGAAAACATTTTTTTTAAACTCAGAACACTGAAAAAAGATTTTCCTCTTGAATTGGAGTGGTTCAGATTTAGTACAAATTTGAAACATTTTACAGACCATATTCTGCTATTTTTAATAACTTCCTTGACAATGTACTCTAGCATGGAAGTTATTCATTGTTTCTTAGTTACCTGTTCCAAATAATAATTAAATTGGGGGTCCTTTGGGTATCAGAATGATTTCAGAAATTATTTTGATATGTGAAAAATATTGATTCCCTCAAATTCTTTCATAAGAAAAATAGTTCCATAAGGCAATATTGTGCAGTTGAATCTTTTGAAGTAATGCATCAAATTGCTTAAAGTTGTTCCCTGGTATAATCCATTTTTGTTCTTTTCATTTTGGAATAAGCATCCTCTCTTTTCAGCATCGTCTCAATTTGCAAGGGACTATTGTTTAGAATTGGTGGACCTTAAATTCATTTTATTATCCTATTATGGATGGAAGACAGTGTTATATAATTTTGATTTTCTTTTCCAGCTACAAGACCTTCCCTAAGTTAGAGCTTAAGCTCTTTGACAGACCACAAGATCTCAAACTTTCCTTCAAGAGGCACCCAGCTAAAAGCAACATTTCAAATAGTCCAGCGCTTATGGCAAAGAGGACCAAGCAGGTTATTTTTATTTTTAAGATACATTCAGAATTGAAATAAGTTTGGGGGGGGGGAATGATATAAGAAGTAGAAATGCACGTTCTTCTTTTCACATTTCATGCTGTTAAAGAGCATGTTATCTGACACTCCTTAAATTCCTTTTAAAGATGTGTCTATTTTTACTCTTCTTTTCTTTTCTTTTTTTGCAGGAAATAAAAGCAGCCCATAAACTAGCCAAGAGATGCTACGCAAACTGCCCACAGTGGGCCAAATTCCTTTTCAGTCATTGTTACAGCTTATGGTTTATTTGTCTCCCAGCCTATGTTAGACTTTCACATCCCAAAGTCAGAGCGCTGCAGCAAGCATTTGAAGTTCTTATTAAAATGAAAAAAACAGATGTGGAACCACTAGATGAAGTAAGTTATGAAGTCTGCCGTGCTATAAAAACATACAGACATATCTTTGTCTTGGAATAATATTTATATTTGCTGCCTTCTAGTCCAGTAAAGA
This sequence comes from Laticauda colubrina, assembly GCA_015471245.1. Lineage (NCBI taxonomy): Eukaryota > Metazoa > Chordata > Lepidosauria > Squamata > Elapidae > Laticauda > Laticauda colubrina. Next base: position 38,013,736 of record BLBF01000004.1, on the reverse strand, counting down.
TTGTATAATCAGGTGCTTTGCAAACACCCTTTGATCTGAGATGCAAAGGTATGAAGCATCTTTTTGAAAACTCAAAACAGCTGTTGCCTGTCTCCCAAGATTAGTCTTTATGTGTATATGTAGAAGATACTTCTTCAAGGATAGTTGATAAAAGGAGACACTTGTTCATACTAAGCCTTTATCTAGTTGCTTACACATTCACACTGGGATCAAGAAAGGTTCTTGAGCAAATATATATATATATATCCAAAGTTATCTATATCTATATCTATATCTATATCTATATCTATATCTATATCTATATCTATATCTATATCTATATCTATATCTATATCTATATCTATATATCTATATCTAAATATATATATCTATATCTAAATATATATATCTATATCTATATCTATATCTATCTATATATCTATATCTATATCTATATCTATCTATCTATCTATCTATCTATCTATCTATCTATCTATCTATATATATATATATATATATGTTTTCTTAGGCTTTTGTGGGTACTTACATGTGTGCTGTTTAGCTTCCTTCGGGTATTATATATATATATATATATATATATATATATATATATATATATATATAT
>BLBF01000004.1:37973477-38006271 GCA_015471245.1 Laticauda colubrina | reverse complement strand
ATGAGAGCCAAGACTCTCATCGCCTTCGCCGGGCAGCGGCTTCACGCAATGAGAGCCAAGACTCTCATCGCCTTCGCGGGCAACGGCTTCGCGCGATGAGAGTCTTGGCTCCCATCGCACGAAGGCGATGAGAGCCAAGACTCTCATCGCCTTCGCCGGGCAGCGGCTTCGCGCAATGAGAGCCAAGACTCTCATCACCTTCGCGGGCAACGGCTTCGCGTGATGAGAGTCTTGGCTCTCATCGCATGAAGGCGATGAGAGCCAAGACCCTCATCGCCTTCACCGGGCAGCGGCTTCGCGCAATGAGAGCCAAGACTCTCATCGCCTTCGCGGGCAGTGGCTTCGCGCTCTGAGACTCTTGGCTCTCATCGCCTTCGTGCGATGAGAGCCAAGACTCATTGCCTTCGCCAGGCAGCGGCTTTGCGCAATGAGAGCCAAGACTCTCATCGTGCGAAGTCGGGCAGCCAGATTTATTCGCGTATAAGCCGACCCCCAAATTTGGGGGGGAAAAAAAAGCATTCACCATGGTATTTGGGGGTCGGCTTATATGCAAGTTTTTTCAAAAATCCTCATTTTGGGGCAGTTTTTAAAGGGTCGGCTTATATGCGAGATCGGCTTATATGCGAGTATATTCGGTAACAATTCTGTCAAGAAGAGTCATAAAATGGGGCAAAACTCACTTAACATCTGTCTTGCTCAGTAACAGAAATTTTGGGCTCAACTGTAAGTCAAGAACTACCTTTATGAAGAGGGCAGCTGTAATTATAAGTTGTATCCACATAATATAGTTTCTAAATCTTGGGAAGAAATATTTCCACTTTCACTCTTCTGTTTAGTTCTGGCATTATATTTTAAGGATTCAGAGTGGAAAAGATTCAGAGAAGAGCAACCAAGATGATTGGGGCTAATCTTTATAACATGTGTTTTAAGCTGAGGCTGAACAGCCATCTCTATGTGGATGGCTTGGATTTGAATTTGGATTCCTGCACAAAGCAGGAATTGGCCTTGATTGCTTAAATGGCACTTTTCAATTTACTATTTCCATGATTTTAAGTTTAATTGGGATCTAGTGGCAGAATTTACATTCTGGAATGTCACTTTTAAAGAGGATTGTTTTGGTTGATTGTGCTTGTACATCACTCAAAAGAAGGATTGGCTGGGTGCTATGCAGTGAGTTAAAAGACATTAAATAAGTAATGTTGAGGTAATTCTCCGTTAGGAGAATGAGCGCATACAGGGAGACGTATAGAGAGTAGTGTTTGAATAATACATACACAGTACACAGATACACTGTACAGTTAATGTAGGTTTTTACTTCCAGATTTAAGGTTTAAGCAAAGTCCAAAATAGGCAATCCAAAGACATTCACAGGTAAATCAGTCAGTTTTTCAATCCAGGGAAAATTCAAATATCAAAGTCCAGTGTCCAAAACAGTTCAGAATCAGATTTACATTAAATCCAGAAATATAAGTCAATTAGGAAAAATGGAGCAACGACAATACTTTCCAACAGAAGGAAACAAAGATACACTCACACTCTCTTCTGAGACTCAGGCTAAAACTAAACAATCCAGGTTTCTTGCTCCATCTTATGGCGGTTTGAGAAACCACACCCAATTGCATGCTCTTGCATTCCCTAAAAGAGACAGTATTAAAATGTCTATCCTGGTTTATATATTTCTAACCCAAATAGCTGTTAGGTGACTTATATTCCTAACATTCTCCCCTTTTGAGTAAGATAATATATACAACCTTACATTCTAAGTCCATAATCTTCACAGCAAGCCTTATGCTTTATAGAGCCTTGGGCCTTTGTAAAATGATCTGCTATATTGTTTTCTGACATACAATATTCCAGCTTAATCATTTTACTTTGCACACATTGTCTCACATTTAAGTATCTTAAATCTCTGTGTTTCGTTCTTGTTTTAACAGCAATATTTGAAGCCTTCTGTATTGCCAATTGGTTATCTTCACAGACAAAAATAGGATCTGTTACATTAATTCCCATATCAATTAATAATTGCTTATACAAAACTAAATCTAGGTTTATACAAAACTAAAATCTACAAAACATAATGAAGACAAACATGAGAATTCAGCCTCCATTGTTGACAAACTTAGGTGTTTCTGTCTAATAGATCTCCATCCAATCAATGCTTTTCCCAATAATGCAGCAGTACCTGATGTAGATTTTCGTGTATTTATGCCTGTAGCAAAACTTGCATCAGCATATGCAGTCAAATTCAGTTCATCTTTTGGCTCCAAATACAATGCATAATGCATTGTCTGTTTCAGATATCTTAACACACGCTTAGCAGCTTGCCAGTGCCTTTCAGTTGGTTCAGCATTAAATCTCGCTAATTGATTAACACTCTGCAATGTCTGGCCTTGACCAATTACTGAGATAAGATAAACTACCAATCAAGAACTGATAAATGTTCTTATCAAAAACAGGACTTTGAACATCACTATGGCTAAACTCCTGGTTCATTGGTGTTTTAGCCGGCTTACAAAGTTCCATTTTAAAACTTTTTAGTAATTGGTTAATTTTTTCTGCCTGTGAGATTTTGTATCCTCCCCTACGTCAATCTATCTTCAAACCAAGATATTGTTTGATTTCTCCTAATTGTTTTATCTTAAATTTCTTTTCTAATAGTGAAATTATCTCAGTAGCTTCTTGTTCAGTTTTGGTGATTAATGCTATGTCATCAGTAAAAAACAACAATAATGACATTACACCATTATTTTCTCTTTTAAACAAACATGGATCAGCCATGCCAGTTACAAAATCTATTTTGGTTAATTTTTTAACTGCACATTGGTTCCACACAAATCCTGATTGCTTCAAACCATAAAGATTCTTTTTCAATTTCCAGCAATCATTATTATCAGTATTATCATTTTTGAGACCTAAAGGTTTCTTTAAATATATAGTGTGTTGCAATGGTGCATGCAGATAAACTGTCTCTACATCCAAATGATTTACAATGTATTTCTCCTTAGCTGCCCACACTAATGCTGCCCTTAATGTAGTAGCCTGCAGACTAGGTGCAAACACCTCATCATAGTCATTTGCTGTCTGAATGAACCCTTGTGCTACTAACCTGGCTACTGGTAACAGTCCCATCCACATCTGTCTTCAGTTTATGTATCCATTTGCATCCTATGGCATGTTTACCTGGTGGTAACTTAACATTTTCGTATACCTCCAGTCTCTTTTATGATTCCAGTTCCTTATCCATTGCTTTCTGCCAAGCAGCCTGATCCTTAGCAGGATACAGTTTTAGTTCACTATAGTTACTTAGAACTGTATTCACTTGGCATACAACACTAGCCTGATATCTATCAGGTGGCCGTGTCACTCGGGTTGAAAGTCTTGGTAATACAGGGCTAATTGGTGGACTTTCCTGTTCCACCTGCTCCTGTTCTTCTACCTCCTCCTCTGCCTGTTCTACTACTTCCTCCTGTTCTTCCTCTTTAATGGTTATTTGGGGTTTACTGATTTTATCTTTAGGGACTATTTGGGTGTCAATAATAATAATCATTGCTGGATTCCTGTTCCAGTCTATCCCACCCAATGTGCTCAAGAAATTTTGCACTAGCACTACAGTAAACATGAGCTGTGCCTTGATCCCAGAATCTAAATGATCTATGGCTGGCCTCATAACTCATAAAAAATAACTTCTTAACTCTATGTTGCCCTTTCAGTCTTACTTGTGAGGGAATATGCACCCATGCTGGAGCTCCAAATGTGTGTAGGTAACTTAAATTTGGTTTTCTGCCATGCCAGTGAGTGAATGGCAATTCTCCAGTTGTTGTATTAACTACATTGTTCAAAACATGGTTACTACACATTATGGCTTCACCCCACAGTGTTTCAGGTAAACCTGAATCAGATAACATAGTACGAGCCATGGCTTGTAATGTTTGCCCTCTTCGTTCTACAAATGAGTTATGTTGTGGTCTGTAAGGTGCAGAACGTTTATGTTCAATACCAGCCAATTTTAACATATTTTGGAATCTTTTTGTTAACAAATTCAGTCCCATCATCAGTTACTAAAGTAATTACTTTACTTTTCATTTTTCTCTCAGCAAACCTTAGCCAGTTAAAGAAATGTTGGAATGTTTCTGTTTTGTTCTTCATAAGATAGCAGAAACCATATTGTGAGCAATGGTCCATTATACTCAAAATATAGCAGGCACCTCCTAAACTTTGTTTCTTCGGACCAATTATGTCAGCAAAAACAAAGTTCTAAAGGTTCTTTGGTCTTAAACCCATTTAGTCTGTTTGCAGGAGTAACCTTACTCTTTTCTTGACTACAAGCATTACAGTGTAAATACTTGCTACAAGGTTTCAATTTTACTCCCTCTGACAATTCAACAGTTTGTTTGAGCATTTTGAAATTAATGTGCCCTAAACGTCTATGTAGTAAATGTATACATTCATCATGTGGCTTAACATTGTTATAAACTGAGTTAGCCTTCTTCAGCTGATCATCAAGTATTACATATAAATCATTCTTTAAAATAACAGTAACACTTTTACCCTCTTTCTCTATAATACAGTTATCTCCCCTAAAGGTTACTACATAACCAATATTAACTAAAGCCCTTACTGATAATAAATTAAATTTCAGTTTTGCTACATATAGCATAGTTAAATGTTCGTTTATACAAGAACAATATGCAGTACCTTCACCTGACGCTTTAATCTTCCATCCATTTGCCAATGATACATGTTGTTTACTCATGGACATCTAGAAACAAACATGTTTCTATCTTTAGTAATGCATTGTGATGCTCCACTATCAACAACCCACAAATTATTGTTTACAGTTGCATTGCTAAACTAACATTCTTCTTGGCCTTCTGATGTTTGCCAGTATTCTGTTTTTTTCCCTTTTTACATAATTTAGCTATATGTCCCCTAGCCCCACAAGAAAAACATTTCCTAACATTATAGGCAGTTGAAGATAAATTCTCTTCTTGTAGTTGTTCCTTCCTCAGTTGGTCTCTATCTTGCTGTCTTCTTGTTTCTTCTAGCAACCTTCTGGTTATGTCAGTCAATGTCAGTTTATCTCTGGGCAGGACCTCCAGTGAAGATACATAATCATCATAACTTTCATCCAATGAGGAAAGAATGATATAAACTTGATGCAGCTCTGAAAATATTAGTTCTTTTTCATGTAGCTGTTGGAAAGTTCATGAAGTTTAAATGAGCAAACATATCTCCACCTTTCAGAAGAGGTGTTCTAAACAGTTTACGTGTAAGATGTATATGTGTACCTACACTGTCACAAACATAAATCCTCTTCAAATTCTCCCAACACTTAGCAGCAGACTCATCTCCATGAATATGGACTAGCTGCTGGTCATTCAGTATTAATCCAATTATACAAGGAGCTCGTTCGTTGTTCTTTTTAAAGTTAGCAAGCTTCTTGGTATCATCCTCATTTTCTGGATCCCAAGCATTTTCATCTGGTGCATTTTGAACTACATTCCATAAACCTTCTTTACACAGAAGTAGACTGTACTTTATAGACTAGGAAACATAGTTTGTTCCATCCAACTGGGTTATCAGTGATAGTCTTGTTGAAATGACTTGTGCCATCTTTGCCAGGATAGTAAACCACAATTAAACAATAAACAACTGTCTGTATACAGTACTGTGCATTCACACTAACTCTCAGTTATCTGAGCCTGGTATGACCTGAGTCCATAACCAGTGTTGAGGTAATTCCCCGTTAGGAGAATGAGCGCATACAGAGAGACGTATAGAGAGTAGTGTTTGAATAATACACAGACAGTACACAGATACACTGTATAGTAAATGTAGGTTTTTACTTCTAGAAAGGTTTAAGCAAAGTCCAAAATAGGCAATCCAAAGTCATTCACAGGTAAATCAGTCAATTTTTCAATCCAGGGAAAATCCAAATATCAAAGTCCAGTGTCAAATACAGTTCAGTATCAGACTTACATTAAATCCAGAAATATAAGTCAATTAGGAAAAATGGAGCAACAGCAATACTTTCCAACAGAAGGAAACAAAGATACACTCACACTCTCTTCTGAGACTCAGGCTAAGACTAAACAATCCAGGTTTCTGGCTCCATCTTATGGCTGTTTGAGAAACCACACTTGCATGCTCTTATATTCCCTTAAAGAGACAGTATTAAAATGTCTGCCCTGGTTTATATATTTCTAGCCCAAATAGCTGTTAGGTGACTTGTATTCCTAACAACTAAAACAAAATAAAACAAGGAAAGCAGTATAAGAACAATAAAAAAGCATGATAAGCATGGTAAAAATCAGGCAGAATTAATACTAGCAATAAATTTAGCATAAACTTTCCAGTTCTAAAATAAACACATGCTTCTTAAATTGCTTAGAAAATAAAAAGAATATTCAAAGTGAAACTAAGTAGAACACAAAGTCAGGTGAACATTTCTTTAGAAAATATTTCATAGATGGAAAATAACTGAACAAAAGGTTTTAAAAATACAGATAAAATCTGGGTTTTTTTGAAGTATTTTTGGGGATAATCTACTAACCGTACCATTTAAGAAATTCTATCTCTACTACAATTCCCCCCCCCCCCCATTTAAGATTTTAAATACATTGTTTTAACATGGATGGCCATTTTATTAATTGGAGGGGTAAAGCTGCATATACAAATAAATGTGCTGTACAAGGATTGTCTTGGTTATATTTTTTTGGAACACGACTTAGACCCCAGATTTACTGGAAAATACATGCTGGAAGTTCTGGGAAAGTTAGTTAGGTACTTGCTATTAGATATGGTATTCATTTTTCTCTCAACTTTCAGTAGCATGGAAGTCAACTCATTCTCTCTTTTCCCCATCTTCTGAAGATTTTTCTGGCACCAATGAATCTGCAGAAAAACAGAAAAACTCTAATATAGAATCGCAAACCCCTGTGGAAGTGCCTTCCTCAAGCAGTATTGTGAAGGTTCCCTCTGGTATGTTTGTTCTTCCTGGCAGGAAAAGCAGTGGTGGTAAGCTAATCAATATATTTGTCTTATTAGAAATAAAATTTAAAATCATTTATGCTGTGCTTGATTGTTCAAGAGAATGAATTTATTATGTGAAAAACATTAAATAATTATAATTAACTACCACCTTGCTTGGAACTTCCTATATCAGTGGTTCTCAACCTGTGGTCCATTGACCCCGCGCGGGGATGGGGGGAACCGCGATGCATTCATAGGGGGTCTGTGAAGGCTTGAAGTAATGTTATGTTTTAAATCTTGAGTTAAGCCTTGGTAGTCTATGGCCACAAAAGGAATTTAAAAGAGGTAAGTGGTGAAGAAAAGGTTGAGAACCACTATCTACATAGTACAAAGATACTTCCAGGATTTTTAGGATCTTGATTAGAAGCCAAATAATGGAAAATACTTAATCTAAGGACTATGGTACTCATTTAATACATGGTGAGGATGATGATGATGATGATGATTTTTCTCTTATTAAATGTAAGCTCATTCCTTATATGTATATTTATCTTAAGTTTAAATTGTAAGGGATATATGATTCCCAGTAGTTGTGTAAACTTTATAAAAATTGAATAAGGCTCATTTGATATATATGTGTTAAAACCTCTAATTTAAAATGTTTATCTGTCTTTCTTACTAATTCAGTACAGATCGGTGCCAAATTAAACTTGATTTAGGTTTTTCAAATGTGCCTTGCTAATTCTTAATGTTAGTTTTTTTAAAAAAAGGTTCCAATGAAGGAAACCAGCAGTCTGTGTGCCATTCCCCCCAATGGAGGTTAGCAATCATGTTTAAAGTGTGAAGCATAATAAAGATCAACCAAAGTCTGGGAGATTAGTAGATTAGTTTGTAAGGTTGAAAAACGTTTTGGAAGAAGGGAATGGCAAACTATATCCATACTATTTCCAAAGTGTGGCCACAAAATTACCAGGATAGGAAATGATTTCAACAATTAATATTTGGAAATAATCTTTCTTTCTTCCACTTGTTGGTTGGCTTCATGACTGACTTCATGACCATCTTTTTAGCTGACTTCATGAATAAGATTTATAAAAATAACACTTTAAAAAAAATCAAGAAAGATCACTATCAGTTTCATAAGACAGGACATGTTTGGTTTTTGCCTGAAATAATGAGTTATACAAAATGTTTCTATTTTCTTTTCTGTAATGATGTTATGTGTAGCCTCTATGTGCACGTGCATGTTCTCCTCAGGGTGTGTGATTAAATATTGGTTGTGTAACTGTAAGGGTCTAATCAGAGAAGAGGCATGTTTTGTTTGTCTCTCTGTGTGTGTCTGTCTGTACACACACACACACTCACACACACTCAGGTATGTATGTATCATTTTCTCCTTTGTGTGTTCACATACTCTATGTACATAGAGAAACAAAGCATGACTTTTCTCTGATTAGATATTATTGGCTCAATATGTATTGAAATAGTCTAATTCGAGCAGGGCCCTTTTGTCTGTTTCTGGTTTTGTTCTGCTTTTAACATACCCATGTGTACATTTCTGAGTATTTATGCCCTGAAAAGCAGAGTAGGCTGCATAACTTTCACTTTGGGTCATGTGACAGAGAGGACTTGGTAATATTCTAAACCATTACTCAGTTGCCTCTCCCTGAAGGATAAATACATTGTGGGGATTTTTCAGAGGAATTTTTTTCTCTGTAACTTCTAGCCACATTCTGTTGTCTGGTTGCTTTTTTTTTTTTTTTTTCAGTTTCTCCTATCTTACCTAATTTCCTTTCATTCTGTTCAGTTTTCAGAGAATTATCCTGCCAGTGGGTAGACAGGCAGAGTCTTGTCCTCTTTTCCACGTATTTTGCAACCATTCCCCTTAGAGAGTGAGTGTAAAAAAGAAAAACATGACCGGTTGACTAAAACCCAGCAGATCTTTTATGTCAGGGAGGAAGGATTTACTGCTGTGAATCTTTTTTTATGTGCCCTCATGGCAGACTTATAGATCTACAACAGCAATTATATAATTGTGGTAATTGGGAGAATGATTCTTGATAAATATATAAGTATGTATTCCAAAAATTGCTATTTTAAAATGATTAAGCGACACAGAAAGGTCACTTAAATATACAAATATAGAATCCCTACCCATTTAAAAGACAGTACAAGTTCTATGTCAGTGATATATTATTTTGAAATGTACTATAAATATTTTAGCATTAAATATTTCTCTTAGAGCCAATTAACATGTTATATTAGATTTATTTTGAAAATCTTGATTTCAGCTGGCCATTTATTTTAAAGAAAAGTTTTTGTCCAGTCTCAAGCAGGACTCCATGCAACTGTTTTTCCTTACAAATTAACACTTTTGTTTTGATAACATGCTACCTTCAAAACACCTCCTGCTGTTCAAAAACAAAAACAGAAAAAACAATTCCAAAACAACCATAAAAGTAGAGTCCCATAAAACAAAACAAAAAAATAACACTTGAGTGAGTTTTAATAATCTGTTACCTTGCAGATTCCTAAAAGAAGAAGCAAATTTTCAATAGTCACCTAAAATGAGTCTCAGGCACCAGAATTCTTTCAGTGTGGAAGACTAAATTGACCAATTTAAACATATATTTTAAAACCTGTAGCACAGCATTTCTATATGGTGATTTTGGTTGCCTTTTCCATGTTTTTTCTAATAGATGTATTTTTTTAAAAAAGTGCTTTATATGAGTCAATATTTTAGACATGGTCCTGTATATTTTTGTTTAAGGAACTGCATGCAGTCCATTGTTCATCGTTCAGGATCCTATTGAAGATTCAGTGTTTGATTGTCACACTTCTCCCAGAAGAGCAAATGAAAAAGGGAAGAAAAGGCAAAAACATTTTTCTGGAAGGACTTGCAGTTTCAGTACTGAAAGCAGAGCAGACATGCTGCTGAAGAAGAACAGCTTAGACTCTAACTCCAGTGATCTTGCCATAATGATGGGAGCAGATGCAAAGATCCTAACCGCCGCTCTATTGGGGGCCAAAACCTCTCCACCCCATATGAATAAATCACAACCTTTTGATGATGCCAGTGGCATACAATTCTTCTGTGGGTCAGACAGTCCCAGAACTCATGCAGAAGAAAATACATGGGAAATAGAGGCTAGCTCTTCACCGGTTGTGAAAGAACCTGGAGATCAATTGAAAAACGGACTCAGTGACAGCACAGTCGAATCGGAGTGCAGTAGCCCCAGACCTCCTGATATCCTTCAGTCTAAAACTGAGCAAGGAGAACCCAAAGAGACAACAAACAGAAGGAGTAGTTTTTATGGTGTAGCCAAGCCAATTGAAAGGGAAGATGTTCAAATGGGTTTGGATCCGTTATCTTTGCTGGCCACGGAAACTAAAGCCATCAAACCCGCCGAGCCGGAAGAAAAGATCATGTCACCAGTTGTAGCACGCAATCTGGCTGAGGAAATTGAAAGCTACATGAATCTAAAAAGTCCCTTGGGCAGCAAATCTTCCAGTATGGAATTACACAGGAAAGAGAGCAACCAGGAAGAGGATTTCCCTAGTTCATCAGGACCCAGTTTAGAGAGAAGATCAAGTTTGGATTTCATTCCCCTGCCCCCAACACCACAGATTCAAAATGTTAATCATAAAAGTCCATATGACTCCAGGTCCAAAACTTTTACTGGAAGGCCAAAGCAACTGGCTCTTTCGCGCACCCAAAAAGAACGGACGATAACGTTAACAGGGCTGGGTCGTTCTCCTCAGGCTTCGTTGGGTGCAGTTGTCCCCTATCTGACAGGGCTGAAGCTAGACCACATACTATCTGGGCCTAAAATAGAGGTCTTGAAATCTGGCATGAAACAAGCAGCTAATGTCGCCAGCAAGATGTGGGGAGCAATGTCATCAGCATACAGTTATTCAGATGATGAGGTAAATGTTGTGCCGGGTTGTTTTTTTTTGCCCTCTTCGTTTTTAACCCACCAATGTAAGTGGTAAGTTCAGTTGTCTCAAGTAATCTTCCCAGAGTAGACTTTATCTTAATAAGGCAGAGATCACCGAGATCTTATATTAAATGTTACTCATATCAATTATTTCCCTTTTATTCTGACACTATTTTAAAAGGCGCCACAAATGTCTGACTCAAACTTTTAGATCACATTTATTTGGATTGCAAAAAGGAGGGATAATTCATTCCAGAAAAGGATTGTTAATCAGATTAATATAGTTGAATTTCACCCATGTCATCCATAATATTGTAATACAGAACACAAATTGGTTATACTGTTCTTACCTGAAGCATGCATTTTGATTTCCTGTTGTAATCTGTGTTTTCTTAATGCAGATAGTAGACAATTCATAGGCTGCGTCCGCCTCATTGAGGCTTTCTTGCTGCCTTTGAATTTTCTCTTCATTTGCCAGCAACTTCCTAGGTTAATTTTATTTCGAGAATGTGAGGAATTTGAAAAGCAGGATTTCTCTTTAAATTGCATTCCATGTGTTATGGCAGGGGCAAAATAATAACCATATTTGCAATAGCATTCACTACGTTTATTGTTACGTTTGAACAATAAAATGATTAAAATTCATATAATCTGCTTTCTCATATGAGGTCCTGTGGATTTTTTTTATTATTAATAAAATGGAAAACCACAATAAATTTAAGATAATATTGCATGCAAAAAAGGAAGACTAGTTATAAATATCTGTTTGAGATACTTCACTGTCTCTTTTGTCATATTTGTAGCACTTAAAGATAATAGCATTTCTGCAAAATATTCATTGTTAATAATATACTTGTTTTGGGGAGGGAGTTTTTTTTAATCTCCTATATACACTGTGAATCACCCAATCTCAGTGGCCTGAAAAGCATTAGGTATTATTCTGTTCCTTACCTACCAAAGATATGTTTACTGGTTTCTTTTCTCAGGCTTTAATTTCCCTCTTAATCCATTTAAGAAATTTATTCAACCAGTTATTCTTTGTCTCTTGAGAGATTTGTTGCAAACACATTAAACAAGAAGGCAAATCACACACACTTCTGAAATGTCAGGGCCTTGAAACTTGCATTTCCAATAATAATAACTAATTAGTGAATATTTTGCATTAGTGTAAGATTCTAAATTTGTCTTTTCCCTTTTAATGAAAGGAGGAAACCAGCCGTCCTGATTTTACCTTTCCTGCTGGCTTTGAAGATCATATATTAGGTGTCTGTCAGTCACCAAAAATAGGAATCCCAGGACTGGCTACCAGTGAACTTGCACAGAGCACCACAAGTCTTGGAAGCAGCAACAGCAGTGGAGATTTAGGGAAGCCACACTATCCTACAGGTACCATAAACTTTGAATTGTTCATCAGGTCTATCCTTCTCCATGCAGAAATGCAGATTAGTACATCCCCAGCAGATGGCTGGCTGTGTTTTTTCCCTTACAAGTAGAGTGGTTTGCTCAGTGTTTTAAAACTGTTGCCTGGAAATATCTGAAATTTCTTCTATTAATTGTTTATGACAGTCTGCATTTGGGAAACATGGTCTGGGAGAAAAATATATTGAAAGAAGCTTATTTGATACTGAGTAAATAGAACTTTTCCTTTCTTTGTCCCCAAACAACTAATTTCATTAAAAATGTTCTTTAATTTTCAAAACGGACAAGATGAAAGTTCTACTAAAGGGCTAAGCACTAAGGATTGCCAGTAGATACGTTACATCAGAGTTGTTTTTTTTATTTACTGGATACTCAATTTTAAAAAGTAGCATGTGTTACTACTTGGTAGTTCTTCATATAGAAGTATTCATACTTTCTAAAACTCTCCAAAATAAGCCTAACAGCAATTTCCCATCTAAATTCTGGCTTGATGATGAGTGGAAAAGTATAGCACAGAGTTATGAAATGAAATGGGCAAAAATTTGTCCAATTTTCCAAGTGGCATCAATACTTTAAAAAATTTGGTTTCATGTGATGGGAAAATAATTATGAACCCATATTTCTGGGAGAATATAGCATTCTCCCCCCCCCCCAACAATTCTTTAGGTTTGGTTTTTAAAAAGCAACTTCTCAGAATCGTATGGGAATTTATTGCCTAATGAGGTAGTAAGAGTTGTGTGTAATTTAATAATTTTTAAATTGTTCCACATTACTTTACACAGGGGAAAATCAATTTTCACGAGGTATGAAAGGTTTGGATTCTGATAAATCTGAACATGGCTCTTCATACAATACCAGTCTATCTAGTATCTTCCAAAACTGTGCAATGGAGGTAAAATTTATATTCTTGAATAAATTAATTTTCTTTCAGAACATTTAAAAAAATAATAAACGTTGAAACATTTCTCTTTCCTTTGGAGAATACTGTTTTTGAAGCAAATTATTACTTCAATAATTTTTAAAAGTATCTGTGCCTTTTCATATATTATTTGCATTCAATCCACTGATCCACATACACTGTCTGTATTTACTGTGAATACATACACCAATTTAACATGTCAGTTTTGCTTTGGCAGGTGCCTTCCCAGCACTTTGGGCTGAAATTCATTTTCAGTCCTAGTGTGAGTTGATAGGAGTTGCAGTGTTACATATTTCTGGTGCCGAGAGCTGAGAAAGATTGAGTCAAATATGTATAATATGCAGATTGAAAAACATTAATTGCCTATTGAACTTTGAAGTAGAAAAATATTTGAAATTGTGGAAATACTGCTCTAAGCTAGACATGCTCCTGGTCAGTTAAATATGGATTTTTTTGTGTTCTTCATGAATACAACAACTGGGAGTTTTGATATCTGTTTGTTTACATGTCTTTAAAGAAAACATTTTTTAAAAAAAATAGGTCTTAATGTCCAGCTGCTCTCAGTGTCGAACCTGTGGTGCCTTGGTTTATGATGAAGAAATTATGGCAGGATGGACTGCAGATGATTCTAATTTGAATTCTACTTGTCCGTTTTGCAAAAATGCCTTTTTACCTCTCCTTAATGTGGAATTTAAAGACTTACGTGGCCTTGCAAGGTTGGTATACTTTAGTAGCCACTGAATAGTTTTGAGATACCCTCATAATTCATCCTTTGCAGATGATAACAAACTTGGTAGTCATTCAAACAAACATTTGGTATGCCATTAAATTGTTTCATGTACTGGATATGGATAAGTTTCTATTTATATGGGGAAGCAGTTTTAGTTTTTTTTTTCTCTTCTGCTAAATGTGTGTTTATGTGTTATGATCTCTATTGACAAATTGGTCTATAAATTTCATTTTTAACCAGAGTGGGAATGTCGATTGAGTCCTCTAGTCTTAATGTAGAAATTAAAAACAATCATATTCATGATAAATTTGGAATAACCAGAAGTACAGGTAGTCTTCAATTTACAACAATTCATTTAGTGACTGTTCAAAGTTACAGTGGTGCTGAAAAAAGTGACTAATGACCATTTTTCCAACTTACAAAAGTTGCAGCAGCCCCATGGTAATGGGATCAAAATTCAGATCCTTGACAATATCCTGTGGTCATGTGATCATTTTTGTGACCATCTGACAAGAATAGTCAATGGGGGAAGCCAGATTCACTTAACAACTTTGTTACTTATTTAACAGTGGTTGTGATTCATTTAACAAATGTGATAAGAAAAGTCATAAAATGGAACAAATTCACTTAACAAATGTCTCGCTTAACAACATGTTAGGCTCAATTGTGGTCTTAAGTCAAGAGACATGTATGACAAAGGACAAAATTATGTTTATTGTAGTTGTTTTTTTGTAATTGTATAATTTCTGCCTGTTTCTTTCCTTACCAGTTTGCTTTTGAAACCAAGTACCTCTGGTGATAGTTTACACAGCACTAACATTCCATTAACCACGGATTCTCTGGAACCGAAATCTGCCTCCATCCCTACCACAGATCTAATCAGTTTTTCAGAACCTTCAAGTGCCAACCAGACCATCAATGAAGAAAATAGCAGCCCAGCAACACAAAGGTACAGACAGGAATTAAATAGGACTGTCTTGCTTGGGAGAAATGCAATGGTTCACTTGAAAATCATATTTCTTTCAAATATAAGATGCTGGACTGGCATCATGTTCCCCATTTTGTAGAAAAGGCCTTATTTGGAAATGAAATGCCAAGACCCAGGAAAGTGTTGGTATGGGAAGGATGAAGCATCATCTGATTCATTCATCACATCATATAAATATGTAATTTATATTAACTGGATTCCTGAAGCCACAATTTTTAAAGTACTTTGTGCATCATAGATACAGTAAAGAAGGCATTCTTGTGAATGGTAGAGTCTGCTAGTGAGTGCTGACAGTATTTCTGTCAAAATAGTACTAAGAAACTTGCAAGGAATCAGTACAGTCAGATTTGTAAAAATATAACATTTTTGGAAGGGGAGAAAAGCCCTTACAGAATGCTGCACCACATACCCCTAACCTCCCTGAGCATATTTCGGCGTAAGAAATGCTTGGAAGAAGGCATGGTTTGTTCAGCTAGACTACTGAATCAGAAGCTCATTGAAATATTTTGTTGCAGTTTTGCTAGCTTTAATGAGTGTTTGTATTATGTTTCAGCATCAGTACAGCGGAGGAAGAAGACAAAAATCTCAAACGTATAAAGCCTCCTGTTATAAATAATTCATCAAAACGCAGGACTTCTCTGACTCGGAGTCACAGTGTTGGTGGCCCACTGCAAAATATTGATCTCCTGCAAAGACCATCTCATGGCATTTCAACAGTTAGCCTCCCTAATAGTTTACAAGAGACAGTGGTAGGTAACCAAGCTTTTCCTGGCAATATATACAGGAACTAGATATCAAGAGAGACTTCCTTTTTCCTATTGTTTTATTCTGCCTCAATTGTAGTTCAGCTTCCATAGATTTTGTATATGATTTGTTTTAGAAAACAGAGCTCTCTTTTCTCTCAAATGGTTTCTGTATTGTTATTCACCGGATAAAATAGTGATATTTGTACATTTACAATATTGCATGTATGGCATTCCTCTTAATGCTTTTTTTGTATTAGGGAGAGAAGCTGAGAGAAGTGCATTGTTTGCTCACTAATGATCATTGGTGGTTTTTTTTTTTAGGATCCCTTAGCGAAAAGGACAAATCCTTCGCCTGTATCCGTTCCCTATTTGAGCCCATTGGTTCTCCGGAAGGAGCTTGAATCTTTGTTGGAGAATGAAGGAGAACAAGTAATTCACACATCAACATTCATCAATCAGCATCCCATTATTTTTTGGAATTTAGTCTGGTATTTCCGACGCCTGGACCTCCCAAGTAACTTGCCTGGTCTCATTCTAACATCTGAACACTGCAATGATGGAACACAGGTAAGTGACACTTTGGCACCACAAGCAAATGCAGACCCTTAATATTTGGAGGAAAGCCATAGTTCTTTGTAAGAGAAACAATAAAACCTGATTACTTTTCCTCTTTGTTCATTCTGGAAATGACCACTTCTACTGACAGTATTGAATGAATATATCTGGAGAAGCACTTGTACTTCAAAGTCAAATATGTCGATGGGATAAATTTTAACAGATGCCACTGATTGAAATGAAATGACCTTGAAAAAAGAATGACTAGTTCGTAACCCTAGAGCAATGTTCTTCAACTTTAGCAAATTTAAGATGTGCGGACAACTCCCAGAATTCCCCAGCCAGCATACTATACATTTTTAACTTAGCTGAGATTGTGAAATGCTACATTAGGGCAATCCAGTCCAAGGGTTGTGGGAGAGGTTTATATGTTTACGGAAATGGATTGTCCAGAACAAATGGTTCATTCTGTTCTTTTTCCATTCAAAATATTGATGGAAAGGTCAAAATTAAGATTTGTCCCATTGGTTTCAAGGGAGAGGGGAATAAAGCAGGAGGGATCTTTACATTTTCTTCTTGTTTACTGAAAATTAATGAACTCTGGGCTGAAATTCTCAAACTTGTAAATGCTCACATTAAGACTCAAAGTGAGAGAGAACAGTAATATTGAGATAACACCTTAATCCTTTTGAGATTTGCTTCAGAGTAAGTTTAGAAGATATGGATTGATCATGCTGTCACTGGATGAGCCTGTTTGTTTTAGTGGTTGAGGCAAACAGGAGACTGGGAGCTCTACTCTCACTTCAGTCATAAAAGCCAGATGTGTGACATTGGGCCAGTCACTGTCTCAGCTTAACTTACCTTCTAGGATTGTTGTGGGAAAATAGCAGGAGGAAGCAGCGTTAGATGTATTTGCTTATAAAGTTGCTTATAAGTTGCTTGTAAAGTAATAAAACTAATATAAAAACCTAATATATAAAGAAATAAATTTTTGCTGCCTCAGTTACTTATAAAAATAATAAAAACTGATAAGAACAAAGCAAGAGCAAAATGCATTAAAGCAGCCTTAACTAGTTATTTAACATTTAAGGTTAAAAGTACAGTTATATAGGAAGTAGGTTCTTATTCTGTGGCACTGTTTTCTATGAAAGTATGTCTAAGCAAAAGCTTCTGCTTTATAGAGTCCTTCATTTGCAGTAGATTGATAACAAATCTTTTCCTGTTCTTGAATTTGGCTTGATTTAAATTGGAACTGTTAAATATGAACTGTTTCAGGCATCTGTTCCCTTTATGTGAAAAAAATAATGAAATTAGGATTGTGTATTTGGCGTTGCTAAGCATTGGCAGGATTCTCAATCTGTAGTAAACAGATAAGAGTATGCTTCTTCCATTCTAGCTTCCTCTGACCAACTTGTCTCAAGACAGCAAGCTAGTGTACATACAGCTACTGTGGGACAACATCAATCTTCACCAAGAATCCGGGGACCCACTATATGTATCTTGGAGAAATCACAGTGAGTAAAATGTTTGTGAGAATTTTGTCCAGACAAAAATCTTTGCTGTTGTGAGAAATTCTGAAATAATAATTTACTTATACATATATGAAACCAACTTTTCCAAATGTCAAAAACCATCTATTTATTCATTTATTTTGTTTCTTTTTTTGTTTGTTTATTAATTGTCCATCTCCCTCAGAGATAATTTGTTCCAAATGTCTAAGTTTAATTTTGTCCTAAGAAAACACTTATAAATTAATAGGTGGACAAAAAAAATTTCATGAGTGGAAAACATTTTCAATTCTGCAAAGTTAAAGACTTTTCAGATGTGATGTCCACAGTGTGTAGCTCAACATTTAACTTTTCAAAAAAAAAAAATGTACATTTTTCCAGAATTGAGATGAAGTATCAGGGAAAAGAATCACAAGTATCCCAATCAGAATTTGGCCAGTACAGTCACAATAGCTTACACTTTAATAAACACAATAGGATTTTGTTGCCATAGTTCTCCATAGAAAGTCTTCCATATAAATAAATAATACCCTCAAACTGTCTTTACTCATCCAATTACTAAAATTGTGTTTAGCTTTTCCCTTTCCTCTTTTCCCTCCCTGCCCTTTTCATATTCTGTCCTTCATCTTGGATCTCTCAATTCTTCCACTTCTATCTTGTATCTTTCTTCATGGTCTTTGGTTATGTCACATTTTCTTGGATTGCATGACTTTTTTTTTAAGCTTCTATTTTTCCCTCCTAGATTCTGCAGAAAAGAAGCCCTCGGTCAATTCTGAAGAGCAACAAGCAATAAGCACTTTAGTCGAAAACATCAAACTGAACATTCAGCACAATGATGTGGTTAAACCTATTAATCTCCTTGTGCAGAGAGTTAAGCGGGATGAGAAACGGCAAAGGTAAAGGGCATCACCACTTGGATATGAATGCTAACTCTTTGAAAAGTTCCATGCATGCATAGGAGTATGTTTAGCATTCAGTTGTCCATTGGGGTCCATTTTTTGCCACATTAGGTGGTATGTAGATGCTTTCCTTGATATGGGATAATTAGTAGCAGTGGCTCTTCCTTCCCCAGGTTCAGCCCACGGTTTTCCACTGCTCTCTCCTTCTCTGCCTTCTCTCTCTCTCTCTCTCTCTCTCTCCCTCCCTCCCTCCCTCTCTCTCTCTCTCTCTCTCTCTCTCTCTCTCTCTCTCTCTCCCTCCCTCCCTCCCTCCCTCCCTCCCTCCCTCTCCCTCCCTCCCTCCCTCCCTCTCTCTCTGCCAGCTCCATTCCCTCTTCCCCTTCAGAGCTCCCAGGTAGCCCTGATGCTGACCCTGACTCCCATGCCACCTCCTCCTCCTCCTCTGATTTGGCTGCTGGAGGGGCCGGTGGTCGACAAGCCACAACAATGATAGCAAGTTAGCATTTTTTTGAAGGTCTTTCCCCCAAATAGCCTGTAATTGGTGAAAAGTGGCGTATAACACTTTTGAAAAGAACTGCTATTGAAAAGAAGTAAAATTTGTGGAGGTGCATATAACTGTAGCATCCATAATCAAGATGCCTTGAACAGTTATTTATGCTGGGAATGGCCTGCTGGCCTCTTGTTTTAATCCTTTTCAGAATACCTGTACAATACCTTTTCTCTTGCCTCATGTGTTCTCAGTATATTTCATTTCAGTCTTGGTTTTTTTCCTCATTTGTAATCATTGGAAGGAAAGAGAAATATATATGTGTATATGTACATGTTTTTGTGCATGAAGAAAAGAAGCCCATGAGAAACAAAAAGGTCAATTTTATTACTTGAAAATCTAATTTTGTGTGGAATTAGTTTTAAATGCTTTTTTTCCCCCTTTGTCCTACCCTCCTGGAATATGTAACTATTAGTGTATAGTGATTGTAAAGTTTATGCTCTAAATCTACAACTGGAAACAAAGGAATCAATTATAGACATTAAAAAATTATGCCAGTAAATAAGGAAGAACAGTTCAAACTGATACTTACAGTAATATCTGGATACTTTTAGAGCATACTTTTATAGCATTTCTTCACACAGCTCAGAGGATTTTTGCATGCTAACTTTAAAATTAGGTTCCCATTGATGTTAATATTCTTACTGAAAAAAGGCTAGAGCTAGACTATTTGATTAATGAAATTCACCTGAAACTTAACATAGATTCCTTCCTGTAGGCTAGCCGTGGAAGGAGTTGAACTTGTCTAAATGTCTATGCATTTTTTTTCAGGAGTTTTTACAGAGAAATCCTTTTCTTGTCCCTGGTGTCCCTTGGAAGAGAGAATATTGATATTGGTAAGAAAATTAATACAGTATATTATAGCATGACTTATTATCTCTGATAGAAAATCTTCAGCATGTTTCACTAATCCATGGGCTAAGCCTTCAATTTTCCACAGAATATTTTCTCCTGGAAGGCAGGGGAGTACTGTCAGTTTATATTCTTGCTTTAAAAAAAAATCAAATCAATATTAGAAATGTATAGCATTACAAAAAAAACTGGCTGGGTTAGGGGGGTTATAACTTTCATTTTTATTTAATTTATAGCCATGTTCCCCACAGGATTCAATGCTAATTTTTCTCAACAAAGTAGGTTGGTTGGCCTGTGTTTGGCTGCTGAAATCAGCCAGTGAGTTTCCGAAGAAAATAGACTTAAACCATGACTGACCTCTCTTATTTAAGCCACCACTTTTAACCACCACAGGGGTCTTGGATAAGCAAATAAAGAGTGAAGAAATGTATCTCATAAAATATGTTTGCGTTTTGAATTATGGGGGAATAAAAGGGTGAGAAATCAATTCATACAGTATAATTTCTGTGCTTCTTGACTCTTAAATTGTCTTCCTCTTTGCAGAGGCCTTTGACAACGAATACAGAACTGCATATAAAAGCCTTCCAGTAGAAGTACTCAAAAAAATGCAAAAGATTGATTCTCCACCCAGTGACAATGTAGAGTGGTGCAGAAAATGCTTTGGGGCACCTCTCATATAGATTCCACCATGGAAGGCTTATCAAGAAAAAAAGGAGAGATAACTGGGAATGTATAAATTTTGCTTCAAGCTCCGGAATTCTAGTTAAAACAACTGCTGTGTGCAATCCACTTAGCCAACATTGTTCTGTGACACTTGATATTTATACCAGGTCATGAATTAAACACACTAACTCAAAATAATCAAATTTATAGTTAACTTTCAAACATGCTCTATTTAATCCTTCCCTTCCATCTAGGCGAAGAATGGTAACAAAGGGACTTTAATTTGCTTGCTTTCTTATAAGACTTAAGTGTTCCTTCTAGCTCAAGTTAGCCTTTTATTTCCAGAGTACATTGATTTATGTATGGAGGAAATTCTACCACATTTATATATGCATATTTAATGCACATTTTCATTATGAAATGCATTTATTTCCCTTGGTTCAAAAGAATGGGCTGTAGCTTTAGCAAAGGGGCCTCTTAAAAGACATCACTGTCCCAATTCACAGAAAAATTATAACCTTTATCCTGGCTGTGTAAAGCAAAGCTTGTTGTTTCTTCTTCTCATAGTAACTTTTTAAACTGTACATATGTTTTCTGAAGCAATGATGGGTGTCTACCCGGAGTGGATCTAAGATTTTTTTTATAAAGGAAAACTGAGAGTAGATGAACAAAGGTACATAAAGGGGCATGAAATCATATTTTTAGCATTCATAGAAAACTGCATGCGGGGGTCTGCATATATCTATATACACAAACCCACAAACATATATGTGTATGTATACACACACACACATATACATAAAATTTCAGTGCACTAATGTTCCATCCCTGCTTATTTTTTCTAACCTGTGGGATATATATCTTTTTTGCACTGGCCGAGGTAAATACTTCTGTGCTAAATGTATTTATACTCATACACTTGAAGATGAATTTACTTAAAGTGAAAATACTAATTTTTAATATTAAAGTATTTTATTTCCCTGCTTATTATATTCACACCTCAATTTTCTTCACAATTCCTGGGTTTATCTCCAACATCAGATATTCATTTAAAGCAGTATTGTAATAAAGATTTAGGGACGTTCAATGAGTAAAGAAACAATTATGGATTTTAAAACTGATTCAGATTTAGATACAAGATGCATTCTTGATCATGACTTTTCAAGGCTGTCTTTTGCCCATATAATTAATCATTCTTTAGTAGTAATGCTAAAGATAAACTATTGCAAATCTCAGTCAAAGTGAAATTATCACAACATTACACAGAATACAACATTTTGCACTTTTTGGAACAATCTGGTGTGATAGCATTTTTTAAAAAAATATTTACACATTTCAAACTTCTTGGAAATTTGCCACATTTCAAACTTCTTTGTTTTTAAAACAATTTCCATGTTTTTAAAAGTTACTGTTTAAAACAGTTTCCATTGTATTACTTTCTGGTCTCACCCTTTCAAGGAAGTGTTGGGGGATTAGGGTGTTTATACACTTTCTGTACAATTACCTATTTTAATTTTTGAATCACTTATGTCCATCAGCAAGTACAATGGGTTTCTCATCTACGCATGATTTTATGTTAATAAACCTCTTGTGAAACACAATTCTATATAGTCATATTTACATTATAACAATTATATCTTAACATAAGGACAGAAATAATGCTCTTGATTTAAAAAAAAAAGCAAGCTATTTACCACTACTGTTTTTTTGTTTCATTTATAAACTGACTTATAGTTTATTTTTCATCAGAAGCAATGTGGGCTGCCCTAAATCACTGCATGTTTAACGGCAATCTATTTGATTCCACTATGTGAAAATTCAAAACTAGCTTATGAACTGCTATTAGCCTTGTACATAGTAAGACACTTTGACTGTTGATCCAGAAGTACAAATGTTTTGACATTTGGAGCACCAGTGTGGGACAAACTTGTATTGCCATATTCACTGTGAATACTCTAAAAAATTCCAGAACATCTTTAGAAAGCAAATATAGGCAGCCTAGATTTTTTTAAAAGTATTTCCCCCCCAATACGCACAGATAACAACCAGGGGAGAAGCAGGTCTGTCATCTTGCCTTGTGGTGTTTTAGATCTTATGTTCCATGAGTCATTTCATGACAACTCTCATGCTCCCAAGTTTCCAGCATGCTGAACATCCAACAGGGTAGGGGGTCATGTCTCTCAGGATAGTGAACATGTAATTCCATGAGGGAGTTCCATTCTTGAATGAAATTTTCCAGCATCTCTAAACAATGCCATTGCTGACTAAAATCTATCTTCAATTTCTGTCAAGCATTCAACAATCTTGCACTTGCCAAGGTTGCCTAGCCAGCTGCCCAATAAATTGTAGTTAACAAACTTAAATTTAGATCAAATGACTGGATTTAATCCTACACGGGTTTCCTACCACAGCTCTTGGGTGCCTTTTGAATAGATCACCTTCAATCATATTTAATTGAAACATGTATAGATCAAAACAATATTCAATGTTGATTGAAAGGTGGAGATCCAAATGCAATTGAGTTTTTGCTAATCACAAGCTATTTCCAAATTTGCTCTTGAATCAAGTACAGACAGATCCCTCTTACTAGCTATAGAGGAATAGCCAATTTTTCCCTTGCTTCATGTATATTAGAAGCCACACAGGAGTTAGTGATTATGCAAATTATGGGATCTCATATCCTTTGATGTAGATAATATTTAATATGTTAAGTAAAATTGGGACTTAATTTAAGTGTTTTATAGTTCTTTACTGATTCAAAGGTTCACATTTCAATGGTTGGTGAACAATAAAAGGCGAATATTCAGTTATAAAATGCCAATATTTGTAGAACTAATTTTTATACATATTTGGAAATCCCTTTGTTTTGGAGAGGGGTAGAAAAATATCCCTCAGGGGAACCTGCTGTATTTATGCTCTAAAACAAGATTTGAGTTAAATTAGATTATGTGGAGGATATCTACTCTCAAATGCCATATAAAAATTCACATAATTCAGAGCTATTTAATTGTAAGAGGGAAAAATATGGGAATATAAAATTGCACACGACTTGCTACTATTGATGTTATTACTGCACATCAGACTGAAATATCCACTGTCAGATAAATTAAGACCTCTATTGAATAGTTTTGTAAAAAAAAGAGCAATTAGCAATGAAGCTGCTGTTTCCCATTTTCAATTTATTTTATAAAATAGGTTTGCTATAAAAACATTCAAGACAGGTTTATGCTCATTAACTAATCTGCATAATCTAAAACACTGTCCTATGTTTGGCTTCAAATTAAACTTTATAATTTAAAAAGGGGTTTCTAAAATATGCATTGGATGAGCATAGTTTTAGAAGACTAAAGAGAAATGTGACCCCTGATCACTTCTTCATAGAAGCAATATTAGAAAACATGTTTTACAGCTTCTAATACTTTAGAAATGTTTTTAATGTTTTGAGGAAAACTTGCAAGTCACCTTTTAAAGTCAACATTAACGGATACATTTGTTTTTAATCTGCCAAGCAACATTAGAGAAACTGGAAATTACCTTGCATTGTAGATAATTGAAGTATAAAAAGGGAAAGGATTTAGAAACAGAGAAATGCATGAGTTTTAGGAATCTTTCATTATGCATTTGCAATATGGAAAGACTGACATGGGAGTTTTCTATTACCAATGCAATAATTATAACTGTACAAATACGATGTCAGCTGTATGCTTGCTTTAATCTAACAAATACCTACTTTCCTGTAGATAAAAAGGTGGTAATTTTTTGAATTACTTTTGTATAGGAACCCTCAGTGATTTAGAAACCACTTGTTAATATTATCATTAAAAAAACTAAAAGTATACACATACACCTTCTCATGTCTTTTTTGTGTGCAAAGGAGATACTGTTTAGCAGAGGTTTAAAGCCAAAATTAAGTGTATGTTCCATATGTATGCCATGGTGTCATGATGGTTAGAACGCAGTATTGCAGGCTGACTCTGCCCAGAGCTAACAGTTCTATGGTAATCGTCTCAACGTTGATTTAGCTTTTCATCCTTCTGAGTTCAGTAAAATGAGGTTCCAGATTGTTG
This sequence comes from Laticauda colubrina, assembly GCA_015471245.1. Lineage (NCBI taxonomy): Eukaryota > Metazoa > Chordata > Lepidosauria > Squamata > Elapidae > Laticauda > Laticauda colubrina. Next base: position 37,981,468 of record BLBF01000004.1, on the reverse strand, counting down.
GGGGAAATACGCTGACACTATAAACTGCTCAAGAGAGTGCTATGAAGCACTGTGGAGTGGCATATAAGTCTAAATTCTATTGCTATAAGAATGAAATACATAGTAAGTCACTGCTGAGCAAGGAAAGGCCAAAATCGTCACAACCCTGAATGATACAAAAATGAAACCTCTGCATCAAGCAGAAATATAGTCATTCGTTCATTAAAGTAGTAATTTGACGGGAATGAGCAAAAAAGGATAACACAGAATCAAGTTTGTTCTGATCATAAAAACTTTATTTTAATGTTTGTAGCACAGTTCATTGCTTACTTCTGGCTTGATTCAGATTTAGATGTAGAAGCTCTCAGAGAAGAAAGTCTACGCCTCTTAGCTATTTGTTCTTGCCGCTTCTCTTTTGCCTCCTGGAAAAAGGGAATCAAGAATATTACACATTAGCCTGAAACTGCATCTCAGCTTTTTAAATGGTGTAAATTTATTATGTGAATTTTCTTCTCTATCACCATAGCATCTACTATGCTATCTGTCTAGCATTTATCTTCTCCTATCTCCTATCCTGTCAGTTTCCAATTATTTAAGTATATTCCAATAACATTTAAGGCAGTAGCCAGAAATGTCTACTACATTCACCTCGTGAAATGACCAACATGCTTAAGAAAGCATATATCCCCAGCCTCATCTTCCTGTCCATAAATTTTGCGATTACATGACACACTTTCCACAATCCCCGTTCCCCAATATCCAAAGTCAAGTATTTCCCTAAAGCAGTGTAAGCCATTTTTAGGTGAAAGCAACAGACTTGATTCTGTATAGTAAAACTGTCCTAAATTTATATTCCTAGCACCATCTATTGTTCACCCTCATCCGCTCGCTCTTGGTATCGTACAAGTGATGCTGAGGGAGCGCTTCAATTACTTGTGGATTAAAATAGCTAGGGATAGGATAGAACAAAGACATAACTTACTTTATTTGCTCCATGTGTTGGGACACATTTTCATCATGTCAGTACTTCATTGAAGTTAACAGGTGGCTCCCCCCCCATGCTAATCACTTCATGGAGTAAGAAATATCCACATTATGTATAAACTCAATTACACCTATTATACACATGTGGGTGATTAGTCCTTGAGCCAACAATTTCCCCCAGTTTCAGCTTTAAGCTCACCAACATTCTGCAGTGAGGAGGCATCTATCTCTGAAACGTAGCTTTACGTTCAAGAATCACATGAAAAGGAACACATAACCTTCCCACTAAAGAATCCCCTTCCCCAAGCATATAGGAAGCAGACCTTCATTCTCTTAGCCAGAAGCTTGGCATACTCGGCAGCCTCTTCCTTATTCTTCTGAGTTCGTTGTTTCTTTAGAGCAATGCGTCGACGCTTATGCTGCAGGACTCTCGGGGTCACCAAACGTTGGATTTTGGGTGCCTTGGTCCTTGGCTTCTTACCTAAGATGGGCAAGACAGGTATGTCAACAATTGAACAGCTCTTGGAAATCTGAGGCTGATGGTCTATGGTTAAAACAGTAATACACAAGTAAAATAATTACACAGGGTAAATTGGCTGATCATTAAGGCTATGACTTCCCAGCTATTATGTGATACAAAGGCATACTTTCACATAATCCACAGACTATGTGAAAGGGAAATTATATGGGCAACTGTCAACTCATAAAATATTTATGTGGTCTTTTTAGAGTTGCTAACAGGAAGGGAGAGGAAAGGGGTTTGAAAGAACAGTGCGGCAGCTTGAAATCAAAAGTGCATTCCATAAATAGTTTTTCAGAGATAGTAACTAGGTGGCAGAAGTTTCTGCCACGCAAAATTCTAACTGGAGAGCATGATTGATGACTCTTGGCTATGGATGTGTCCCATTGGAGAATATGAATTATGATACACCCAGGAGGTGGGAGAAAACCAGGGTCAAGGGTGACATAAGAGTCGGCTACACCCAGGCAGTGCCGGACATGTTAACTCCCAATAAATCCTTTTGAAGTTTTTCAACGTTTGGCTCGATACTCATGATTTAATTGGAGTAACTGCCAGAATCCTGACAGCTAGCCCACTCTGAGATGCATCATCCTGACAGCAACATCAGTGGTGATATTCTACCAGTTTGGCCCAGTTTACCCAGTTTGCTCTGATGATCAGCTGCTGGGCCCATCCGCCAGTCTGGCTCTATTTCCTGCTTTTAAAGCTCGGCTGCTTCATGCAGCACAGCAGATTGCCGTGTGCCAGCTGTTGAAGACACAGGGAGAGTGCAGGATTGCAGGAGGTTAGTAGCAAACCCTCTGCGTGTACGCATGCCCATCAAGCCACGCCCATAGAACCAGTGGTAAAAAAAATTTGAAACCCACCAATGGGCAACATATAACCTGTCCTGGCAAACTGTGGTGGGCATAAAATTCAATCTGATTCCTCTTCAAAAAAAATATTCAGGTAGTCCTTGACTTATGACAACTGAGCCCAAAATTTCCATTGTTAAGCGAGGCATTTGTTAAGTGAATTTTGCCCCATTTTATGACCTAAGCTGTTAGATGAATCACTGCAGTTGATAAGTTATTAACTTAAAGTGTTCCCCTCTTTCCCATTTGACTTTGCTGGTCAAAAGACTGCAAAAGGGGATCTCATGACCTTGGGATATAGCAACTGTCGTAAATATGAACCAGTTGCCAAGCATCTGAATTTTGATCACATGATCATGGGGAGCTTCAAATGTCATAACTGTGAAAACTGGTCCTAAGTCACTTTTTTCAGTGCTACTGTAACCTTGAACGGTCACTAAACAAACTGTAACTCGACTGCTGTAAGTCGAGGACTAGCTGTAGATGATAAAAGTTTAAGTCCTCTTAAATCAGTGGTCGCCAACCAGTGGGGTGGTCCTCAGAAACGTCAAGCCCAAAGTACCCCACAAAGAAATTAATCCAAGCTGCGCAGGAACACAAGGCTGCGCCACCCATGTGGCCTCTGGAAACACAAGGCTTGCATTGCGAACAATATGAGGTAGTGAGCGGAGGGGGGAAAGGGCGGAAGGGGGAAACTTGTCCAACTTGCCCCATGTGCCTGGCCTGGCCACCGGGCTGCTTTTTTCCACTTCTTTCTTCTGCTTTTGGCTGCACGCAGAGAAAGCAGCAAAAGTCTTTCTTTCTCTCCCCCAAACTCCACCAGAAATGAGGACCCTGCAAGGCATTCTGCTCCAAGAGGCACGATGTCTCATTTCTGGTGGAGTTTGGGGGAGAGAAAGAAAGACTTCTGCTGTTTCTGCTGCTTTCCTTGCATGAAGCCAAAAGTCTCTCTCTTCCCCCCTCCCCGAGAACGGAACTGGAGACAGTATCCGGCGATCCCAAATAAAGAATGATTGATCGGTAGGAAAACAGGTTGGGGAATTTTCCTGCAGACTTCTTTTGGGATTGTCCAAGGATCCCTGATCCGCAGGATTTAATTATGAGTTTGGTGGTCCCTGAGGTTCAAAAGGTTGGCGACCCCTGCTCTAAATCATGTTTAATTACACATTCTTTGAGTACCAGCTCTTCATGTGAAAATTACTATGCAGAATCATCTTATACAGGTAGTCCTTGACTTACAACAGTTCGTTAGTGAGCATTCAAAGTTACAACAGCACTGAACAAAACACTTATGACCATTTTTCACTTTGGAACATCAAAGCTAACACTCACCAAGGTCACCTAATCAATATTCAGCCACTTAGCAACTGATTCATATTTATGATGCTTGCAGTGTCCCAGGATTCCCTCCTTTGTGACCTTCTGACAAACAAAATAAATGGGCAAGCCAGATTCACTTAGCAAAAGTGTTCCTAACATAATCACTGTGATTCATTTAACAAGTGTGGCCACAAAGGTTGTAAAATGGGGCAAAAGTCACTAAACAAATGTCTCACTTAGCAACAGAAATTTTGGACTCAATTGTGGTTGTAAGTCAAGGACTACTCGACCAAACCTAGTTTGAAAGGTAAGCAGGAACAAATAGATTTATAATTGAAATTGATCTCAAGCATTGGTGTGCAGATTAAAAACCTCTGGATCAAGAAATCACAAATAATGCCGTGTGATCATGGATTTAATGTACCCTACATTCCAGATAGAATGATTTGTAAATCATAAAAGAGAAATCACAGTAAATACACTGCTCAAAAAAATAAAGGGAACACTTAAACAACACAATGTAACTCCAAGTCAATCACACTTCTGTGAAATCAAACTGTCCACTTAGGTAGCAACACTGATTGACAATCAATTTCACATGCTGTTGTGTAAATGGAATAGACAACAGGTGGAAAACATAGGCAGTTAGCAAGACATCCCCAATAAAGGAGTGGTTCTGCAGGTGGTGACCACGGACCACTTCTCAGTTCCTATGCTTTCTGGCTGATGGTTTGGTCACTTTTGAATGCTGGCAGTGCTTTCACTCTAGTGGTAGCATGAGACGGAGTCTGCAACCCACACAAGTGGCTCAGGTAGTGCAGCTCATCCAGGACGGCACATCAATGCGAGCTGGGGCAAGAAGGTTTGCTGTGTCTGTCAGTGTAGAGTCCAGAGCATGGAGGCGCTACCAGGAGACAGGCCAGCACATCAGGATACGTGGAGGAGGCCGTAGGAGGGCAACAACCCAGCATCAGGACTGCTACCTTCGCCTTTGTGCAAGGAGGGACAGGAGGAGCATTGCCATAGCTCTGCAAAATGACCCCCACCGGGCCAGAAATGTGCATGTGCTGCTCAAACGGTCAGAAACAGACTCCATGAGGCTGGTATGAGGGCCCGACGTCCACAGGTGGGGGTTGTGCTTACAACCAAACATTGTGCAGGACGTTTGGCATTTGTCAGAGAACACTGAGATTGGCAAATTCGCCACTGGCGCCCTATGCTCTTTGCAGATGAAAGCAGGTGCACACTGAGCAGATGTGACAGATGTGACAGGGTCTGGAGACGCCGTGGAGAACATTCTGCTGCCTGCAACATCCTCCAGCATGACCGGTTTGGCAGTGGGTCAGTAATGGTGTGGGGTGGCATTTCTTTAGGGAGCCGCACAGCCCTCCATGTGCTCGCCAGAGGTAGCCTGACTGCCATTAGGTACCTAGATGAGATCCTCAGACCCCTTGTGAGACCATATGCTGGTGCAATTCCTCCTAATGCATGACAATGCTGGACCTCACGTAGCTGGAGTGTGTCAGCAGTTCCTGCCAGACAAAGGCATTGATGCTATGGACTGGCCCACCCGTTCCCCAGACCTGAATCCAATTGAGCACATCTGGGACATCAGGTCTCGCTCCATCCACCAATGCCATGTTGCACCACAGACTGTCCAGGAGTTGGGGATGCTTTAATCCAGGTGTGGGAGGAGATCCCTCAGGAGACCATCCGCCACCTCATCAGGAGCAAATGCCCAGGCATTGTAGTGAGGTCATACAGGCACATGGAGGCCACACACACTACTGAGCCTCATTTTGACTTGTTTTGAGGACATTACATCAAAGATGGATCAGCCTGTAGTGTTTTTTTCCACTTTAATTTTGAGTGTAACTCCAACTCCAGACCTCCATGGGTTGCTAAATTTGATTACCATTGATAATTTTTGTGTGATTTTGTTGTCAGCACATTCAACTATGTAATGAACAAAGTATTTAATAAGAATTCATTCAGATCTTGGATGTCTTATTTTTGTGTTCCCTTTATTTTTTTTAAGCAGTGTATTAGGCTTTATTCAAACATTTTAGTCTCAGTGTTAGCATAGTCTTTATCCCAGAAAAAATTATCTAACTTACTGTCCTGGTTTAATCAGATGATGCTACAACTTTCTGCAGTGCACTAGGTGCAAAAACCTTGTATACCTATCGGAACTTCTATAAATTAAATGTTTTTCTGCTTTAAAAAGCTACTGCATGCCACCTTTGAAAAATGCATAGCAAACAAATATAAATTTATATATCTATCTAAACATACCTACATGTGTACATCAACCAGGGTATTTGACACCAAAATGTGTCAAAGCTTAAGCAGTCTAAGGTAAAAAGAAAACTAAGTAATTGACACTTTCATTTAGCTATCATATATCTTTTCTCAAACCCTCGGATTCCTTTGATTTCTGTAAAAAAAAAAGAACAGACCAACAGAAAAGCACTACTTGAACTACGTAATTTTCTCATGACAAAACAGTTGAAGTATTAACTTCCATTTTCTTACCTTCTTTGTTCAATGGTCTCCTCACAATGTACTGACGGACATCATCTTCTTTGGAGAGATTAAATAGCTTTCGGATTCTGCTAGCTCTCTTAGGACCAAGGCGACGGGGCACAGTTTTATCGGTCAGTCCTGGGATATCCTTCTCGCCTTGAAAAGTTGTCAAACAATAGGTACTTCTATATAATTTAGCAAACTTATGCTAAAAATCATCCCTCACCTCAAGCCCTCCTCTAGCTTCTGCATGTTATCCTTCATAAAACAAGCATTATTTTTTTTTAAAAGGTAAGAAGGAGCCCGAGAATCTTTTATTATTCTTATGAACTTATCAAAAGTCATATTATTCCGTTAGTGAATGCCCCACTATATGCAATGGGGATGACCCTGGACCAAGGTTGGCATTCTTTGTCCAAAGTGAAAGTCCTTAGGAATATTTTCTATTCTTCTGAGATAAATTCTCGCCAACACATGTTTGACCCTTCAAATGAAAAATAGACAAATAATTCACCTTTCTTTATAATGACCAAGTTCAAGACACTTAAGTTGGCATCAACAATGCATCCTCGAACCGATTTGCGTTTTCGTTCTCCAGTTCTCCTAGGACGGTAACAGGAGTGGCCCTTGCTAAGCAGCAGACGGACACGGCCGTGAGTGAGGACACCTTGCTTCATGGGGAAGCCTTGCTTGTCATTGCCACCACTAATGCGGACAACATAGCCCTGCAAAAAGGAGCAATTTAAGCTTTTTGGAAGGACTTTATAAATCATAACTACATTTTAACATTAGCTTCAAATACCGATGGGCAATAATATAGCCCCACTTTTAACTACTGTGAGAATTAATCTTGTTCCTTTGCAGCTTGAAGATAAGCAGCACAAAAGGGGTGTTTCACCCTCAAGCATAAGTTATTTGCAGGATTTTTGCTTCCTGTAAATGGAATTTATCTTATAATTGAGGAGGATCCTGGGGAATCAAGCCTTGAAGGCCCTTAAAGACTATGAAATGTGTTCAACATTTTCCCATAGCAATGACAAAGAATTTTTTGGGCAAAAATTCTAGAACTAATGTCCTCTTAAAAGCTTTTGCCAATCTAAAACTTCTGCTCAACAAACTGGAAGAACCTTAGCTTTTAATATACTCTTTTTCTCACAAAATTTTCTCAACATAGCTCAGACCCGCAAGTGCTGGACTGATCAATAGTGAGCTAGTTAACAGACCAAGCTATCTGCTTTCTGAAAGCCATCTCAACAGTCCCACCAAAGCCACACTTCCTAGCATTTATGAAGTCAGATGTCCTATCACATCTCCCAGATCCTACTCACACGTGTTTTTTTGGAATTCTATTGACCTACCTTCTTCTAAGTTTAGTTCAAAACTTGTCAACTCAGAAGCAAGCACAGAGACCTCTGTATGCAATCACCTCAATGTTTGCGACCCATTCAATAATTTGTGGACCAGGGCACACCAAAGGGGTTCCCTCGATCATCGATGATGCCCATTTGCAGAAAGAAACCCCGCCAAAGATAGTGACACAAAGACTCTCCCCACCAAAAAAGAGACCGAACACCTTACCTTCCACTCTTCCCCAAGAGCATCAGCAGAGACCTCTGCAGTCATCCGCTTCTCATAGAACGTGCGCAGCTTACGCTCATCGTCCACCTCGATGAGCTTCTGACAGCCAGTGGTGGGGAATGAAATATTGAGCTAAAAATAATTGCACAAAACGGGGAAAAGAAAGGGGAAGTTCATTAGATCCCACCAGAACCAAGGGAAAGCTCACTAGATCCAACCAGAGCCAA
>BLBF01000004.1:37829886-37973467 GCA_015471245.1 Laticauda colubrina | reverse complement strand
ACCAGAACCAAAAGAAAGCTCGCTAGATCCAACCAGAACCAAAAGAGAGCTCGCCAGATCCAACCAAAACCAAGGGAAAGCTCACTAGATCCAACCAGAACCAAAAGGAAGCTCGCTAGATCCCACCAGAACCAAAAGCTCGCTATATCCCACCAGAGCCAAAAGAAAGCTCGCTAGATCCAACCAGAACCAAAAGAAAGCTCGCTAGATCCAACCAAAACCAAGGGAAAGCTCATTAGATCCAACCAGAACCAAAAGAAAGCTCGCTAGATCCCGCCAGAACCAAGGGGAAGCTCGCTAGATCCCACCAGAACCAAAAGAAAGCTCGCTGGATCCCACCAGAACCAAGAGGAAGCTCATTAGATCCCACCAGAACCAAAAGAAAGCTCACTCGATCCAACCAGAGCCAAAGGGAAGCTCGCAAGATCCCATCAGAACCAAAAGAAAGCTCGCTAGATCCAACCAGAACCAAAAGAAAGCTCGCTAGATCCCACCAGAACCAAAAAAAAGCTCGCTGGATCCCACCAGAAACAACACAGGAAGCTCATTAAATCTCACAAGAACACAGGAAAACTTACTGGATCCCCCCAGAAACAAGGGAGAAGGAGCGAAGCTGGGGCGAAGAAGCGCCTGCAAAGGAAGCCTGAAGCCCCATTGCTTCTCGCCTTCGCCCACCCGTCTTCCCCAATCCGTGTCAATCCCCCTCGATGGCGACGTTCCAATGCCCGCGTTGTGACCCGTCTTCCCCCGCTGGCTGCCTTCCATCCGCCATCATGATTATTTATGAGCCCCGGAGAGAAGCCCTACGGAAAAAAAAAAAAAAATCAAGGCTCCGCGCCTACCTTCATGGCACCGAAGCGGCTGCTCTCTCCAGGTCAGCCACGGGAAAAAGGCCCTACTTCCGCTCCGTCAGAAGTCACATAGGCTGCGAGAGATCTCGCGAGACTCCGTGGAGCGGCTCGTTCGACTCCCGCACTGACGACAGAGCTAGAAAAATTAGAATGATCGTTGTTTATTGCTAATGGAGCTTCCGGGTTCCGTAGACTTTTCTTTTCATCGCACTTTTTTTTTTTCTTCTATCGTGAGACCGGAGAATTAAATTAGACGTCCATTTTTTTTTTCACCCAACAAGTATATTTAGGAAAGGTGGGGTTTTTTTTTTTTCATTTTCATATCTTAGTGAGACTGATCAAGAATTTCTTAGTTTTGCAGGTAAGTTGATTGTGGTCTAACAGATTTATGAAAAAAAAATCGCTTAGAGCTTTACTAAAAATCAGTTCTTCATCACATACAAAAAAAAATAAAATTAAGAGAGTATAACGTTCAATAAAAGAATCCTAATCAGATGAAACATATAAATATTTCAAATATTCAAATCCTTTTTGGAGGATTTTAAACAGTCCAGTTCATGTTTTCCATCTTTGGCTCTATTACAAGACTCCTGAAAGTCACAGAGATCAGATTTTTATTATTTTGCATGTCTGCATCTTTGAGTCATTCTTGACTCCTGGTGGCTGCTTGCAGAAGTCTCTAGGGATGTCCAACCTTGGCAACTTTAAGGCTGGTGGACTTCAAGGCTTAAAGTTGCCATTGTTGGACAGCCTTCTCTCTACTGTAGTTTTCTTAGCGAGACTTTGTGCGCAAGATTTTTCAGAATTAGTCTGCCATTGCTTCCTTCCCAAGGCTGAGAGAATGAGACACCCAGCTGGATTTTTGCCTAAGGCAGGACCAGAATTCATGGTCTCCCAGTTTCTAGCCCAGTGCCTTAAACACTGCACCAAACTGGCCCTTTTATAACTTTATATTATTATTTATAATATTTCAAGCAACAAGTGGGATACTTACTTCCTCTTAAACAAAGTAGTGCCATGCTTGACCAAATGCAAATTATAAGTAAATAGTTTCACAAAAGAGATAATAGCAACACAGTGAGTTGTTGTCCTAAACAGATTCATGGCAATCATCTGAATGAGAATGGCAAAGCTGGAATAAATGGAAAACGCAAGACAAAAGAAAATACTTTGTTTTAAATTTTGGAATTTAGTGTCAGAGATTCAGTGGTGGGATCCAATTTTTTTTACTGCCGGGTCTGTGGGCATGACTTGGTGAGTGTGGCAGGGGAAGGATACTGCAAAATCTCTATTCCTTCCTCACCCCACTAACCTGCTTTCCAGCTCCGTTCTCCTGTTCAGGGCAACCAAAGAAGACCCAGCTGATCAGCTGAGACTTGGGAGGCAGAGAATAGATGGGGTGGGGCCAGTCAGAGGTGGTATTAGCCGGTTCTCTGAACTACTCGAAATTTCCACTACCAGTTCTCCAGAACTGGTCAGAACCTGCTGAATACCACCTCTGCAGAGATTGCACCTAAAAAGGTATTATTTTTATATATTAGTATATTATTATATATTAAATTATAGATATATTTAAATATCTGTAAGCCTCCTGGAGTCCCTAAAGACTGGGGCAATAAATACATTGTTAAAAATAAAACAAAATACATTCTCAGCTTTAAAAAAATACTGTATGGTATGGCAACAGAATGAAATGAGGATCAGTAATGACCAAGGTAAGAAGATTAGGTTGCAAACATGTAGGTGACTGGTAGATGGCATCATTTTAAGGAAAGTAATATAAAGCACAGAAGAAAAGTAGAGAATAGAGGGCCAATAAAATTATGGCATAGGTAAAAGAGACAGCTTAAAACAAGTTTTTTTAAAAAAAATATTGGCAACATCTTTCATATGTGACATTACAGGTAGTCCTTGACTTATGACCACAGTTTGAGTCCAAAATTTATGTTGGTGAAAAATTTGTTAAGTGAGTTTTGTCCATTTGTTAAGTGAGTCCCATTTCTTGCCACATTTGTTACGTGAATCACTGCAGTTGTTAAATTTTCCTTTTTCCCGCGCAGCAGCCGGGCCAATGAGAGGAGTCTATTAGCTGACTCCACTCCTTGGCCATATTTGGTCATATACAACACCCCTCCTCTCCTAGTTAGTGTTCCTCCAATCCGCTGCTGATTACCGTATGTAGTCACATAAGTAGGCGGGGCTTTGAGACGTGCGACTAGACCTGCACACCTCACTTGTTCCTGGAGTGGTGGCCCAAGCGGACGAGTCCATCGCTGCTCCGGTCCCCTCCAGTGGAACCGTCTCGAAGCTTGTTACTGGTGCGGCAGGGATTGTTGAGCCTGAGGCCTCTGAAGGGCTCTGCGGGACTTCCCCTTTGCAAGATAAGTGTCTCTGTTGTTGTTATTTGGTGGTTTGTGCCAGTGGGGTGGTGTGTGTGGCCTGTGGTGTTCTGTTGTTACGTGTCAGGTGATTGGCAGGTTGTCTGAGCTCCGGACCTGGCCCTGTAGCTGATCAATGTGTCACTCCCATAGTTTCCCTTCCTCCGTCTCTACCCTGTAAGACCGTGGCCCTGTATTTTGACGACCCTTGCTGGCACCCACGTTGATCCCCTAGTGTAACTGTGAGCATTGACGGATCTCCTGTGGTGAATTATCTGTATTTCCCCGTGGAGTCTGGGGGTGTGTCTGTTCTGTAGTTGGGATGGACCCGGTCTAGGACTGTCTGCAGCCGCCGACCCAGTAACAGTTCTGCCAGGCTGCAGTGTGTTGTGGTGTGGGTGTGATGTGTTGTGCAAGGAGCATTTTGTTGATCCTCTCCTGCCAGTCCCTCTGGCCCAACACTTCGACTGTAGTGTTTCCTTAGTGGCCCGGACCATTATTTCTGCTTGGCTGTTCATGGCCGGGTGGGCTGGCGCTGACAGTACGTGCCGAATCCCCAGTTCAGCTGGGAAGGCCTCGAACGGTTTTGACATGAACTGTGGGCCATTATCTGAGATGAGGACATCTGGTAGTTCATGAGTGGCGAATAGGCACCTGAGTGCCCTGATTGTCACCTCTGATGTAGTGGATTGCATTAGGTTTACTTCCAGCCACTTTGAGTAAACGTCAACAACTATCAAGAATGTCTGTCTCTGGCAGGGCCCTGTGAAATCGACATGAATTCAGGCCCAAGGTGTGGTGGATGTTTCCCATTTTCGGGGTCTCACAGCCGGGGGTGCTGGCCTGGATTCTTGGCAAGATGTACAGCTTTCTATCTCCTTGTCCATCCCCAGCCACCAAACGTAGCTCCTGGCTAGGGCTTTCATCCGGACTATTCCAGGTTGGCCCCCATGAAGTGTTTCCAACATTTTTTTTCTTAATGGAGGGGAATAACTACCCAGTCCCCCCACAATAGGCAATCCTTCAGTTGTGACAGCTCAGCTTGTCTATTTTGGTATAGTTTGTATTCTTCCTCTTGTGCTGCCTCCAGCCATCCCTTCCACACCCAGTTCAAAATCTGCGCCATAGTTTTGTCATGAGCGGTGAGCCTCACGATCTCTGAGGACGTCATAATTCTGGGCCATATGTTCTCTATCAGTAGCACTGTTGTGGATGGTGCTGGGTCTTCGGTGGTGTCTGGAAGGGAGCAATGGCTGAGGGCGTCAGCGTGGGTGATGTCTTTTCTTGGCCAGTAGGTCAATGTATAACTCTATGCTGCTAAGAATACTGTCTATCTCTGTCTATCCTAGGGGACAGGATTTTTGGTGTAGGCTTGTCGCCAGCGAGGATGCCCAGCAAGGGTTTATGATGGGTGATGAGGTCGAAGTGTCTGCCGTACAGGTACTCATGGAAACGCTTTACCCCCTGCGACTGCGGCAAGCGCTTCCTTGTTGATCTGGCTGTAATTTCTTTGTGTTTTAGAGAGTATCTTTGAGAGGTAGGCAATAGGAACTTCCATTCCATTTGGCAATTTGTGGCTGAGGACTGCTCTGATCCCATGGGGGAGGCATCGCAGGTTAATGTTAATGATAGAATCTCGCTGTATTGGATGAGAACGCTGTCCGATGTTAAGATGCTTTTTATTTTTTTAAAAGCTTCAGCCTCCTGCTGTTCCCACGTCCAACTCACTGTTTTATTGAGCAGCCTCTGGAGCGGTTCCGCGGCGGTCACCTTCTGTGGCAAAAACACATTGTAACAGTTCAGTAACCATAGGAACGCTTGTAGCTCCGCTTTATTTTGTGGCAGGGGGGTTTCCTTTATCGTTTTAAGCTTCCCGTTTGTGGGTCTGATGCCTGCGGCATCAATAAGAAACCCCAAGAATTCTACCTGTGGAACTGCTATGTGGCATTTGTTCCTTTTTAATTTCAGTCCTGCCTCCTGGAACCTTTCCAGGACTGCCCTTAGAAGTTCCATCAATTGCTCCCTGCTGGTGGCTGAGATGATTACATCATTGAAGTAGGGTATTACCCTGGGGATGTTGTGCAGCAATTGCTCCATGATACTTTGGAACAGGTCTGGGACTATGCTTACGCTGAATTGGAGTCTCTTGCACTTAAATGCCCCCCCCCCCGTGTGTGATGATGGTTTGCACCTCAGCTGGAGCATCGTCGACAGGCAGTTGCTGGTAGGCTTGGGCCAGGTCCAGCTTAGTGAATATAGTCCACCGGCCCAAGGAGTATACGAGGTGCTGGACTATGCGTGCTGGGTAGGCTCTTTGCTGGAGCACTTTATTAAGGATCATTTTATACTCAGCACAGATTCTTATTGACCCATCTGGCTTGACCAGGATCACAATCGGGGTCTCCCATTTGTCATGGTCTACCAATTTTAGAACCCCTTGGGCTATTAATTTGTCCAGATGTTCCTCAACTTTTGGTCGGAATGCGAACAGGACTCACCATGGACCGGGGTGATATTGGGGTCTAAATTGAATGATATAGGGGTCCCTGTGTACTTGCCCAGTTTGTCATTGAAGATGTTGCTGAATTCTCTCTCCAGTTCCACGAGGTCTCCGGTTGGTCGCGGGGGGGGGGGGGGCGATCATCTCCATTGCGTAGATACCAGCAATGCTTATCTGGAGTGGCTGATCTGCTGAGCAGGCTGGGTAGGCTCCGGTCTACTATTGTGAGTGGGAGATTTCTGCGGAAAGTGCCATACTCCATGCGTGCAATCTTTTTCCCCAGGACTGGTATGTGACACCTCTAATAGTCCCTTAAAATAATGGCTTGAGATTTCAATTGGTTATGTTGTTGGCCGGGTATGAGTTTTTTTAGGTTGTCCTACGATATCATGGAAATATAGGAACTTGAGTCCACTTCCATATGGCAAGGCTTGTCCTCGATCCCGACCATGGCCATTATTTTGTTTGCTTCAAATGCATTGGTGCACCTCACTCTGGCTTGTGCATAGCCCACGAACATGAAGTGGGCTTCTTCTTCCCCAGGAGTCTTTCTTTTTGAATCTCCCGCCAAAATTCTTCCGCCCTCTCCCTTGACGGCCATGTTGTTTCCCAGGCAATGCAGCTCGCTGGCCCTGCTTGCTTGTCAGTTGTGCTGCATGGTCTACATCTGCGATGTGGCCTCTGTGCTTGCACCTCTGACATATGATATCTTTAAAATGGCACACGGACTGGAGGTGGTTTCCGCCACAGCCACCACATTCTCAGGGTCCTGGCTTCCTTCCTGGCTTACCGGACCTCAGCTTATGTATGTCTCCACCATCGTCATTGTCGCTGTAGTTGAAGGCGGACTCGCTCGGCCACTGCTGGCACTCAATCCTGGTTGTGTGGACTCTTCTATTCCCTTGGATCCGTGCCACCGAGTTGTCGGAAGATTCGGCAGCTCTGGCTTCATCGACAGCTTCTTGGAAAGAAACTGCCTTGCGGGCCAGGAGTTTTTTTTTGTAGCACGGGATCCTTTGTTCCTAGGATGATCTGGTCCTGAATCATCCCCTCGGTGTCCAGGAATCTGCAATTCTTTGCGATTCTCTGTAAATCTGCCACAAATGAGTTGATCATCTCTCCCTCTCTCTGACTCTGCATACAGAAGTCGTAGCGACTGGCCAGGTAGGACGGAGATGGGCCGTAGTGGCTACGTGTTGTAGCTTGTCCCAGGATACAGTCTGTAGATCGTCCGCAACCAGGGCATTGGCCATTTCATAGATCTCAACGCCACAGTATGTTAGGAAGAGTGCCTTTTTCTGCGCAACAGGGGCTACTGGGAATCCATTTACCTCTAATTGTAGGTTAAATCGTCTCATGTAGGACAACCATTTCTCCTTAGCGGGATCGTACGGGATGGTCATCGGGTGGTGTGCCAGGCTGGTTGTGCACTGTGCCATGTCGTTGGTTGGTTGAAAATGGCGCCTATCCCACAAATGTCCTTTGTTCTCTCTGCAGTTCAGGATCCCACCCTCATCTCCAGTGTTCAATGTGTTCCATGCGGTAAAGGAGAGGCAGGACATGGGGAGCTGGTAAGCAACCTTTATTTAAGTTAATCTAAGAAAAAGCAGTTCAGCTGCGGCAGGCGCCAGCTTTTGTAGCCGGCGCTGTCCAAAGCTTCAGCCACTTATGGGACTTCGTTTTTCCCGCCAGTGGCCCGGCCAATGAGTGGAGTCTATTAACTGACTCCACTCCTTGGCCATATTTGGTCATATACAACATCTGTGCTGGGAGTTAAAGTCCACAAGTCTTAAAAGTTGCCAAGTTTGGGGACCTCCTGGTCTATTTGATCTTTCTTAATGCAATTGTTTTGCATCCCTTTTAAATAATTAAACTATTTCAATATATTTAACAAATAACAGATAATTAGAGTTGGAAGGGACCTTGTAGTTCATCTAGTCCAACCCCCCACCCAACCGGAAGTCCCTACACCATTTCTGACAAATGGCAGTCCAATCTCTTCTTGAAAATCTCAACTGAAGGTGCTCCCACAACTTCCAAGGGCAAGCTGTTCCACTGGTTGATTGTTCTCACTGTCAGAAAGTTTCTCCTTATTTCCAGGTTGAATCTCTCCTTGTTCAGTTTCCATCCATTATTCCTTGTCTGGCCTACAGGTGCCTTAGAAAATAGCTTGACCCCTTCCTGTCTGTGTCAAATATTGGAAGACTGCTATCATATCTCCCCTGGTCCTTCTCTTCACTAGACTATCCAGGCCCAGTTCCTGTAACCATTCTTTGTATGTTTTAGTCTCCAATCCCCTAATCATCCTGGTTGCTCTTCCCTGTACTTTTTCTAGAGTCTCAACATCTTTTTTATAATGTGGTGACCAAAACTGGATGCTGTACTCTAGGCATGGTCTTACAAAGGCTTTATAGAGTGGTATTAGTATCTGCCTTGATCTTGATTGTATCCTTCCTTCACAGTGCTTGCTCATTTTAATTTTCAATCCACATTCTGTCAGGCCTCATTCAAATTGCCATGTATGTATAATTCACAATCATTCACTTCATTTTCCTCTGAGAAGTGTGATACATTGTTCTTTTCTGATTTATGTTCCTCATTGTATCATATAACTTGTGCTGCAAATCTTACAGGTTTTCACCCAACAATGCAGCAGCAATGCAGCAGCAATGCAAGGTGGGTTATACTAGAATACCTCCAAGCAGTCTTCTACCTTATGATTCTATTATACTATATAATTCAGTCCAATGGTTCTCAACTTTAGCAGTTTTAAGATGGGTGGACTTCAATTCTCAGAATTCTCCAGCTAGCCTGGAAGCCCACCCGTCTTAAAGCTACCAAAGTTGACAAACTTTGGTTTAGCCCAGGGGTGTCAAACTCACGTCACCACATCGTCGTCACGGAATGGGATGTATCGGGACTTTTTTCCCCTTTGCTAAACTGGGAGAGGGCAGGGTCAGCACATGACGCATGCGGTCCACAGGCCACGAGTTTGACACCCCTGGTTTAGTCCCTCCAGGTATGTATTTATCAACTATAGTCCGCCGTATCAAGCCCTTTTCTTAATTGCACAGATATGCTTTATGTCAATATTCCCTCCGTTCATTTAATTTGTTATTCATATTCTTTCCATTTATTCCTTTTACAGTCCTAGTTACATATGCCTTGATCATTGCTAGATAGGCCAATAGATATGATCTTCTCCCCATCATGATTCCAGTCAACTGAGGTTTAATGTTTTTTTAGCTTATCTGTACCCACACCCATGCCACATACAAAAGTCTCTGACTTATGACTAGTTGCTTAGTGACCATCTGAGGTTACGCCCCCCCCCCCCCATAACTAATTATGACATGTTAGGAATGTAAGTCAGCTAACAGTTGGGTTGGAAAATATATAAACTAGGATAGACATTTTAATACTGTCTCTTTAAGGGAATGCTAAGATTGTAATTGGGTATGGTTCCTGAAATGGACATAAGATGGAGCCAGAAACCTGGGTTGTCCTCTTCTGTTGTTGTTTGAGAGTGTGTTCCTGCATTTCCTTATTGACTGTTACTGATCATCATTATTCTTGGATGTGATGTGAGTCTGTTACTGAACTGTTTTTGATACTGGACTTTGTTATTGGATTATTCCTGGACTGAAAACTGATTGCTTTGACTGTGAATGACTTGGACTGTTTGTTGAACTTTGCTTAACCGTTTACTGGAAGTAAAACCTACATTTTATTATATAGTGTAGCTGTGTGCTGTGTGTATGTTATTCAACATTACTCTCATTACGTCTCCCTGTGCATGCTTTCTCCTAATAGGGAATTCTCAACATAACCCAGTTCCAAAGTTCTGATGGCCACCCTTGTCACATGGCTGCCTTTTTGGCACTCTGCAACCGACCAATGTTCTAGGTCATTTGCAGTGTCCTGCAGTCATGTGGTCATGATTTATGACATTTTTTCCAATTTCTGGCAAAAAGGCCCTCTAGTGAGCAATTTCTGCCATTTAATGACCTCTGTAAAAAGGCTTGTAAAATCTTTGAACTGGGCACTAGCGTAGGATGACAATACAATTGCTCTATTTTGGAGTATTTTTAAAAACAGCTCTTTCTATACCCCCAGCAGAATTTCCAGCAAGAGGTGACAAAGCAGTGGATATTTAAGGCTTATACTGTTATCAATACAGGTAGTCCTTGACCACAATTGAGCCCCAAATTTTGGTTGCTAAGTGAAACACTTGTTAAGCTCCATTCTATGACCATTCTTGCACCAGTTGTTCAGTGGATCAGTGCAATTGTTAGGTTGGTAAGCATGGTTGATAATAACAGTGAATCTGGCTTCCCCATTGACTTTGGTTGTCTGAAGTTTGTCAAAGGTGATCACATGACCTTGGGACACAGCAACGGCCATAAATATGAATCCCTTGCCAAGCATCTGAATATTGATCATGCGACCATGAGAATGCCACAACGGTCATTTGAAAAACGGTCATAAGTCACTTTTCTCAGCGGCTTTGTAACTTTGAATGGTCATTAAATGAACTGTTATAAATCAAGGACCACCTATACAATTGTGACAATAGTGGAGACAAAAACCCAAGCTGATGAAAGGCAGTTGCAGCCACCTGGGCATTTAATGACTATTGGAAGTCACTTCCCAACTGCAAAGAGCATTCATTATATGGGGCCATCCTTGAAGACCTCCTAGAAGCTACAGCTGGTCCAAAATGTGATGGTTCATGAAGAGCAACCCGTGTTACACTGCATTGTGCAAACTGCACAAGCCCCAGGGATGTATTCATTTCTAAACCTATGTGATTCTTTCCCCCCTGACGCAAGCATGTGAACTGTTTAAAATGCCCTTGTAATAAAACATCTACAAAGCATGCTGAATTAATCCTGAGTGGCGATTTGGGGAAAATCGGAACCCATGACCCAGCAAACCAAAATATTTATATTCAATGGCCACATCTCAGGGATAATAAAGGTGGCATTCTGACTCAGTAGGAAAGGGGTACATAATAAGTGGGTCATCCAAATGGGTTTATCAAAAACATTTCCAATCAGGGATGGGCTTCAAAAATTTTAGCAAAGGGTTCTCTGCTGGGTGGGCATGGCCATGGTGGGAGTGGCCTAGTCGGCTTCCTGCACCACAGTGGGAGGGAAGTTTGTCCTCCCTGGGCTCCGGGGCTTTCCTCAGGCCTTCTGGAGGGCAAAAACAGCCTCCCTGGGCTCCGGAGGCTCTCTGGAAGCCGGAAACAGGCCTGTTTCCGGCCTTCCCAAACTTCTGGGAGGCCCATTTTTCACCCTCCCCAAGTCTCTGTACATGCCCTGCACTTACCTGCATCCAAAATGGACTATGTGGGGACTCCTGGGAGGGGAGCGGAAGGGTGCGCTGAGACAGGCAGGAATGGGATTTGGGGGTTCCATTTGGGGACAGAATCTTAGCTAGGGGTTCTCCCAAATCCCTGCCAACTCCCAGCAGCCCATCCCTGATTCCAACATTATGCTGTAATTTTACACTCTGTTGACCTTTTCCTTGTCTTGCATTTACAATGTCGTAAGGCAGAAATATATATGCTACAGTTCAGCCATTGATCAGGGCTGCCCAACAAGGCTTTGCCAGGAATTCAGTGTTTGCATGCCTGATAAAATCACGTATCTTCAGTGTGATTTGATTGCTTTGGGTGAGGCCGGTTTTGGCCACAAAACCCTAAATGGCACAGGGCCCAGTTATTAACAGGGCTGACTGGCTGACTGCCCCTTGATGGCAAAGAAACCATTTACTATATTATTACTTTTAATTAAGCAATTATCTAGTTGGTCATTGAATTTCTATTCCACCCATAAGATGTGGCTGATATTTTAGAGCAACGAATACTGACCAGTTTGTAACTCTCTGTTCTTTTCTATTAAGACGTATCCTGAGGGGGTGGTAAAAAGTATGCTTTGCAAAAAAAGGTTGTGAAGACAAACAAGGTAACGAGGAAATACTCATTGGACATTTTCTTCATCTAAGGGGAAGGTCACAGTTAGAGAAGATAGTATATAGGCATATGAAAGGCCTGAAAAGCTTCAGCAAAAAGGTCTATTTATGAAGCTCCGCTGCTACTAAGGTACAAAATATTGGATTAGACAGACCAATGTTTAGATCTGATACAAATCAACTTTTTGGAAATTGTAATAATTATCTGCTTACTGTGAGTTCTCTCCTTCTTTTTCTCTCCCGCCCCCCAGCCCATATAAATTTGGGCATTTCTGCTTCTTTTTGATCAAGTTGGCAGAATCAGTCTCTCTGACAAAATTTGAAAAGTCATTCATTTTACTTTTATATTGATCTATGAACCCAACCCAGACATATGACAAAGTCAAAGGCCTTAACAATAATTTCACACACTTGACTCTGCATTGATGTCTCCCATTTCATGAACAGCTTGCTCTCAGATATAATTTCTGCAGATTAATTTTATAGCTAATTGTACATAAAATGCATAGCAAGACTTTAGAAATACTCTTTATTCAGTTTTATTTGTTCACCCTGTCCTGTGACCTGTGTTAGCCAATAATATATGGAGAGGGAGAAAAAATGATCCTGTTAGGCATAGGCATTTTTTCTTTTATTCCTACGCACAGCTTTCTACCATTTCAAGTAGGGAAAACTATGTCAGTGATGTCTGCTCTATGAATATGCATTAAATACTGAAGAGGATTAAACTGACAGTCTCATTTTTCCTTTTTTAAATATGCCATGAATAGAATAAAAAATCATTTTGACTCAACATTGAACAGTGAAACAGTAAAAGCCATAGAAAACCTGTCTTCTTTAAAACCTTAGTGTCATAAAGGTACTAAGATGTCATAAACAGAATTGAATAATTTAGATGGAAATAATTGCTACTAAATGCTTCCATAACAGCATGGCATTGCCACAGGACCCTGTGGCTTTCAAAAGAACTGAAATAATAGGAGCGTTCAAGGACACCTATGAAGATAGCACTCCCAGATTACCATGAGGTTTGTGGTAAGTTAATGTCAAGTTTCTTCCAAACCAGAAAATATTGATAAACATCTTGCCAAGTAATGCAAATGGGTATAAAAGTCTATGGCAAGCTTAAGTTATCTACAAGAATCTGGACTACTCAAAGTCAAAGCAATTTAGTGGAAGATAAGGAATTAAAGATGGCCTAGACTTAGATCTCTTGTGAGGGCAAAGAAACTCAAGACTGATAATGCTTTTTGACCAGGGGTGGGATTCTACCAGTTCGCACCTATTCGCTAGACCCGGTTGTTAACATTCTAAGCAGTTTGGAGAACCGGTTGTTAGAAGAAATTACTGGCCTAATCCTGTAAGGAAAGCAGGAAGGAAACATTCTGGTGTTGCTTACAGAAACTGCCTCTCCATTAGCCCTTATTACATTCTTGGCAGGACTAGACTTCCTGTCTCTGGAATGTCTCTGGAGGCTTTTTCCCTTCCTTTGCTGGTACTTTGCTTGTGTGGACTGACCATTTAAAGTTACAATGGCACTGAAAAAAGTGACTTATGACCATTTTTCACACTTATGACTGTTGCAGCATCCCCACAGTCAGGAGAGGCCAGGCAAGGAGATACGTGCCTTGATGTGAGTAATATTTAGTTGGCCACACCCAGCCATTAACATGACCAAGCCACACCCACCCAGTCACATGACCACCAAGCCATGCCTACCACCTAAGCCATGCCCACAGAACCGGTTGTCAAAAAAATTGAATCCCACTCCTGTTTTTGACCCCTCTCTTAGGTTGAGCCTTGTCATTTTCTACACATCATGTTTTTGTGCTGAAGTTTTTCCTGTAAGACAGGAAATTTGTTTGGGCAGTTGGTCACTTCTGCTGTTATTTTGTTATGCTGGGAAAATTTACCCTCACTGTTAAAATAAAGACAGCTTTAAATTGAGCTGAACTCCTGGTAATTGAGAATTGCATAGTTTTCTTGGTGAGAGTATGAAAATTGCTTTCCACTGCCATTTTTTCAGGATTTTTTTTTTAATTTCTGAATCTAATTTATACTAAAATTCCTTGTTGTCATCTCCTCTAATTACTAACTTTAGTTCTGAGTCCAGAAAAAGTCAAGAGATTGCTACTTGCTGAAACTTCTGTTTATGTCACCTCAATATTGGGACACACAATGGAAGAAATGGAATATTATTTATCCTCTGCAGCCCCAATAGTGTGAAAAGCAAAAACGTTTTCACCACAGCCATCTTCCAGAATTAACAGGTGACATTTTGCCTCTGCTGTAGAAGCAACAAAGAAGGTGTTTTCTTGGGCTCTATATGCAATTTTCTGGGCTTGGAAAACCTGTTGCCCCAACCAGTCTGCTAATTACTAGCATTAATTAGATAGGTCCCTCACTTAATGACCTAAATGATTTATGAACATATGACTGTCATAAGTTGATGTAGCTATAGCCCACTTTGAGTGCTCAGAATTATCCTGTTCCAGTTTGTTCTGGATGGCTGATGAATCAGATCTACTAGTTTGGAATGGGGGAAATAATATATAATACAAATATTTTCACATGTTCATTAGAAGAGCTGAAGAAGCGGCTTGCTCTATGAAGTAAAATCAGGACCTCCGTGGAAGCAAATGTTCCCTTATGACGGGGAAATAAACTGTGAAACTGTGAATGCAATAGCCACCTCATGTATAAATCCGTTAGGGCAGGATGAAAAAGACAAGAAAATAATTTTGTTGGTTGTATTTTTATTTCCAGAGATTCTGCTCCATCCGGAAAAACGTGAGGTAGACCGGGTTCCAACAACAAAGTCTTTATTAGTAACAGCAGTTGAAAAATGGAACATTGGCTCAAGCCGCGGCAGCCTTTATATAGGGTTTCGCCTGCCGGCTTGTAGCCAATGACAGGTATTTAGTTTTTGCCGCCTTTGAGCAGCTTCGTGGATTGGTTCCTATTGAACCAATCCCAATTCAGGTTTTTTTAGCCAATCAGAATCCTGTATTAGGAGTCTACTATTCTTTATACAGAACACCCCTCCCCTCTTGGTTTAGTCCTACGTGGTGACGTAGTTGCGCAGGTAGGTGGGGCTTCTTTTGATTCGACTGGACTTGCGCGGTTCATTTCTGCTGAAGACTTCGACCGGTTTGGATGGGGTTGCTATCTCTCCGGTCCTTTTCCATGGAACCGCCTGGAAGGGTGAGTCAGCCATTTTACTGCCGCCTGAGTTTCTTAGGCCGGCGGTTTTGCCGTTCCCTGTGTTCTCCGGGCAGGTCGAGCTGGCCTGGCTGGCCCCTTCGAGTGGACTCTTCTCACAATTTTCTTCTAACTGTAAGTCTCTTTTTTGCTCTTTTTGTTTGTTATTGTATTCTGTGTTTAATTTAAATGGTTCTTTATTATTTTCTCGTCTTTCCCCCCCCCCTCTTTGGTTTGATTTTCGTCGTTTATTATTTGTGGTTGTGTGTTTGTACTTCTATGTTTCGGGACCGAAGCTGATCTATGTGCCGCTTCCATTCCCTGCCGTCGTCTATGGTTAGTCGGTAGGACCGGGGGCCTGTAATTTGTGTGATTGTTCCTGGAAGCCATAATGGGTCCCCGGTAAAAATTTTTGCATAGACTAGGTCGCCGATTTCAAATGTCCTGAAACGGATGGAGGAGTCGGGGGGGTTTTCTGGTGTATAGTTTGGGTGCAATCTGTCTAATTGCGACCTAAGTTTTCTTCCCATTAGTAGTTCCTCCAGGCTTTTGTTTGTTATAGTACTGGGTGTGATATGCTGGAGAGTGAGGAGGCGATTTATTTTATCTTGGACATCCCCAATGTCCATTTTTTCCAACCCTTCTTTGGTAAACCTGACCATTCTCTCTGCCCTACTGTTTGCAGCCGGGTGGGCCGGTGCGGTTAGGGAATGTCTTATGCCTAGGGAGGCTAGGTATTGTTCGAATTGGATACTCGTTAATTGTGGCCCATTGTCGGACACTAGGACGTCCGGCAGGCCATGGGTTGCGAAGAGTTTGTCAAGTTGTTTAATAATGGTTTCAGTTGTCGTAGATGGCATAATTTTAACCTCCAGCCAATTTGAGTATGCATCTACGACAATTAGGAAGGTATGTCCCTTAGTAGGACCCACAAAGTCAATGTGGATTCGTGACCAGGGGCCTCGTGGGGTTTCCCAGTCCTTTATGGGTGCTTGTGGTGGGGAAGGCCTGGTTCTTTGGCATTTGTTGCAAGAATTTACCCAGTATTCGATGTCCCTATCTATACCCGGCCACCAGACATAGCTTCTAGCAAGGCTTTTCATTTTAACAATTCCAGGGTGGCCTTCGTGAAGCATACCCAGTACCTTAGTTTGTAATTTGGGAGGGATAACTACCCGATCACCCCACAACAAACAACCTTTTTGAATCGAGAGTTCGGTTTGTCTGGTCCGGAAAGGTTTAAAGTTCTCAGTTTTTTGATTTTCCGGCCAGCCTTTACCTACCCAGTTCAGTACACGGGCAGTCAATGGGTCCCTTGCGGTGGCTCTGGCGACATCATTTGCAGATATTGGTAGATTGGGGCATGTCTCTATCTGCAAGGTGGTCATCATTGGTGCCGGGTCTTCCTCTATAGTCGGTAATGGTGCTCTGCTCAACGCATCTGCACGGGAAATTTGTTTCCCGGGGCGATGTGTCAGAGTATAACAGTAGGCTGCTAGGAATTCTGACCATCTAGTCATTCGCAGGGACAAAATGTTCGGTGTTGTCTTGTTTCCCGCCAAAATTCCCAGTAGCGGTTTATGGTCCGTTACTATCAAAAATGTTCTTCCATATAGATATTCGTGGAAGCGTTTCACTCTGGCGACGATTGCCGGGGCTTCTCTGTCCAATTGACTATAATTACGTTCGGTTTTAGACAGTCTTTGAATAGTAGGCGACGGGTGCCTCTCTCCCATCTGGCAATTGGTGGCTCAGGATGGCACCGACTCCAAACGGTGAGGCGTCGCAGGTCACCGTCAATGGAAGTGTGTTACTAAACTGAATAAGAACGGTGTTTGATGTTAATAAGTTTTTTATTTTTTGGAAGGCTTTCTTTTCTCTATAACCCCAAGTCCAAATTGTTTTTTTATCCAGTAATCGGTGTAATGGTTCCGCTATTGTCGCTTTGTGGGGTAGGAACAGGTTGTAAAAATTTATTAGTCCCAAAAATGCCTGCAGTTCAGTTTTGTTCCTTGGTTCTGGTGCGTCTTTAATAGCTTTGACTTTTTTGTCAGTAGGGTGTATACCCTCCCCGTCTATTAAGTAGCCCAGGAATTCGACGCGATCAGTCATTAAGCAGCATTTTTCTTTTTTTACTTTTAGGCCAGATTCTCTGAATTTACTTAGTACATCTTTTAGTCTTTTTTTTTCGTTGGGTCGCATCTTTGGCTGAAATTAGGACGTCGTCGAAGTATGGTACGACCCCTTTTATACCATTCAATAGGTGTTCCATGAGGCTCTGGAAAACACCTGGGGCTACACTCACTCCAAATTGGAATCTGTTGCATTTGAATGCCCCTTTGTGGGTCACTATTGTTTGTGCTTCAGCCGTTAAGGGGTTTACTGGGAGCTGTTGGTAAGCTTGCGCTAGATCTAGTTTAGCGAAAACTTTTCCTCCCCCAAGAGAATGTAATAAGTGTTGTACGACTGGCACCGGGTATGCGCTTTGTTGCAATGCGTGCTTCAGGGTAGCCTTGTAGTCACCACAGATTCGAACCGACCCATCTGGTTTAATTGGTGTTACGATTGGCGTTTCCCATTTAGCATGGTCAACAGGTTCTAAAACCCCTTGGTCTATAAATTTATTTAGTTGTTCCTCTATTTTTGCTTTCAGAGCAAAAGGAACTTGTCTGGCCTTTAGTCTTCTAGGGGCTACCTGGGGGTCTAGACTAAAGGAAATTTGGGTCCCCCGATACCTGCCTAGGGAGCCGTCGAAAACGTCCTGGAACTCTTGGATCAGGTCTTCTTCCCAGTCGGTTGCGGCCACCCGGTCTACTCCGGTCATCCCGATGCCCAATGGTGCGAACCATTCGATGCCCAGGAGGCTTGGTCGATCTCAGTCGACTATTGTCAATGGTAGTACTTTGACATGTTGTTTGTAGGCGACTCGGAAATGTCCTAGGCCTATTACCGGAATTTGGTTTCCTTGGTAGTCCTTGACAATTTTTGTCTCTGGAGTTCTTTGAGTTTGATATCTGGGACCAGTTGTTTGATGGTGTCCCATGACACCATTGATAGGAAAGACCCAGAGTCTACCTCCATTTCGCAGGGACTGCCTTCTATTTTTACAATTATTTTTACTTTCTTCCCGCTTTCCGCCTGAGCGCTTCCGATAGTGAAAGCCTGATTTGTTTTTTGTCAGTTACTGGCTCGCTTGTCCGCTGCCACTTTCTCTCGGTTTGTTTTGGCTCAGCTTGTGCGGGGGAGTTGCTGCGTCTGTTTGGGCTGTATTTTTTTTTATTCCTGCAGACTTTTTCGATATGCCCCCTTTTCCTGCAAGCTCTGCAAATGGCATCGAGGAATCTGCAATTGGCTCAAGGATGGTTTCCTCCGCAGCCAGCGCATTCCCGCCAATTTCTTTTTTCGCACCCTTTTTTGTTGGCGTATAGGCGGTGGACTTCGTCATCTTCTCCCCAGATTCTGACATCTCGTCAAAATCTTTGTGGTGAGTTGTGGTGGGAAATTGTTTCTTCCCTCTGGCCAGGCTCGTTTAGTTGTTGTTCGCGTTCATCTGTTTCATTTTTACCGCTGATTTTTTCGCGGCTTCAGCGGCTGTGGCTTCTGCGATGGCTTCGGCTACGGTTATGTTGGGTTTATTTAGCAGCTTGCTCTGTAAATTAGTCTTTCTTAAACCCAGTATTACTTGATCCCGCATTGCTTCATCTAAATTCAGAAACTCGCACGCTCCCCCTAGTTGTCGGAGGGCTGCCACAAAATCAGCGATGGTCTCGCCTTCTTTCTGGTCTCTTAGGTAAAATTCGTGCCGCTTGATAAAGTTTGACACCACTGGTGCGTAGTGAGCCTTTAGCATTCTTTGGAGCTCCAGCCAAGTCATTTGTTTCACATCTCGGGTCTTTGCTAATGCCTTGGCCATTTTGAAGATTGTGGGCCCGCAGTGTGTCAAGAAAACAGCTCTCTTACGCTGGTCTGAGATCTCTTCCATCTCGTTACTTTCCAAATACATCTGGAAATGGTCTACGTAGGATTCCCAATCCTCTTTATTGGGATTGAAGGGTGCGGGCGGCGCGTTATTTCCAGCCATTGTCTTCAGTCTGGTTTTATTGGTTGCTGCGTGCTCAGTCTCGCGTTTAGGATGATCCCACCTTCGTCGCCAGTGTTCCGTCCGGAAAAATGTGAGGTAGACCGGGTTCCAACAACAAAGTCTTTATTAGTAACAGCAGTTGAAAAACGGGACATTGGCTCAAGCCGCGGCAGCCTTTATATAGGGTTTCGCCTGCTGGCTTGTAGCCAATGACAGGTATTTAGGTTTTGCCGCCTTTGAGCAGCTTCGTAGATTGGTTCCTATTGAACCAATCCCAATTCAGGTTTTTTTAGCCAATCAGAATCCTGTTTTAGGAGTCTACTATTCTTTATACAGAACAGATTCCCCTGTAGATGCAAACCATCATGTCACGGCAGGCAGCAGCAACATTTCCCCCTTCTGCTTCTGGCATCTTCCAGAAGTTTAGGCGAATTCTTCATCTGCAGGGAACATCCAAAAACCACGAACTTGGCCTTTCAAATACATGCAACGGAATTGTTTCCAATTTTTTTATCATTTCCTCCACACAATAAGAAACATGCTCCCTGAAGTATCATTTGCACTGCACAAAGGCCACACAACTCTTCTGAGCGGTTCCTTTTGGACTTCAAGTCTCCCCTCCCATGTAGCAAAATAAATTATAGTTTTGATGGCACAGAAACGGGAAGAAGAAAAGTATTTTTTTTAAATAAAACATTTTAAAAGAAACGGATTCCAACTGCAAGCCAGGGCAGCTAAAACAGACCAAGGTTCCTGTGCCCAAAGATAAACACAGAAAAAGGCCCGAGGCCTCGAAAAGTGGAGCTAACCGTTTTTAGTTTTTTTTGCACCCCGCTTCGAGCCTGGCGAACTTCAACTCCCAGAATTCCCCAACCAGCAAAACCAAGCCAGCAATGCTGACTGGGGAATTGAAGTCCGCCAGGCTTAAAGTCGCCATGGTCGGAGACCCTTGGACTAGAATTCGCGCGCTTCGGCGGATGAAAGGGCAACGGGTGAAGAAGAACAGCACGTGACATGGAGGTCCCCGTTGCGCAGGCGCGAGGTTGGGGACGTCCCCCGCTGGAGGAATCAGCTGGGAAGGAGGCGTGTGCGCGCCGCTGCCGCGTAAAAGCCGAGAGAGGGAGAGGGAGGCGCGCAAAGGGGAAAACGTCGGAACGCTTCCCCGAGTCGAGCAAAGGCAGCCCCCCCCCCCCCCCAAAAAAAAAAAGGCTCAGGCGGCGAGCTTGTCACGCGTGGGGGGTGGGTTGGGGCTTTTTTTGAATGATTGCTGCAGCCGGGGCCGAGCCGGGGCCGGAGGACCGTTTGGCGGCGTTTGTCCTGCGGTGCAGCAGCCCGGTCCTTAAACAAGATCTTTGGCCATGATCGCCCTCCTCTTGTGGGATCATCTCCGGGCGGGCAGCTCCGAACTGGACTGGTGCGAGGATAACTACACCATCGTGCCCATCATCGCCGAGTTTTACAACACGGTGCGTCAAAAAAAAAAAAAAAAAAAAAAACTTTGGGAGCAAACCGTCCCGCGGTTTAAGTTTAAATTTATTTTTTTTTTAAATCCCTCTCTCGGCCTTTGCCAAAAGGAAGCGGGGAGAGAGCGCGGCGCTGCGTTTTGCGTTGGGTTTTGGAAGGGTTTTTGCCCCCCCCCCCCCCCCCCCCCCCAAAAAAAAAAAAAAAGTTGCGTTGCTATGCACGCTAAGCTGGGCCTGGATTGGAAAGCCCTCGCTTGCTTTTGATGGGCTGGAAAAAAAAAAAGAAAAAGAAAAGGGACCTGGTTGCATCAGGTTGTGTGTGTGTGTGTGTTGCCCTGACTGCACCGTGTAACGCGGCGGCGGCAGGTTTGTGGCTCGAAATGTGCCATTTGGGGTTTTGCAAACCACGATTTCCTGGCTTGACTCGGCGAGAGAGCCGCGATTTTAACCTGTGAGGATGTTCCGGTGCCTTTATTATTATAATAAACTTTTATTTGTTAAACGTGAAACTCAGTCAACTGAACATTTAAAAATGTATCACAAATATCATTGACTGGTGCTGAGGGTTGATACGGGTTGCTGCCAGCGTCCTACATATCAACCAAGTATTATCTTCATCATTATCATTATTATCTTTTATTCATAAAACATGAAACTCAGTCAACTGAATATCTAAAAAATATATCAGAAATAATAACTAATGCTAATGGTTGATACAGGTTGCTGCCGGGTCCTAGGTATCATCATCATCATCATCATCATCATCCATACAGTCAGCCAGATATTCAGACTGGGTTTGGCATTTTTGTCTACCTATCGAGTCCTTACCAAGGACCTGGGATAGGCAAATCTGGATGTTTGATGGTGTTAACAAATATCCCGGCAAGATGGAAGCTGTTCCAAGTAAAGCTGCCTTCTGCAGTTGACTGATGGCAAATATGTCAATGCCTATGGGGTTCAAGTGCTGCTCCAGTTGTTTCGGGAGTGCACTCAAGGGCGCCTATTACTATTGCTGCTACCCTTGCTTGCCTTTGCCATAGTCATTCTATTTCTATTTGCAAGTCTTTATATTTATCATCATCATCATCATCATCATCATCATCATCATCATCATCATCATCAATTGCAATAGAATTCAATGAGGTTTCTGCTATGCGTAAACTTTCAATAGACCAGCAGTTTTCAAACTTTAGTAAAACTTTTTACAAAGTGGATCTCAACTCCCAGGCTGCAGGATTCTGGGAGTTGAAGATCCACAGCTTCCCAAAGTGGCTAAGATTTGAGGAATCAACTGGAATAAGGCACGCAAAGAGGAATGTATTTATTTAGCAGGTTGTACGTTGCTTATACACGTCCCTGGGTGGCCTAACAACGAAAAACAATAAAAGCAAACCAATCAAAATTAAAAACAACAGAAATAGCAGTGGAAACACTCAAGAAAAACCCTGAAATGGGCTCATCCATGATACCAGGGCCCAAGCTAAATGGCAAAACCATTTGTGAAAAGGCAGCAGAGAACAGTTACTTCATTTGATTTTATACCTTATGACAGTAGTAGTTACATTTGGGCCTTAGAAGGTAACCATGTTCACACAGCACAATTAATCTGGTTATTGAATTAATCCCCCTTTTTTTGAGTCTGCAGAATATATTGAAGCATGACGCTTACTAATCTGATGTTAACAGAGAACACTATGCCACCCAAAACGATAACCAAGTTTAGCATGTTGTGAACATTTAGCTGTAAATGTTTGGACCTGCTTAAGTTAATCTAGTTCATTTCTGATCAATTTAAATGCAGCTTGATCACAATTGTTGAGGGGGTTTGTTTGTAATAGGAAATATGTAAAATCAGAAGGATGACAGAAAAGTTCCAAAGTTTTGCAGTCATTTTAAATCTTGCTTTAGGAAAAGAGGATTCTGGACAAATCCAGTTACATTTTAGAGGCTAAAGTACTGGTTGGCAAACCTCCACAGTTTTACATCGTTGTAGAAATTGTGATAAATAAAGGCATAGCTTTGAAAATACTGAAGATTTTGATTTCACCATGCAAAAACATTTGCAAAACTTAACCTGCATACACTTTTCCTGTCTTCTAAGTTTACTTTTTTTTGTTTGGACATAAAAGAAGATAAACAAAGTAAAAATTCAATGTACCTCCTTAAGTGGAGATGATTTTGTTAACTTCTTCCTGCAATATTTTCTAAGCTACCTGTGCCTCCTGTAGTAGGAATTAAGTCATTTGTTCTCCTGAAACTGCTTTATGATATTTCAGCAGAAAGAGGTTGTGTTTGGGACAAATTGTGACAATAGTGGCGTTTTATTAATGACAGCAGCTGGGATTACTGTCACTAAGCAAAGCATGTGATATCATGCTTTAGAATTGCATTGTTTAGTGACAGAAATACCAGTTCCAATTGTAGTAACTTGAGGAATACTGTGGTTAATTTTTCAGCACCTTTGTAACTTTGAATGATCACTAAAAAGAGCAGCCATGAAGCAAGTACTCTTTCTTTGTACTTCCCTGGGCTAGATCCAGACTTGAAGGGATCTGAATAATCTTTTTCTTCTAGTATCCTCTGTAGCTGAAGCTTCCCACCTCCTCTTGAAATCATCCCTCAAGGAGGAAATGGGAATTGATTCCAATATAGACAGATAAGAGAACCTTTATTGTCCCTTTTTTCTGGGAACACACTAGCACACATTAAAAAAATGAAATTCTGATGCCTGCTCTCAAATATACACATACACACACAAATGACACACCGTTTAGAATAGATAGCAGAAAAAAAAGTTAACAAAGTTGATACTATATGTATGAAACTATTACAGAATCTAGTTCTGTTTCGGTACCACAAAGTCTCATCCCAGAAGATAACAAAGAAACCCATTCATGGAGTCTCCATGAGCTTGGAAGACAACACAGTGGACCCTGATCAAGCAGCTCTTATATGCCATGTCCTGGATAGAAGGGGGTGAATTTCCAATAATCTTTTCTGCCTTCCTCACTACTCTACACAACTTTCCTACAGTAGTACAAAAATATACCTGGATTAAGATGATCCAGCAATTCAGCAACATCTACAATCCCTGAAGAAGCTGGGTAGGGTGTTGGTCAACAGATGGCAGAGCTTATGCTATGACCAACCGTTTTCGACCTCTTGATCTTGCAAACTCAGAAGAATCCCTGATTGTCTCACAAAATCTTGCTCAAATGGTACTGAGCAAATGTGAGCCATTTTAGCTGCAATATACATACATATACATATTTCATATACATACATATATACATTCATACATATTTGTTTTCGTAGATTTTCACGGGTACAGGTATGCAGGTCTTGGCATGTTTGGGTCTTTTCCCATGAAAGGTTGAAAGCATCTTGGCAATGTTTCAATGAGGTACCATTCACCATCTTCAGGCTAGTGCTTTCAGCTTCGTGCTTTGCTCGCACAAGCATGAAGCTGAAAGCACTAGTGTGAAGATGGCGAGTGGGACTTCGTTGAAACATTGCCAAGATGCTCCCAACCTTACATGGGAAAAGACCCAAACACGCTAAGACATATATGTATGTTTTTTTAAGTTTTCGCGGGTACTTACATGAATGCAGTTCAGCTTCCTTCGGGTATTATCCCACGTCATTGTAGTGCTTTTAAAGTTGTAGCAACGTTTCGGCAGAATCTCATCTGCCATCATCAGGCTTTTGTATTGAGTTTGTATGTGGGTCAGGCTATCACAGCCATTAGTTTTAAATTTGAGGCTAGCCTACTGTTGAGCCAGAATGCTTTTTTCTACATCCTGATTGCTTGGGAGTCTTGGTCTGTGTTTATTGGTCTTAGAGTTTGTTTGATTGGTGTTTCTGGTTTCTTCTGTCTGTTTTTTGGCTTTGATTGGCTGGCAACACTCTGTTCCTGTATTGGACGCTTTCAGTGCAGCTTGGCTTCGAGTAAAAGGATGGCTATCATCTATTAGGAAGCTAGGTTTCATCTGGGTGCCTGGTTGGGGGGGTGTTCGAGCTGGAGGTATCAGAGTGAGTCTGTTTGTGCCCAGGTGTTTGCCTGGCTTGTGGTGTGGGGATCTTTCTATTTGAGAGTGCAGGCTTCCAAATGATTGACAGTCTGGTGGAATCATCTCTTCTATTCTTGCTTTCAGGTCTTTTTTCAATCTCTATGGCTTCTCTGATGATTCTGTGGCTGGGGTTTTCTATAGTGGCTAGGGTTTTGGTGCCATTGAAGTTGATGTTGTGACCTGTGGCTTTCATGTGTTGGACTAGTGAGGAGGTGTGTTCCAGCTTTTTTACTGCATTTTTGTGTTCATCCAGGTGGGTACTTATTCTTCTATTGGTCTGTCCAATATATGTGGCCGGGCATGATGCACAGGGAACAATGTATGTGGCCGGGCAGGATGCACAGGGAAATATATGTATATATTCATATATATATATATTCATATATATATGTATTTCATAACAGATGTGTCACAACGGCATATAAGAAGATTTTCACCTCTGCCTTTGCCTGAAAGGCTGCTGTATACAGTGAAAATAGCAACACTGATTAACACTAAATTTCCTTTTTGTTATGATTGCTAAGGCTGTCACTTTATTAATGGTGCAAAATTTTTATCGGAGAAAAGGTATGGTAGAAAAATATTCTGGAATTTATTTCTGCTTATTTAAATATTTTCTATTTTTCTCTCTAGATAAGCAACATCTTGTTTTTTGTCCTGCCCCCTATTTGTATGTGCTTATTCCGACAATATGCAACCTGCTTCAACAGTGGAATTTATTTAATATGGACCTTGCTAGTGGTTGTAGGTAAGTTAATCTGAGTTTTTATGGGATGTGACATGAAAATTAGGAGTTTAAAAATTATCATTTTAAATAATGTACTACACTATCACGAAATCAAAAGATGCCTCAATTGAGTGGGTGTTTAAGCATATGACTACAGGTGGGCCCTTGAATTACAACTACAATGGAGTCCAAAATTCCAGTTGCTAAGTAAGACAGTTAAATGAGTTTTTCCCCATTTGGTGACCTTTTTTGCCACCGTTGTTAAGTGAATCACTGCAATGAAGTTAGTAACATGATTGTTAAGTGAATCTGGCTTCCCCATGGACTTGGCTTGTCAGAAGGTTGCAAAAGGGGATCACATGACTTCAGACACCACAACTGTCATAAATACGTGCCAATTGCCAACTGTCCAAATTCTGATCACATGACATTGGGGAATGCTGCCAAAGTCATAAGTGTGAAAAAAGGTAATAAGGCACATTTTTGCAGTGCTGTTGTAACTGAATGCGTTATAAGTCGAGGACCATGTGTAATTCAGAAGCAAAATATGTACTCAAACTGAAGAACAATATTGCAAACTGATACCATCATGACCCCTTTAACACATCATGTTTTATAATTGCTAATATATTCATCTTATTGCGTTGGTTCCTTTGGCTATTACTACTGATGTAGCAATCCAGTTTCTGCTAAGTTATGTTGTCACTTCTTTTTGTCCACAAGTTCTGTTCCCATAAGAATCTGAAGAAATATCCAGCAGTTAAAATTCAAACACACAGAAACAATCCAAATCAAATTGTTTAATCTTTTTTTTTTATTATTTTGGATAAGCATGATTGAACTCTCTTTTCTTTGACTAGGAATTGGATTACACAATATTTTTTTCTTTTTATTTATTTAAAATATTTATATAGCAGTTCATTGGATAACCAACTCTGGGTGTCTCCTAAACAAATACTATCATAAAAATGTCATGCCCCTGGTGGAGACTGATTCAGAGGAACAGGAGGAATAGCCAACAGGGAGTGGAAGTGTGGCTCCAGAGGTGGTGGAGGAGGCTGGGGAAGGGCAGAGGCCGGCTGAGCAGTCAGAGGAGAACCCAGGCCCATCCCCTACCCATCCTAAGGCACGCAGGAAGGAGAGGATCAGGGTAAAACGTGGTCTACTCAGGAGGAGAGGGCCTTGATCCTCTTCATCTGTTGCAGGTGTGAGATTTGCATAAGAGATTGGACCTGCGTGCTAACAGACGCTGGAGACAAATTAGTGTTTTATTCCTAAAGAAGGTTTATCTTGGTTGGCGTTCTTCCAATGGACTGTACCTGGTTATCTTCCTGAAGTTGGCAATTATCTATTCTGATTTGTCATGGAACTTTATTCAGTGCAGTTTGTTTTTGTTTTTTGCTTCGTTATCGGCTCTTTGAATTTGAACTGTATTTCTTTCCTTTGAACTGTTATTTTGAAAATAGTTTACTCCTCCACTGTGAACAATTAAAAGTGAAGCCAAGTTGAAGGCATTAAAGGACTTTTAGTTACGTTTTGGGCTTTGTTATGTTTCTGATATACTCTAGGTCATCACATAAAAGTGTAATTTAAATACCATTCTATTAAGAAAGCCACACAACTAGCAATTTATCTATTATAGAACATCCTCTTGGCACTATCTTGAGTTAGGTAGATAACTTGGTTCCAGATACTTTGAACTAAAAATTCCACATTCCTGTATCATTGTTCAAAGTGCCTAGAGCTGAAGTGAATTGAAGTCCAAAATATATAACTGGTGCTCTCTCTTGTATGAAATTGCAGTGAATGGGGAGAATGATTTGGAATAGTGGTGAAGGTACCTGCCTGCAAACCATAGACTTGAATTCTAGGCCTTCTTTTAGGCACACATGCCAGCTGGGTAACTGAATCAGTCTTACTACCTTCTAGGATTCTTGTGGGGAAAAGAGGAGGCAGAAGTATTAAGTGGAAACAGAGCATCATAAACCAAGCCACTTCTAAAAAAAATGCTAGAGAATTTCTGGAAGCTTGGCAGAGACAAACCAGCCATCAACAGGCACCTAGAGATAAACAACATCTACATACCATTCAAAAGAGACAATCATAAAGCCAAAAAAAGGAAAAAGAAAACTCCAAAGATCATTAATCAACATCCAGGTGAGCAGAGATTAATACCAAGATTAACAGTAGAGCAATAATCAAGAAGTCAACAAAACCCCAAACAAGAAAGTACCAACTCCGACAAACAGACAGTAAATGAGAGCTTAATCAAGAAACCACCAAGAACATCTCCACCAATACCGAGAAGAAAATCCACTAGTATATAAAAAGAGAGCAAACCCCACTGATGATATTACCTAGTTTGGTAATGAAGCATCTGCAAGAAAACAATTTCAGAGAGCACCAAGAGCCCCTCATTTCAACCCTGAGTTACAAATATTATCTTCTATTTAAGTATTAAGTTTGTTCACCACTTTGAGTTGACCAAATACAGTACATAAAAAAGCAGCATAAAAATCTAAGCAAAAAAATTATATGGGAAAAAACACCCACTACTCCACTGTAGACCAAAGGACCTGCAAGATTTTCCCTGCTTCATTGCTTTTAAGAATCTCAAATTAAATATTTCTATAAGACAGGCTGGTGAAGCAAAATCTTCACAAATGGAAGATTTGGCGGACAAGTGCATTAAAATGTTGATTTTGGAGGGTGAATATTGCTTTTCTTTTTAACTTGGCTTTTCATCTTGTATGTTTAATGCATAAAAGTTTAATTTTTCGGACAATCGTTGGAAAATGATAATTTGTTCATGTCTTAGTAATAGAATAATAATCATTTAGTGTCTCTCTCTAGGGATTGGATCTGTCTACTTCCATGCTACGCTTAGCTTCCTGGGTCAGATGCTTGATGAACTTGCGATACTTTGGGTTCTGATGTGTGCTTTGGCGATGTGGTTCCCCAGAAGGTATCTACCCAAAATGTTTAGGAATGACAGGTAAATATCTCTGGAAAGCATTGTGTTCAGGTTTTTGTGCCTTAATATCATGAAAGAAAGACGATTCTTTCTGTGCAGGAAATTAGAATGGATGTTTTGTAAGCTAGTTTTAGGTTTATCTTTATATAGGCAAGCAGACTGGATTTTAGTTCAGTTACAGCTTCTCCAACTTGCCCTATGTTACAGTCTTTCTATTGCTGCCAGTGGTAGACAAATGACAAAGCAGAAGATGAAGCAGGTTCGTCTCCCAGTTTATCCACAAAATTTAAAATAAAGGAAAGTGTATTTAAGTAGTTACTTCATAACACTGATGGGAAAAAAGGCAGAAGATAAATGTTAAAGATTGTCTTGCATGTTGAATTAAAGAGGAAACCTCAAGTTGGCTGGAAAATTAAAAGGCACTATCTTGATGGAATTCACCCAGTTAGGAAGAACAACACAAACTAGTTTGGTCTCGTGTTTAAGGCACCACTCCTTAATCACTAGAAACCAGGAGATGATGGATTTCCTGCCTTAGGAATGAAAACTGCCTAGGTCAGTGATGGCTAACCTTTTTGGGCTCCTGTGCCAAAACTTTTACGTGTGCTTGCATGCTCACACTTGCGTGCCAACACCCAGAAAGTAATGCGCCTCCCACGCGCCCTACATATGCATGCATAATACCTACCCACTCCCGCTGCCTCCTTACCTGCACTGTGCCTCACAGCTGACTTTCAGCTGGTTTGAGGCCTTTTTCAGCCTCCCAAAGGCTTGAGGAAGGCTTCTGCAGGCTTTACAGGCCGAAAACTAGCTCTGTTTCGTCACTTCTGGTATTTTCAAAAAAATAGGAAGTGACGAAACAGGTCTAATTTTCGGCCTGCAAAGCCTACAGAACCCTCCTTTGGGAGGCCGAAAATCAGCTGTGAGGTACGCTCATGCCCAGTGAGGTAAATTTGCCTGCAGCTCGCATGCTGGCACAAATGGCTTTGCGTGCCACCTGTGGCATGCGTGCCATAGGTTCGCCATCATGGGCTTAGGTGATCTTGGATCAGTCACACACTCACAAGGCTGTTGTAAGAGGAGGGAAAATGAGGAGTATTAGGCATGATCACTGCTTTGAGATGCCTATAAAAACAATACATATGGGATATGAAAAAAGTAAATCCATGTCTCATTGCATCATTGGTTCAGAGATATTTCCTTACTTAAACAGAGAAACAGAAAGACCATGGATGGGCAAAAGAGTGGGAGTGGGAGCCACTTCCAACTTCCTATTGAGTTTCCTTGTGGAAAACTGTTGGGCAGCATTAGAAATCCCCTTCCTTTCCCTACCTCTGCCTTTCCCTACCTCCTGCAAGTGGTGTGCTTGGCTGTGAGTCAGGAAGTGCATGGGAATGTGCAAGAGGTGCTGCTCAGTTCAGGAAGAGAGTGTGTGTGTGTAAGAGATGCCACATTGGTCAGGTAGGGCATACAAAAGTGTGGCACAGGTCACGAAGGGTCTGGGTCACAGGGCTGTGTGAGAGGTGCCTTGTAGATGAGGGAGGGCACATGGGGAGGTTGTGGGTAGAGAAGGGTGCCTGGGGATGCTTGAGAGTATGAGAAATGTGCCATGCAGGTTGGGGATGTTGCATGGGGGTCAGTATGGGTCAGGAAGGAAACAAGGCCCTTCCTCCTCCCTTTCTTCCTTCCCTATTCTTTCCCATTCCCTTCTCTTTCACCAAGTCAAGTGTCTGCTGCTGGGTGGTGGAGGAGCAAGGAATTGCTGGACTGGCTGGGAAACTGCCACAAAATGTTGAAATTGAAATTCACGTGACCATAGCAGTGCAGCAGCAGCCATTAGCTCTGAAACAGCCACAACTTTCCCAAATTTCACTCCTTCAAAAATCATGGGTCTGGATTTTGGACACATACTATAAGTTAGCTCATTTGAGGTATCTTGGTTTAAAGTTGGTGCCCTAGGATTTGCCTGGTTTGCCCAGTTAAAAGTCATAACAATGAGAGTTTTTGTAATATATAATTACATTCCCATAGGTTAATGTGGCTAAACCTGTTCGTTCTGGGTGAATTTGGTCTTCCTGAAATCTAGTTTTTCTGCCTGTATTCTTCAATACTGTACAATGTACATCATAGCTGCCACCGATTCCTCTGCACTTAGGATGATCCTCATAATGTTATATAGAAGAATACGAGCAGGCTAAAATACCGACACAAGGAAAAAAGCTATGAAAAAGGCTTAGGATTTTCCCAGTGGCATGTTTGTTGGCGGTTGCTGGGGTTATGAGAGAGAATTGGGTTAGAGATGGTTGGTCTAATCCTTCAGCAACTCTTCCCAAAAGATTATAAGATTAACGTGTAGCTCTGAGCCCCAGAGCAAAGACGAGAGGGGCGCAGATATCATATCTGCGATTAATCTTTTTCTTTCGTTCTATCTCTCATAAATATATGGCCAATTATTCACCAAGGATTTATTTGCCATGTGACAAATTACGAAAAATAGCTTAGTCTTCCCCCAATGTAGCACCTTTTACATCAATTAAACTACAGCTCCCATTGTCATCAGGCAATCTGGATTAGAGAAATTACCCTTTACTTTAGGGATTTATAGTCAGCGCTTCAGATACAGTTTCTAGGTTGGTGATTTATTAAACACAAGTCAGTAATTAAATATATATGCATATGGATGTACAGACAGGCAGGCAGGCAGACAGACAGACAGATAGGATACAGATTAACAGAGTTGGCAGGGATTTGCAAGTCATCCACTGCAACCCCCTGCTCAAACAGGAGACCCTACCCCATTTTTGACAGATGGCAGTGCATTTGAAAGCTTCCAGTGATAAAGCTCCCATAACTTCTGAATGCAAGCTGTTCCATTGGTTGATTGTTCTGTCAGAAAATTTCTCCTTATTTCCAGGTTGGTTGCATGGATGGATGGACAGACACACATAGTATACACACACACTGATGTCTGGGAATGTAGATCTTTGGTGGAAAAGTCTCCATCCTTTTGGTGGTCCACAACATTTCTGTGCTTCGGCATTCCTGTCACTCTGGGGTAGCATTGTGGTTGAGCCCTAACCGGTGTGAGTGTTGTGGCTGACATTGATTGAGGATTATTATTGCAATGGTAGGAGCGGCTTGAGATACTGGATCTGCCACTGAGCAAACCCTGCCCCCCTCAATGGCCAGCTGCAGAAGTCCCATTCAGCAAATAAAAGTGCAAGAGTGCAAGGTTTTTTACGAAGAATTTTACGATGGTGGGTGGTTCAACCTTGCTAAAAATCCTCTGGTTATGATATGGGGGGATGCATTGCACTTTTGCACTTCTCCTTCATCCCCGCTGCTAGATCCTGGCCTTGCTGCCAAAATCTGCTTTGGAAGTGCTTTTCTAATTCAAGTCTTATCTAAAACCATTCCCTCTTTCACAGTTAATGGAAGTCAGACCAACCTCAGGGTTTTTTGCTTTACAGGCAATCCTCGACTTAACAACTGTTCATTTAGTGACCGTTCGAACTTAACAAGGGCACTGAAAAAAAGTGACACATAACCGTTTTTCACACAACCGCATCCCCACAGTCACCTGATCAAAATTCAGACCCTTGGCAATTGATTCATATTTATGACCTTTGAAGTGTCCAGGGGTCACCTTTTGAGTGTTTCTGACAAGCAGTCCGTGGATTCGCTTAACAATCAGCGTAGCGACAGTGATTCACTTAACAATTGTGGCAAGAAAGGCCGTAAAATGAGGCAAAGCTCACTTAACAACTGCCTGATTTAGCAACAGAAATGTTGGGTTCAATTGTGCTCATTCCTGTATTTCCTGAGGCTTGTTTCGACATTGTATACTGCCTTTTCTTTTTTTCCTTACTTCTTTCCAGGAAGGCAGTTTTTCCTGCTTCCAAAATATCAATGTTCACACAGCTTTTATTACCTGTTTTTCATCATGGGTGGGCGTAATAACCCAGTGTTTGTTTTTGTTCTCTGCAGTCTTGACTCTCATTGCCTGCTTCTGAGGGCAGAGAGAGTGACTGGTCCAAGGTCTCTCAGCTGGCTTGGTGCCCATGGCAGGACTAAAACTCAAAATTTCCCATTTTTTAGATGATGCTTTAAACCAAGGGTCTCCAACCTTAGCAACTTTAAGACTTGTGGACTTCAACTCCCAGAATTCCTCAGCTTTGGTGGCTGAGGAATTCTGGGAAATGAAGTCCATAAGTCTTAAAAGTTGCTAAGGTTGGAGACCCCTGCCATAAACCACGACACCAAATCAGTTCCCTGTAATTCCCATAAAAAATCTATAAAATGTCCCTTTAAGCTTTCTCTCCCTTCAGTTTCATCCAGAGTTATATTGTTACTTTTGTTTTTAATTCTAATCCCTTTGCTGCAGCCTCTTATGTTTCTCCCTGTCTTTCACTTCTAAAGCAATTATTTTTGAGTTCAAAAATTGTTCTGCATTTTCTCTTTGAATATTATCTATAGTCTGTGCTCTGTGACTACAGTTTTTGTCATGATTTTTCTTTTTGTATACACATAATACAATATTATCTTTGCATCCTTGCATCCAGTTTTGTCCACCACATTATAAAAAAGATGTTGAGACTCTAGAAAAAGTACAGAGAGCAACAAGGATGATTAGGGGACTGGAGGCTAAAACATATGAAGAACGGTTACAGGAACTGGGCTTGGCTAGTCTAGTGAAGAGAAGGACAATGGAGACATGATAGCGGTCTTCCAATATTTGAGGGGATGCCACAGGGAGGAAGGAGTCAAGCTATCTTCTAAAGCTCCAGTAGGCCAGACTAATAATGGATGGAAACTGATCAAGGAGAGATTCAAATAGGGAGAAACTTTCTGATAGTGAGAACAATCAACCAATGGAACAGCTTACCCTTGGAAGTTGTGGGAGCACCATCACTTGAGACCTTCAAGAAGAGATTGGGGAGTTGGACTAGATGACCTACAGGGTCCCTTCCAACTCTGATTATCTGTTATCTGTTATTTTCCATTTCACACACACACACAGCAAACATGCCTTTTTTTCTTGTTCACAAGACAATTTCCACTGTCTCTGTTAGTGTAATTTCATATACTTCTTTTTAAAGGAACAATAACATTTTGCTACTGTCTCACAAATAAGCAATTGAAATAGGCAGTAGAGTGCCGGTTCTGTTTACAGCCTCCTGTGTAGTAAGAATCGGGTGCCAATCCATAAACTCTTCTACCAGTTCTGCTGTAATTCTCAGAGGACCAATTATAACTTTACCTTTTGCCACTTACAACAAAATTTAGCACTTTGGAGTATGAACAGCATCATGGAATATCATTTAAAGGGAGAGCTGTTGATATGTTCTGATTTCCT
Source organism: Laticauda colubrina (assembly GCA_015471245.1). NCBI lineage: Eukaryota > Metazoa > Chordata > Lepidosauria > Squamata > Elapidae > Laticauda > Laticauda colubrina. The sequence goes on along the minus strand of BLBF01000004.1, from coordinate 37,939,887 downwards.
AAATCAAGTTCATTGTTTGGCTTCATCTTGTAGCTTCAACACATACAGGCAATCCACAACTTGCTACCTAGCATCAGTGGTTGATGCACTCGTATCCTCAGAATTATCTTCATGTGGCCACCCATAAAGTCAATGCCAAAATTGTACTTGGCGCAGCAAGTGTTGACGCAAAGTTGACGCAAAGGTGCTTTTTCAGGAGACAACTGGACTTTCTTTTTTTTTTTGAATATGTTTCACTTCTCATCCAAGCAATTTCTTCAGCTCTGACAGGATAGCAGGGAATGGAAAGATTTATATTCCTTGCAGTCAGCTGGTTATTTGCATTCTTTAGGTCACCTGGAGGTTTATCTTTATTCTCAGGGTCACCTGAGTAGTGCAAAAGGGTGTGGGTGACCCTGTTATGTTTTGTGACTCTTTTTTTTTTTTTTTTTGCCATTTTCTGACATTGGATAAGCTGGATTCAATCCGCCTGATTCATTTACTAACCGTTGTAAAAACGGATATAAAATCAAGTCTGATCATGTGGTGAGTGCAACAACTCACAACCAAATTTCCCAGCCATAAGTCATGGACTACAGTACTTCTACATTTTTGCAAACAAAACCCATGTTCTAAGTAAGTAAAGTATGTGGTCCTCCAGATTCTACCTTAAAACAAAGGCATTTGGATTTGCAAAACCTGTGTCTGTTTTTCTTCTCTTGAATGACTGAAGCATCAATTATACTGAGCAAATAGTTTTTGACACCTTTATTTCATCCCAGAGTGACACTGTTTAAAAATACATATGTTTTGCAGAGGCCGGTTCAAAGCTGCAGTGGGCATTCTTTCTGGAGTCACTACATGCCTCGCCTTTGTTAAGCCCGCCATCAATAACATCTCCTTGATGACATTAGGTCTTCCCTGCAGCGCCCTGCTTATTGCAGAACTTAAAAGGTATGTACCAGATTGGCTGAAGCGAGGCAGATAAATTGTGTTTAATTCATTTATTTAGACCCCCCCCTCGCCTTTATTATTTTTACAAATAACTCAAGGTGGCAAAAATATCCCAGAAGGCAAATATTCCTCCTCCTCGGTTCCACCCAACCACAACCTTGTGAGGGGAGTTGAGCTGAGCAGGAGGAGCTGGCCCAAGGTCACCCATGGCTAAGGCAGGACTAGAACTGACACTTTCTCCCATTTTCTGGCCTTAACCTTAAGTTAAGTAAAGTGGTACCTTATCCACTAGACCACACAGGCTCTCCAATGCTAGTGCATTCCAGCACAACCTCATCCCATTTCTGGTTGAAAGTTGTCATTTGGCTTTTTCAAGGATGGTATGGTCTAGGAGAAACACTCTTACTATCTTCCCTCCCCCCCCACCCATAACTTGCTTAATACATCACTTAAGATGAAGTTAGTACCTCTAGTGCAACATGTGGTCTGAGCTCCATTTTGAGGCTTTAGAAACTCTGATGTTAAATAAAAAACATAAAATTGCCCTAAGTACAGAACATGGACTAGATGCCACAGCATGGGACATCAAATCAAAATTCAAACCATCTCTGGTAAATGTTAAACATTTTTTTATCAAAATTGTAAGTTATGGACCAGTGAAGTGGTTCCATGTAAAGCAGCGCCCCCCAACCTTTGGGTACCAGGGATCAGTTCCGTGAAGAGAGTTTTTTTTCTGAGGACCAGAGGAAGCATGGTTTCGCATGCTGCCTGCATCCCATAGATGGGGCTTCTCCTGTTTGTACAACCCAGTTGCTAGCATGCCATGGCCCGGTGCCAGTCCGTGGACCGGAGGGTTGGGAATCCCAATGTAAAGAACACACATATGCAATTAATAAACCATATATGTACAAAATTGAATTGATGGAAGATATCTGATAGATGTTAGATTTCCTTCTCAGTAAGCAAAAATCATCTTCCTCCCACGTGTTATTGCAGTAATAAATAGCCTTAGGTCAGGGGTGTCAAACTCTCGTCACGGCAGTGTCATATAACGTATTATGACTTCTCCCCTTCGCTAAACCGGGGCGGGCGTGGCCAGAGCGTGATGCATCCAGCCCACAGGCCATGAGTTCGACAGCCCTAAGTGATAGGTTCAAAAGGAAGCAAAACACTTCAAATTTACCTTTTTAGCTAAAAGAATTCAAGTCCAGTAAGATCAAATGCTACGACACCTCTTACAATTGAAATTTGGTTGCTTGCATGCTTCTGATTAGCTATGGTCCCAAAAGGTAGTGGCTACATAGCTGTTTGCTTTTTGGATAGAGCTTTGATCAGTTCATTTTGATTTTTTGGTCCCTAACCTATAGACATTCCTACTGTTGATATTTCATTTGTGTCATTCAGTAATTCAACAGATTTAACCAAAAACTATTTTGATTCATAATCTTGGTTGACTTGGCTTGATTTAAAACTTCTGTTTTATTCATTTACACTATTGCCAATAGTGTATCAGTTATCACTTTTCCTTCTAGGTGTGACAATGTCCGAGTATATAAGCTGGGATTGTTTTCTGGCCTATGGTGGATGTTGGCACTATTTTGTTGGATTAGTGACAAAGTATTTTGCGAGATTTGGTCATCTTTAAAATTTCCTTATTTACACTGCGTATGGTGAGTCCTAGATTTATTCTTTATTAAAAACAGATCTTGCATAAGGTGTTTTTGGTGATTAGTTTGTTCCATGAATCATTCAAGTTAGACAGCATTAACAAAATAAATTCTGGCAGAAAAATATATTTCTGCTCCCCCATTTGTGCTCTGACAGTAGCATATCAGGGTGTTTTAAGATTTCCAAAAAAGAAAAGCTGGGCCTCCTTCCATAACTAGAGGCTGATATTTTTGGGTGGAAGTGCTACAAATGACAATAGGCTGAACAATGACATGAGAGCAGAGGGATTACATGAGGGGCAAAGATTTTTCTGAGATTTTGCAGGGATGCTATATCTAGGGGTGGAATATTGAAAGGACAATGCTGAAAGTCTGTTCTAAAGTTTAAACTAGGAATGTCCAACTTTGACAACTTTAACATCTGTTGACTTCAACTCCCAGAATTCCCCAACTAGCTATACTGACTGAGGAATTCTGGGAGTTAAAATCCACAAGTCTCAGAGTTGTCAGGATTGGACACCTCTGTTTTAAAACATGATTCCCCAGCTACAATCATTATTAAAAATAGTCCAGTGGTTCCAAGTGGCCCATAAAGCAAGGATTACCTTCATTTCTGCTTTAAATGCTGATTTGAACCCTATTTCCCATAAATCAGAGACTCAGTACTCAGAAAATCAACTGGTTCATAATTGCAAACTGTCAAATAAGCATCTCTGAGAAAGGAAGTTAATTTGCCTTCTTTCCAGAGGTGAAAAAAATTGCTGATGCACATATAAATGTGTTAACATCCTCGAGTTGAACCCTGAGATCCAAGCTTGCCTTCACAATGCACACAGTCTGTTTTACGCCCTGTTTCCAGAGTGCAACAGATGGCAGAGCAGCTACTGAACATTTTCTGGGTTGCTGTGTGAGTAGTACAAAAACTTTTACAAAAGCTCTCCCATTTCTTGAGGAAGCTTCGTAGTTTCTCTTCCATACAAAAGTGTGTAAGTTTACTACTTCCACTGACCTCAAGCGTTGCCTCTCCTTGTGAAGCAATGTAGAGAGGACCAGCAAAAATGATTAGGGGGCTGGAATTAGGCATGTCTCTAGTCTAATGAAAAGAAGGACTGGGGGGACTTGATAGCATCCTTCCAAAATTTGTAGGGGGTTCCCACAAATATGAGGGAGGTCAAACATTTCCAAAGCACCAAAAGGCAAGACAAGAAACAACAATGGATGGATGGAAACTAACAATGAATGGATGGAAACTAACCAAGGAAAGAGGCAACCTAGAACTAAGAAATTTCCTAATGGTGAGAGCAATCAACCAGCGGAACAGCTTTTGCCTTCAAAAGTTGTGGGTAGCTCCATAACTGAAGGTTTCAAAACAAACAAACAAAAAACAAAACAAAACCAAGACTGGACAACCATTTGTCTAAAATGATATAGGGTTTCCGGCTCTAGCTCTGTCAGGGTGTTGGACTAGAAGACCTCCAAGGTCCCTTCCACCTGGAATAATTCTATGTTTTAAGACCTGAAATCGAAGCAAACCGTAACCCTTTTGCTTCTCTCTCTTCCAGGCACATCCTCATCTGTATTGCAGCTTACCTGGGCTGTGTCTGCTTTGCCTATTTTGATGCTGTCTCTGAGATCCCCGAACAAGGCCCCGTCATCAAGTTCTGGCCCAGTGAGAAGTGGGCATTCATCGGGGTGCCCTACGTTACTCTCCTCTGTGCTCACAAGAAGTCTCCCCTCAAGATTACTTGAAAGGCATTGGAAGCGTCCTGTCCTCTTTAACTGCTGTTTCTTCAAAAGGCCCGAATCTCCAGCGAGAAGATTGCCCAAGAGGGGGAGGTCCTTGCGGAAGCAAAGGGCACCCAATGAGGGGGTCAGAGCAGAATCTCAAAAAAAGTTTGTTCTGAAGGGCCTAAGAAATGCCTGAATCCGTCCAATGAGGAAGCATGGAAAACAGAAAGCCTGTATTTCCACAAGTGCACCTCCCTTCCCCTCCAAAAAAGTAAAGTTATTTCTCTTCTGCTTTGACTACCTGTCACACTCTCAGTGGGCAAGGAACTAGGTGGCATCTTACCCTGCCACAATAAGCAAGGGTGTCTGTCTCTGCAGGTGTGTTGTTGGCTGTGTTCTGGTTGGGAAATAATCACCAGATTTGTGTATTAAGGATTTAATAGAATTGTTTTGCAGCTGTTCCCTCCTCTGCTGCCGGTGTATATTTACACATTAATTGAGCAAATGAAAATCCCTTTAAACTTGGCGGTCAGTTTAAGAGGAGTACAATCCTTGAGAAGCTGGCTCTCTTCTTAATCCATCAAAATATGATTAACATACGACAGTGGTTGTTGTTTTTTCAATCCATATATAATAGTTCACTCTTTGGAGACTTGTTTACTGCAAGATGTGGGAGAAAAGTCAGTGAAGATAAAAAAAATGTCTTTGAAATGACTGTTGTGAGGCTTTACTTGGTCTCCAGGCAGTTAAGTAATATTTCAACCGAGTTCTCGGAAGGAGAGCAATTCAGCAATCTACCCGATTTCTGCAAAAAAACAACAACCAAACAGTTTATCTCTTAATCTCTATTTTAATTCCATGTTCTTTGCAAGCAAACAAATGAACTTGGAAAGGTTTGAGTTTAATTATCCATCTGGGTTTGGTTTTTCTGTTTGTTTTTTTGCCTGTTGTATCCATGACACACTTTTAGGAGATAGGTTATGTAGAGAGCAATCAAGCCTCATTATTCACTTCCATTTTTAAGCAGATATCATTAAATGTCAAGGGCAGTGAAAAAATAGGGCTTTGGCTTCTGCAGGTGTTTGAAAGCTTCTTAAATTGTGCATGAGTTTGGGTGTTTCCCAGATTCTGAAATATTTGAACATTTGTTAAAATACCTGTTAGTGAGTCTGTGAAATCAAAATGATGCTCATGGCCATGTGGTTAAAAGTTTAGCCCTGCCCCCTTTTTTTGTGATGCAAGAGAAAAAAAAGGGACTTCAATTATCTCACTATTTATTTATTTATTTTTTGACTGACCCTGTAGATGATCCTGCAGTCAGGCCTATTAATTTGGAGGTTTTAACGCTGCTTTTGAAAGAATCCTCTCTTTTGTATTTAAATGCTTTAAATTTAAGATGTGGGCTGGTATAAGACGAGATGTCGGACAAATAATCAGCCACGGCTTAGTAGTTTGGGCGGGAAAAGAAAATACAGGCTTCAAATAAGTTGTTGTTTTTTTCTAGCATATGCAAAAACAAAAGCATGCATTTCTATCCCTGGATACAAAGCCAAGATACAGTTGTAAACAAGAAAAAAAAACCATTTCTTGCAATCAAAGTTTCACAGTTGCTGATGGACTAAGCTGGGTAAATATCTGTGCTTGATTGTGGAATTATACTGGACGTTTTGTTCCTTTGGCAGTGACTGCTCAGTTCCTTGATGCAGTGCCAGAAATGTTGCACGCAGCATTAAATAAATGGGGCCATCTTTCCCAGTTGGGAGCCACTGGCTGTATAGAACTTTTCCAAAGTGAGTTGATTGAGACAGCTTTATCACCGTGGGGAAGCTCTGGACTGGCCTACTTCCATGCCTGTTTGTGAGTGAGTGCCTCAAGGCTCTGTCATCATGGCCTGGTCCCCCATTTTAGGACAAGGCAATTCATTGCTCCCCCTTTGAGCCACAGAGATTGGGTTCCTGCAGTTGAAGAATGGAAGACACATTTCTATTTTTCAAAGTTGGGACAGTCTACCTTGGTGATTATCAAGAGAAGTTTTCCCCTTGAGGCACATGTCATTGGCCAACCGGTGGCAAAATGAATGCCGATGAAGTCAACAGCACAGCAATGATACAGTTGTATTTTGCCAGTTCCTCCATCTCTTGCCAGCTGATTACCAGCACAGACCTTAATCCCATACAATTTTGGGTTGCCTTGAGTTGGAACGAGCTCTGATTTCTGAGTGATTTGAGGCAGCTATTTGAGGCCTTTGGGTTGTTATAGGGGGGATAGGCAAGAGGTTTGTTCGCAAGTTATTGGTATTCCTAAATGATTGCCAGGGGTTCACACCCGTTTTGCTTCAAGGTGTTTCAGGTTTATTGGGAGGACTCTGAAAAATGCAGTTGACAGAGCTAAGAATGGGATGGAGATTGGTGGAAGAACAGAAGGTTAAAGGATGATTCCCCCCCTTTTTAAAAAACAAACAAACCAACAATTAAGGAAATCGTCCTGCTAAAATTTGGCAGTTGTTACATCATTGAACCAGCAGCAAAATTCGTAGTTTTCTGGATATTGTAAAATGCGTGATTAAAGGCCACAGATATCTTTATTTTTATTTTCTTTTATTTAAAAAGTTACCTATTTTTCCCTTAGTTTGCAATTCTCAATTGCTATTCCTGTCAAGCTTTGAATCTTGAAATATTTGTTTACAGCGTTACCAGAAAATAAAAATAGAATCAGTAATACTTCTTATCAAATTACTTTAGCAATTTGGGACCCAAGCTTTTGAGTTTGGGAAATAATGCTTTTAGATTAGACAGTCTCATAGAATTATTTAAGTATTTTCTTTGATGGTTTCTGTCCTGTATCAGCAACATCAAAAAACAGTTACAACTTCTGGTAATCATCTATATACATTTGACATGAAGTTGGCCTGTTTGAAGAACTTGCTCAAGGCTGTACAGATGATCTGAAAATACGAAAGTGAACATGAATGAAATGTAAAATTTCTTCCTTGTATGTGTCTCATTTGGGGGGGGGGGGAGTATGGAGATGATTTTTCTAGTAAACAAGTAATCGTGGGCATTGTTTAATTAGAGTAATTCTAGTATGCAACTGTTCAATTATACCAACAAAAAGTATTTTCCATCTCATTCGGGGAGGGGTGTGTGAATTTTCTTGACTTTACTTGCAACTGTGCAGTTATTTCTTTCTCTTAAATACTTTTATGTGTAGCACATTCTGTGGTGACATATGTTAGGCTGAGAACACATTTTCATATGGCTGCTTTGTTTTTTCTTTTTCTTTTTAAAGGTTAGGAGACCCGATCATTCTCAGGTAATAACAATGAGTCTGAAAGCACCTGTGCTGTGCTTCTTTATTTTATACATAATAGTGACAAATTTTCTCTGGGTTGTAACCACTTGATTAAGGTCTCAAGCTTTGATGTCTTGATGGTATTTTGAATTTCAGTAGGTTTTTATGCAAAATCCACTTGGTTTTCTGTTGATGAAACAAGTGACTTCATTGTTGTACTGTAAAAAAGTACTTCCTTTGGAACATCTTTCTTAAAAGTGAGTTTGAAATATTAGCGATAATCTAGAAAAGTGGTCTCCACAAACTTCTTTTATTCTGTACCCTTATCAATAAAACATTTTTGATCATGCCCTCCCAATATATATCTGTTTATTGATTTATAAATGATATCCATGTACTTTGTATCAATATGTACATTATAAAACATAGACCCTTGATATAGTTTGTATACTTTTAGAATAGATTAATTTCCTATTTTTGGATAAAAATAAACACAATAGATATTTTAATATTTTCTTCCTGAACCTCAATGCATAATTTTGCACACCTCTGGGGTATAGGCATACCACTTTGGAAACCACAGATGTAGAGAACTGGATATACATGCAATTCCTGTTTTCATCTTTCATGGCTGTTGCCTGGTATGAGGCAAATGGTAGTTGATGCTCTCATCATAGACATAAGGTATTTTGGCAGCGTTCACACCCATATTTAGAGAAAACAGGCAGGACTATTAAATGGATGATAAGACATATTAAAACTGGATTAAAATTGGATATGTTTTGGAATGGTAATTGCAATAAATTATAATACATTATATTTAAGGTGAGTAATAACTTATGATTTTTTTTTTATGGTACATGGAACTTTGAAGGATTCCTTAAAACACAAGAGAGGCAGGGTTAGCATGTGTAGAACAAATGGAAGAAAATTGTGCCATTTAAAGGCTCTTTAAAGGGAAAGCAATTTTGAAGCTAGAAATCTCTTCAGTTTTGCTTGGATACCAAAAAAAACCCCAAGAGGCTTTGTCTTTTTAATTGCATACTCAAAAGTGCATCCTACTGAATTAAATCAAATTTAATATGAATTAAGTGTGTGGTTTGGTTTGAAAAATTTCCTAATTAAAAGCAATCAGGAGAAAATCCAACTTTGTGCAAATAGAGTTTTGTTTTGTCTTTGGAAAATCTCCATCATCCAGGTCATGGTTATCCCAAAGGTGCTTTTCCAAAAGGCAACTGGACTTTTTGTTTTTCTTTGAAGACATTTTGCTTCTCATCCAAGAAGTTTCTTCAGTTCTGTAGTAGACATTTGTTCCTCTTGCTCAACACAGCCTGGTGGTTTAAGAATGCTTGAAATTGGCAGAGGGAAAGGCAGGCAGATTTCTATTACAATCACACTTAATGTTGAGTCTGCAGTTGGATTTCATCCCCATTTTTATATTACTTAAATGTATGTTCTTCCTATCAATATTGAGGATCTGTTCAGGATGGTATCTGTTGGTGGTATTTGTATTTTTAATGTTAGAACAACTCAAGTAGTGCAGGATCAGAAGATGTGGAAAGATAGGGCCCATAGAATTGCCTAGAGTCAGAGAGGGCTGATTGGATAATATAATTATCATCCTCAAACTTATTGTCTGGGCACAGAATTTTCAGCATATGGAATACAGCCCTGTTTAAATTTTTTCCCCCATGTCTTACATCCCCAAAGTTTACCAAATCTCATGTTCCTTATCCATGCTATTTTTTCTCTTGTTTTTAAATGATTTTGTATTTGTAAACCATCCAGAGTCATAGGAATCAAGTAGCATATAAATTTAAGAAATTGTTATGATTGGTCACACAGTCAGACGTTTAGACTGGATTTGGCATTTTTGTTCACTTACGGAATCCTTCCCAAAAATTTGGGATTATTTTTTTTTTGTATTTATTTATTTATTTGCTATAAGGTTAAAAGTTACATCACAGGGAGGGGAGATAAAACTGGTACAAGTAAAGCTGACTTTTTCAATTAACCAAGGATGGTTTCATCAACACTAATCAAGTGGTGCTTCAGGTGTTTTGGGACATATAAGGTACATATTAGCATTGGTACTACCTTTGCTTTATTTTGCCACAATCATTCTACTGGCAGGTTTTTATACTTCATGATATTCTCCAATTCTTTTTATTCTCTTCTGTTATCTTCAGGTATTTCAACAGCCACTCTAGATTTTTTTTTGTCTTAATGACAGTTGTTAAATTTGGGTGTTTATGTGGTAGATGCTTGTTTATTTAAATTCTAAAGTCCCAGTGCACTTTAACGTCTTTCCTTTTCTATTACTTTGTCTATTTTGTGCTCCCACCTGTCAGTGGTGTATTAATTAAGCACACTAAGCATGTGCTTAGGGCACTTATGGCTTTGTTTGTACAATGAAATCAAGTTTGACACCCTTGTTCTTTGTGATACATGTAGTCCTCAACTTATGACCACAATTGAGCCCAAAATTTATGTTGCTAAGTGAGAAATTTAAGTGAGTTTTGCCCCCGTTTTATGGCTTTTCTTGCCATGTTTTTTAGTGAATCACCGCAGTTGTTAAGTTAGTAACATGGTTGTTAAGTGAATCTGGCTTCCCCATGGACTTCGCTGGCTAGAAGGTCGCCAGACATGGCCCCTGCCACCGTCATAAATATGAGTCAGTTGTCAGGCATCCGAATGTAAATCCCATGATCCTAGGGATGCTGCAATGGTCATAAGTCACTTTTTTCAGTGCCGTCGTAACCCCAAAAGGTCACTAAATGAACTGTTGTGAGTCAAGGACTACCTGTACTTTCCTGCCTTTACCCACAATGACTGTTCTTAATCATATTACCTCATTCACAAAATAAGCTTTTGGTGGGACGGGTGATTTTTTTGGTGGCCCGTGAAAGTGCCGCACACATGTTAGCATTCAGATGAACAAAAAATGCTACATTTGCTGTTACGACGGTTCCCTTACGACCTTTCTGTGGGAAGGAAGCCCTCAGTTCCACAAGAGGGCAGTGTTGAACTAAATTTAAGCTTTTCAGTGATCAGGAATGCAAGTTAAGGAGTAGCTAAAGCAGCACAATAGACAGTCTTATATACTTATAAGGTACATTTCACATTTGTACCTATACATTTAGCATTTCACATGCTAAAAAAAAAAAAAAAACAACGCTAGTTCTCCAAGCAAATTTCTTGGGAAGAGTTTCTGCTTCCTTCTGCCTCCCTCGCCCATTCTCTTTCACTCCTCCTCCTCCTGAAAATTCAACTACAGGGAGGTGTCCATCTGAAAAGGATCATGAGGGCAAATTAGGAAACAATGCACATTACTCAGAACTTGTGACTCTTTGCGTGTGTGTATTCTTGCTTTAATATAGCTTTGTTCTGATACTTTATGGCAGGACTGTCAAACTTGCGGTCCACAGGCCAGATGCGTCACAAACTGGCCACGCAAAGGAGGAAAAAGTTGTGATATGTCACGTGACTCCGCCGTGATGATGCGAATTTGATACCCCTGCTTTACGGAGTTTCAGAACTGCTCCAAATCCTAACACTATCTAATACTGAAGCTAATGGCTGAATGGAAGGTATCCACATCCTATTTACTGTAATAGTAAATGGCAAAATGAGTGAACTGATTTTTGTATAGAAGAAGCTGATTTTTCTGCCCTGATTTAACATTATTTGCAAAATGATGTCATTGCCCTTCCGTAAATGGCTGAAAGTAATGTAACTAGCATCAGTTTTGATGGTTGGACGACAGCCAAAGATATCTAAAAGCAATTCCAGGCTTTTAATTGTCCTATTTTAGAATAGATTTTTATGGAGTCAGTAAATGAAATGCATTTTGCAGGAAGAGCTAAAAAGGGCAAGCCAACCCTTTCTGAAGGAAGGTCTGACTAGTCCATTTTTCTTTCAGTGAAGTTATGACAATGAATATAATATGTGAGCATTTAATCCTTTTTAAAAAAAACCTGCAATGCCATATCTATGTACTTGGGAAATAGCATCTCTGATTTAGGAGGACATATATTCAGGGGTGGGATTCAGCCGGTACGGACCAGTTTGGGCAAACTGGTAGTTCCAATGATAGTTTAGCCCGCCCACCCCTGTGCTATCCTGTCCTATATTTCCTTTGTTTGTAGCCCAACTGATTGGTGTGACAGTGAGGATTGCCACACCTCAGCTGTTTTTACTCACTGGGGTTGCAGTAAAAGGTAAGTGTTCTTGCTATTTTCAAATGCAACGCGTGCGTGCTCACCAAACTGGTTGAATCCCACCACTGCATACGTTGCATTCACTAAGGATATTGCTCTGATCTATATTACCATAACATTATATTAGCATAACATTTACATGTGAGTAAAATAACACCAGAGGAGACAAGCATTCTGCATCATAAGATATTGCACAGAGGTCTAGTGCTATTTAGCCAAAAGTGGTAACTAATATTAGCGAGATAAAGCGGTTCGTTCCATAGTTGGCACCTGTCACTCACAGATAATGTGGCTGTCTAACAAATTCCTAGTTCTGGAATTGGCTGACATGCCGCCTAAAGCATATCTAAATCACCCCATGCTGAAAGGCCTGAATAAATGGAATGTAGCTTTTGTTTCCCAACAAATTCTCTCCCGTGTAATCCCATTTATGCAATCGCACAATTGTTGCAAACTAGACAGCCTTTCATTCTGCCAATAGTCATTAGGGGAGATGGGCTTGCTCACTAGATCAGTTCTGATTTGCTGGCTAGTTCCTGAAACAGCAGAAATGGCACAAGGGACAAAGCAACGATCTCTTTCTTCTGAAAGAAGATGGCTTTTGGTTGTCTCTGTCTTCTACGAAAGCCAGGGAGGCAACCAACAAAGATCAAGGGAGGCAAGCTGGCCTGCCTATCAACATCCAACCAGGTGGCCCAGATGGCTTCTCTCCAAGCACGGTCTCTGCAATTTATTTTGAACATGCACTCAGACACAAGTGGATAATAAGCAGCTAGTTTAGCTTGACTGTGAATTTTACTTAGAACATTTTCTGTGGTGGCCTTCCAGTGCTCCTTTTCATATTAAAAACAAGACCTATTTTATAGCCAATGATTTGACTTCATTCTTGCTTTAATAAGGGAGTTTCTTATTTTAAAAAATTCCCGTGTTCAAGTTTACTTGGTTTCCTGCCTGATACCTGGAAAGGAAACTTGGTTTCCTGCCAGAGCAGGGGGTTGGACTAGAAGACCCCAAAGCTTCCCTCCCAGCTCTGTTATTTTGTTCCTCAGCAACACAACTAGCTTTTGTTTCAGCGTTGGCATGCGGTTTCTTGAGTTCTACATTTCTAAGTGTGGGAGGGAATTGCAAAGTATCTGCCTTTCTAATTTTCTCCCTTTATGCTGGCCTGGAGAAATGGGTCCTTGGTAGAAGGGCACCAAATTCAGCTGAACAGACTGGAAGGATCCAAGATGGATATTAGAAAGGCTTGGACGAAGGAGACTGATGGGGTCCTTGGTGCTCTCTGAGCTTGGCTGTTTTCTTGCTGATGTTTCATTACCAACCAGGTAACGTCCTCAGCCTGTGAGATTTGATATTATCTATCCCACCCCCTAGAAAATTTTGTTTATTTTTAAATGATTTCTTTATTTAAATCTTTCTTTTTAAAATAAACATTTCCTGTTGGACAAACTCCCTCTGCCTCTTGCTTTAGGGCAGGGGTGTCAAACTCATGTCGTCATGTCATGTGACATATTGTGACTTTTCCCCCCTTCACTGAATTGGGGTTGGGCATGGCCAGCACGTGATGAATCCAGCTGTGGGCTGTGAGGACATGGTGGAAAATGGAATTAAATATCATGGACACCCCAGGACAGTCTATGAACGAAGCAGGCCTGTAGGGAAGACTGCCAAATGTAAATACTGTTTAATGACTATGCAAAGTTATGAAGCCATGGTGGTGCAGTGATTAGAGTACAGTACTGCAGGCTACTTCTGTTGACTGCTGGCTGACTGCAGTTTGGCAGTTCAAATCTCACCAGGCTCAAGGTTGATGCAGCCTTCCATCTTTCTGAGGTGGGTAAAATGAGGGGCCAGATTTTAAATTGCTTAAAAAGGGCTGTAAAAACACTGTGAAGTGGTATACAAGTCTAAGTGCTATTGCTATGAAGGCACTGAAAAATTAATTTTACGATAAGTTCTTACACTTATGACTGTCAGAGTCCATCTATGCTCAAGCGTTTGACATTCGGGTACTTTGCAACTGACAGGCACTTATCCTTATTGCAGTGTCTCATGATGACATTAATTGTTTATTTGCACATTTTACATTCTGGCTTCTGACTTGTAGAATCAGTGGGAGAAGCAGCAGGCAATAAAATCACAGTTATGTGATGTCTCACTTAAGAATTTGTAGTGATTTGCTTCACAACAGCGGCAGAAGTGAGATTGTAAGCCCATCATGGACATCTGACCTTTCACTTGGTGACTGGGCCACTTAGTGTCACAGGTGCTGGTCCTAACTGTCGCAAAGTGAGGACTGTGTATAATTTGAGCATTCTTCAGCAGAAACCTTGTTTGTAACCATATGTACGGACAAAATTGTTGCAGTGAAGATAAAGATTCCTGCCTAAGCAAGGAACTTTGAAAATATTTGAAGCATTTGCGTGAGTAGTTTGGGTATCATTCTTTTTTCAGAGTAGTAATGGAGTTAATTGTCATGCTATGTTCCCCACATTTGAAACCAATAGGTGGAGAAGTCCTTTCCAAAGACTAAGGCGCTTCTGAGAAATTTAAGACTACGCTGAGAAACTTTCAATATTTCTGTATTAAAATGACAAGTCTGCCATGTTTGGCCACCCCAATCAATCCAGCCTTATTAAAAAGCAGCAGAAAATGAAATATTAAATATATTTGAGTGAAAAGAACAGACAAAATCCAATGTTTCAAGGCTCACCCAAGGTTCTCTAAATAAAATAAGGTTTCAAAAATTATATTAGCGTTAGTCACAAATAACATAATTACATCCACAGGCAATGCAGAACAGCTGTTTCAACACATCTGGTGAACACTAAGTCAGGTCAAGTGCTGCTATCGGTTCAGAATGCGTATATGCCAAAGCGAAAAGCACATGGCTAGGAAATAAATAAAAAGTGCATGATTCACTGACTCATGATGGTTTGACCCAATTGTCTGTGCCACATGAATATGAACTTGGTGTTTAACGTTCCTTCTGAATCTGCAATGGGCTTGTAGGTTTTGCAGACATTGGACTTTGCAACAAAGGCTTGGGGTACATGATATATCCTTGTCCCAAAGGTGCTTTTTTTACCAAGAGACAAGTAGACTTCCTGGTTTTTCTTTGAAGATACTTCATTTCTCATCCAAGAAGCTTCTTCAGCTCTGAAGAACCTTCTTGAATGAGAAGTGTGAAGCATCTTCAAAGAAAAAAACAACCATTACTTGGATGACTGAGAATCTCCCAAGCCCCTGGTCCATGACTTGCACTGGTCTGTGGCATGCCAGAAACTGGGCCACGCAAACAAGGGAAGCCCCATCTATGGGATGCAGACAGCATGGGAAAACACGCCCCTCTGGTCCGCAGAAAAACCTCTTTCCACCAAACTGTTCCCTGGTGCACAAAAGGTTGGGGGTGTGTGTGTGTGACACTGTTTTAGTGTATGGTAAATGTACGGTAACTATTGTCTATTTGGGGTTTGCACTAGAAAAAGTTAAGCAGGTTTTTAGCTAGTGACTTAAGCTGATGCTAGTACCTTAAACTGATGTTGCTTGAGCAATAAGAATATTTAAAATTCTGTCCTTGGATTACTGTACCATGTACTGTTTGCTACAGCAATTTAAAAGAAACAAACCAACCAACCCAAAAATAACTGCTAAGGAAGCTAAAAGATGTCAGTGTTTGCAAGACAGCTCACACTTCCAAATTAAATTTCACAACTGCAAATATTATTAGCTTCTGCAATGTAATAAAATGGGTTCTCCAAATAACTTGGGAGCCTTTGGGATACAGGAAGCCCACAACTTACAATCCTTTGTTCAGTGGCCATTTGAAGTTGCAACAGTACCCAGGGTCACATGATCCCCATTTGCGACCTTCTGACCAGTGAAGTCAATGGGGGGGGGAGGGCAGATTCACTTTACAACCATGTTACTAGCACAACAGTGCAGTGAACCACTTAACAAGCGTGATTAGAAAAAGGTCGTAAAATGGGGCAATCCTCATTTAACAACTGTCACTTAGTGATAGAAATGTTCCGCTCAGTTGTGATTATAGGTTGAGGACTATCTGTATTACCGAGTATTAGTGAAACATGTTGCAAGCTTTGGGAGAGATTTAAGGAGGTCCCAAACTACAAAACCAGGACTTTGCTAAACTACAACTTTCACCAAATGGCAGAAAATGCCGCTCTAGGTCCCTGTGCTCACTTGATCCCTCAATAATTCCTTCCCTGTTTACAACCACTTGTAGAACACAGCAGTACCTTGCTACCTGGTTCCCTTCAGTATCAGGTTTGAGCTGATTGAGATTCTGTGGCCGCCCTCCGCCCTCTTCGAAGGCTTGAGATAGGATGCCTGTCATGAAATAAGCTTAATGACAGCCGATGTTAAGGCCATCTTATGCTAAACATGCTATTTTTGTTTGCTCGTGAGCTATTTTGGTTGGGTGACCAGGACAATGACTGGCTCACCGGTGGGAGGTATAAAGTCCAACCCAACCGGTTGTTTATCTGGAACTTTGAAAACGGCATCATATTCCCTGTGAGGCTAAAACAACAACAACTGCATTGCTAATTATGTCCACAAAGTGGTTACTGAGCATCAACTCGGGATGTTTCTGGACTGTCTGATTTAGAGAGCCCAGTTCCATTCTTGCTGCTAAGCAGCTTTTATCTAAAAATATCAAGGGCCAACTTGGCTGCTGGGAATTGGTTCCTCTGCAGATTTCAATCTTCTCTACCTTTTCCATCATGACCTAAAAGTGGAGGGCAGAATTGCATGTTATTAAAATTGCACGTGCCTCCTGCAAGAGCCATCCCCCTCACATCTTCCTCCCTCTCTCCGTCCCATTATCATCCCGTTTGAACTGAAACAAGGAAAACAAAACAAAACAAAACACCAAAGCCTTGTTTAAATCATTCCCTTTAAAAATATATATATATTCATTTATTTATAGTACTTAACAGGAATACAGAGCAGGAGTGTGGAAAACTGTATGCAAACCACAATGATTAAAATCCAGCATTTATAGCCATACATTGAAGAAGATATATTTATAGATCGAGCTTTTATTTTTTTAAACACTATACAACCCTGTTTCATGATAAAAAAAATAGTAGTTCTATCGTACTAATTTCAGGGGTGGGATTCTACCAGTTCGCACCTATTCGCCAGAACCGGTTGTTAACATTCTTAACAGTTTGGAGAACCGGTCGTTAGAAGAAATTACTGGTCTAATCCTGTAAGGAAGGCAGGAAGGAAACATTCTGGTGTTGCTTACAGAAACTGCCTCTCCGTTAACCCTTGTTGCATTCTTGGCAGGACTAGACTTCCTGTCTCAGGAACCTCTCTGGAGTTTCTTCCCCTCCTTTGCTGGTACTTTGGTTGCGTGGAGTGACCATTTAAAGTTACAATGGCACTGAAAAAAGTGACTTATGACCGTTTTTCTTACGTTTTTCTTACTTATGACTGTTACGGCATCCCCACAGTCATGAGAGGCCAGGAGAGGAGATGCATGCCTCGATGTGAGTGATATTGAGTTGGCCACGCCCAGTGAATAACATGATCACCAAGCCAGGTCCACCCAGTCACATGACCACCAAGCCACGCCCACAGAACCAGTTGTTAAAAATTTGAATCCCACCCCTATTTTCATACAATATCTAACAATAAACACACATAATAAAATCCGTATCAGGGGATAGCATACATTTTATCTTAAGATATTAACCAACAATCCATAGCTTCAAATGAATATTTTCCCTTAAAATTAAATTCCCTTGGGCTTTAAGATTGTCGTTTGCAATGTTTCATCACGCATGTTTCATCTTTATTGACCCTGTGAAATGGTCCTTCCAATGAAATCCACAGGGTATTTCACAGTGATTAAAGATGACCCCTGCTGGTTCTGAAATTAAAACCACACAAACACACATACACATTTATTTGAAGCACTAGTCTGAATTCAGAAATAAAATCATTCAAATTATGCTGCTTCTCTATATTCAAAATATAACAAGAAGAAATTGATTGTACATGCAGAGATCCAATGGCAATGATATTTTTCTCTTACAACACAAATTATTATTCCAGCCCAACTTCTGGAATAATATAACTATGTATGTGTGTATATATTTGTGTATGTATGCATGTATGATTTCAACTGGGATGCAAGCAGTTTTATTCAAACTAAAAAATAAGTGATATTTGGGGATTGCCCATGGAAGCTTTTCAGAAAATCCCTTTAAAATCTCTTTACATTTTTTATTTGATTCGGCAAGGCAATTAAAAAAACAACTGTCTACAGATTGTCCTGGTATTAAAATATAACCAAACAACTTCTGAGACTGATTTATTAAATTAGTTAAAATTAATCCTAGACTTTGGATGTCCGACATTGCAATTGATGCAAAGTGAATTCTTCTTTGCTTATTACTCTAATGTAATGATGCACGGAATTATGACCTAACACTGAGTTAATCAACAATAATAATCCATATATTCTGGAACGTTAGAGCAATGGGAACTGGTTCAAACTCATTACAGCATTTCAAAGGGCCTCATTAACAAATGCTACACATACTTTCCAGGTGCAGAATATCTCATGTTCGGTTTCCATCATGTCAGGTCATGTAAACCAGACAGGAAACATAGCTAGATGCACTAATTCTACTTTACTGTAAGGCGAAGTTCACAGAATCTTGCAAGCCTGAGAATACAAGCATCCCGCCACCACATTTAACGGCTCGATCCATTAGGGCAGGGCTCTCCAACTTTGGCAACTGGAAGACTTGTGGACTTCAACTCTCAGAATTCCTCAGCCAGCTGGTTGAAGTCCACAAGTCTTAAAAGTTTCCAAGTTTGGAGAGCCCTGCATTAGGGCGATTCCTTTCTAAGTTTCTTTCTCTGACCGTTAAGCCACTGGAGGCTCCTGCTTCTCTTCTCTGAGAGTTTCCTAGGCAGCATCTCTTTCCCACATCTTCCAAGGTCATCCACACAGGACATTATCACAAACATCTTTCCTTGGGAATACTAGGTGTGACTCGGTATCTCTGATATAACTTGTTGGTGGGAATAATATTGAACTACAGTTCTTCTTTCATTTATATTTCTTAATGGCTTCTTAATGGCTTGAAGGAAGAGTAAAGGGTTCTAGGCACAAGGAGTGGGAGAATTTACACGCCCTGAGGAACTGAACTGAATAACTCAAGCTAATTTCCAGGGAAAACACAACAACTACTTGGAATTCCTAAAGACAGGTGGCAGCTAAAAAGACCAAAGGAGTATCTTTTTAGCTTCCAGAAAAAGGGAGTGGGTGGGGGGGAAACAGTGCATTCCTTAAGTGCCTAGATAATCACCTGGCAGCCCAAAGTTGTTGGAGTGCAAGAATATTACTGGAGAGCATGATTGATCATTCTTGGCTATGGATGTGTCCCACTGGAGAATATACATCCAGGGGGTCGGGGGAAGACCAGGGTCAAGGGGGAAATGACTGATGTATTTTAGTATCGGGTGCATCCAGCTAACACCAACATGGCCACTTCTAATAAATCAATTTTATTTTCTCTGAAAGATGTGGCTAAAGACTTATGATTTGAATGGGGGTGGATTTGTTGGAGTCCTGACAGCAGGTTGCATTCCCCAGGTTTCTTTATTACCATTGGACACCGAGGGCTCTCTTCTCAGAATTTCACTAAATAAATGCATATTTTCCTTTGGATTAAAAAAAGGCCTAGGTAAAGCATGATAAATCCACGATGTTGCCATTGCTGGATAACAATGTGCTCCTCTTTCAACACTGGGGGAACACCAAGTTAGGAGCTAGGCCAAGCGGCTCTTTCCTCAAAGCTGACCTCTCATCGAAGCGCTGGCTAAACCATACCTGCTTAGCTTCTCAGATCAGCCAAAGGCAGCCACACCAATTGACGTTTAAAACCAGGGAGGAGGTGGCAAATGTTTAATCAGATAAATACACAGAGCAGGAAGTAAATAACTCTGGTGTGAGAGTTTGCATGCCTCTATTATCTGCGTGAGAGTTGTGTATCTGGACAATCGTTGTGTCAGTTTTAAGTCCTCACCCAACTGGTTTCAGGACTTTTAGTTCTTCAGGAAAGTATCCCCCAGGAATATCAAAGCCATAGAAACTAAGCAATGGAAGGAACAGCAGTTAATGAAGGACAGCTCTCCTACATGGAGACTCTAACAATGTGTTGGAGCGGTTTGTTCCCGTGAAGGTTTCCTGCCTCTTCCAAATGCCACTGTTCCTTTCCGTAGAACCACCCACCCCATAGCTTCCTGCACAGTTGTCTCCACAAATGGTGTTTTTTTTGCAAAGCTCACTGATTTGCCAATGTGCCGTGTTTCTCCAGCCTTCCTTTCTATGACATGCAGCCCACATTCTTTAGTCATCGCCATCCTTTTGCTTCTGAAGTTTCTCCTGGTTGTGTGTGAATATAAGAAATTTAAGCCTTTGGCTTCTGGCCATGGAAGCTACTTGGAGTTTGCACATTTTTTTTCATGGTAGGCATAAGTGCGCAGCAAAACTCACCACAGCTGTGGAATAAAAAACAATATATGTGTATAGGTGTGTGGAGGTATATCTATATGCCTTCAGCTACAGTAATGTTATATCTATTAGGACATGTGGCTCTTTCATCAGCAAAGGGGGCTCCTGGAAAGCTATTTTGCTCCATTAGCCCTGACTAAGCTAAAAACTGGATTTTTTTTTTTTTAAAAAAAACTTAACTAGAGAGTAAACCAGAAGTGAGTTTCATATATTTGATGGGGCTTTCTCCCAGGTCAGTATGATTAGGCTGCCGCCAGCATAACCTCACAGAGAAAAATCTGTGAGCAAAATTCCAAGGTTTTCTTACTGATTCATTGCTTTAAATAAGAATTCTACATGAGAAAAAGTTATTTGAAAGTCTTGAGAATCTAAATAGGTTTGATCAAGTCAGGACTCAAGAAGTTATTTAAAGATGTCTAAAAGGGTTTTCATTAGCATTTGTGGCTGTAGTATGAGAAACCTAATTGGATGCTAGTTCCATTAGTTTTTTAAATCCTAATCTAAACACTTATAAACAACATCATGATACTTCTTTTGTACATTCAGACAGATGTTGAGAGAGAGAAAAGGACCCAGGTAAATCTTAAAATATCAGGGAAAAATATCAGCATGCCTATGATAAGGCTGCATTTAAAATTCACTGCCAGTAAGAAGAAGGCATACAATTTCAGGTTACAATTCTGGGGCTTATGATGAACAAATAGAGAATCCTTTTCTTTATTGACCATGGCTTAGGCTGGATTTGCACAAACACAACAAGCTATAAACCATGGCTGATTTCACACATCACGGTAAACCAAAACCAGATAAAACTCATCATAACTCAGCTCTACCAGACGTTACAAGAATATCCATTGGTTTGTCATCAGGCCTCTTCAGAGTGCCAGTGATTCTCAGTTGCACAACTCAAATCTCCAGGTAACTTATAGGTCCTGATTCACCTATCCCTTTATGGCATAAGGGTTGATTATTTTAGATGCCATCTACTTCTGTAGCGTCCACCTGTCTTATCCAATTGGACAGCATGTCTTAGGTGCTATCAATTAGATAGCATCATCTGAAAAGACATATAGTATCGACCCTGTGGAATAAGGTTCCCCTAGAAATCTGTACGACCCCCACCCTGACTCTACTGAATGAAGAATTTAAACCTTGGCCTGTGCCCCAGTCCTTGGATTGGAGTGGTTGTGGAGCCCTTCTGGACATTTTTTTCTGCAGGATCTCTGTATTATTGTATTTTTAACTGTTTCATGTAATAAGATGCCCAAGGTTGGGATGGAGTTCTCTTATTCCATCCATCCGTCAGTCAGTCAGTCAATCAATCAATCAATCAGCTAGCTCAACCATGATACCCATGGTTGATACCCACTCTTGTTTAATACCCAAGAGACAGCAGATTGTTACAATAATTATTGTGGTGACTTTCTTAATTATTTCAACACCCACAATCTTTTTTTTTTTAAAAAATAGACATACTTCTTTAACATATACTTGATTTTTCTAAG
The DNA here is from genome assembly GCA_015471245.1 of Laticauda colubrina. Taxonomy (NCBI): domain Eukaryota; kingdom Metazoa; phylum Chordata; class Lepidosauria; order Squamata; family Elapidae; genus Laticauda; species Laticauda colubrina. Next base: position 37,917,983 of record BLBF01000004.1, on the reverse strand, counting down.
AAATGCCTAGATTGCTATCCACATCTTTATACATGGAATACAACGAAAGGTTTTTAAAAAGTGCTGTAGAGAGCGAAAGTGCAAGTACAAGACAGACAAAATAGCAAAAAACATTGAAGCAATTTTCCAAAGATGTGAGGTGCCAAATTTCTATTATGCATGGATGGACCCAAGACATGATGAACACTAGTGATGGGTGGGTGACTCATAGGAATTGCACTACATTTTAACAAGATCAAGAATACAGCACAGATAACTGTTGCCCATTGTTTGCAGGCAGTTGCTGTTTCAGCCATTCTAGTTAATGCAAGGTCACAGAAACACCAAACCTTATTTGGTTTTCTATGATGCTGGAAGTGCTCCTCTTCCTGATGTTTCCAGAGGAGCAGGACATAATTTTATTTGTTGATCTAACAATCAGAGCTGCATTCAATATTTTCCAGCAGTCTTGGAAAACTCTAATTTCAGTTCAGCAGTTCCACTTTCCCACACATTTCCAAAGCTTTAGAGACAATAAAAATGAAACCACAAAGCTTTTGCAAGTAACAAAAGAAAACAAACCCACAGAATACATTCAGTTTTGCCTCTGCCACCCGTTCGCCCAGCAGTTTTAAAACTCTATTTTCAAAGCTACATAGCCTCTTAGGGATGACAAAGCAAACAATATTTAAAATGATTTAGTATTATTACAGTATTGCTGCACTTAGTAGCTGTAGAAGAGACATCAAAATCCTTAAATGAAGATTTTCTCAGTAAGCATCTCAGATGTCCTTCTGATACGATCAGGCTATAGAGAAAGAGAATAAACTGCAGAACAACAAAGGCCTTTCCAGCAAGCCCACAACCAGTCAGCAAATATGTGTAAGGCTAAAGCTTACAGATGAAGGCAGGCAGGAACATTGCTTGATTTTCTGATCCCTCATGATGTGCAACTTATTTTACAAGCTGCTGAAAAGGATTGTACACGTGGCAATACAAAAACCTCTCTTATCTGATTTGGGAAAGTTCCTTTTTCTTCTATACATAGTCATATGTTACAGTGATACAATGTCATCTGAAAATACATGAACATATTTGAATGTTAATCCACTGGGGATGCTTTAATTGTAAATATGTCTTTTATCTTTGTGAACTGCTAAGGATAGGTGATAGATAAATAGAAGATATGTAGATATAGATGATAATAAATAAATCTCACCCTCATAATTTGCGAGTAATGTTACTGGATCCAACACGATAACCTTGTTGGTTACCATTTCTCAGTTTGCATTAACTCAGTTCTAAAATTCTTCATGAGTCTCAAATGTGTGATGTACAAACTGCATCTTTCCACAACCTTGTTTGTCATATTGCTTCTGCTGCCGGTGCTGAATAACTCTTCTATCAGCTTAAAATGAATATGTACAATCTTAAGTAGGAATTGCTGTTTCCAAAGATAGATAATATTTTTTTCTATTTATAGATGCAGCTCTCTCTTTTTGATATACATATATCTGTAATATTACAGATAGATTGAAAGTCATGCATGGAACTAGATCCTAAACAGAGCCCATGCAAGAAGTTAAATATACTTATAAACAACAGTTGTACCATATCTCCAACAAATAAGCAATGAAAGCTTCTTGGAGCATATTTAAAGCTGTGAGTTTTCACTCTGCGCATCATTTTTGTTTGGTGGCAGTTACTGCATCAATTGCATTTGTCCATGTGTAATTTCAGTTCCTCTTTTTTCCTATTGTTTTAAGTTGTACAGTTCTAAAGATAGAGTTGTTTTTAGTTTTTTCTCCCTTCAGTTGTTGTTTGGTTGATTGTTGTTCCCAAAGGAGTATTTCCTTCCTATTAGATGGACACGGGGCATACAATAATCCTGTCTTCCAGAAGGACGCTGACAATCAGGAATATAAAATAGAGCCCGAACATGGTGAAACCTAGGAATTTGTTCATCTTCCATTTGCAGAGTGCAATAGAGAGGATGACAAAGAGAAGCATGATGAAGAGAAGAACAATAGCACAGAATAGCCCATTGCTGCTCACTTCCACTGGGGAGAAGTTGTTAATTACAGCATAGATGAACCATGGCAGAGGAAGGCTGTTGAAGAAAAAAAATGCCAGTAAAAGCTAGTTTTGCTGCTAATTGGAGAGTGAAGTGATATATACATATACATATAAACACACATATACACATACACGGATCATTACAATATGTTTGCAGCAGATAGGTTAAAATGACATTTCAACCTACAGAAAAGCATTGAAATGATTAACTTTCTTATTCTTAGGCTAAATAGCAGTTGGGTTCTGGGAGATAGAAGCATATTTCAAGGCAATTCCTATTACTGTGGTTAGGTAATACAATAAGGTCATCCTTGTCTGAAGCCAGGGTAGGAAATATGCAGTCTTTCAGATAAAGCAAACTATAATTCCCAGCAGCCTCCTGGTTTACCTTATTTATTTATGCCTTTATTTTATAATGTATGTATGTATGTATGTATGTATGTATGTATGTATGTATGTACGTATGTATGTATGTATGTACGTATGTATGTACGTATGTATATTAAATTTCTTTGCTGCCCATCTTGACAAGCTGACTACAGTTGGCTTACAGTCATTCAATAAAAATACCATATAAAGTGTATAAAATACCACATAAAACTTTAAAGCAATAACTAAGAACCATACATTTAAAAATTCAGATAAAATTTGATCAACCATAATGGAAATGAAGGGAACAAAATGTACAAAGAGAGAAGGTGGAGGTCTGTGTAATTCATTAACACACACACACTCTCTCTCTCCCTCCCTCTCTCCAAAACAAGAAGAAAGACTAAAATATGGGATAGCTCTTTCAGACTTTGAAGCAGAGATGAGGCATTAACATTTTACCCTATGTTGATTAATATTTAAATAAATTTACAAGAGTCAGATGCAATAGCCCTAGTCAGTTATGACTCTTCCTTTAAAAGCCCCCACTTTGGGGGCTATAGCAAGTCCTGAATGAAGTCCTGGGGATGCCTCACTCATATAACACATCTGTTGTGCTGCTTATCATCTGTAAGTCCTTGGATATTAGTGGGATTGCTTGTCTCCAATTGACTCTTCCATTAAGCAACTAGAGGTAAAAAGTTAACTGCTGTACAAAAAGGCATGTTTGACTTAGTAACCTAACCTTCAACGAAACAACAGGTGAGGTAATGCAAGGTGGAATACCACTAGCAGAGAATAAAAGGCCAGGCTATATAGGATTCTGTCAGAAGATCTCCAGTTGGCTTGTTTCCATCGGCATCTGCTGAGTATTTGCGTCTTCCCCAGCTTTGTGCATTAACACTTTTGTAACTGAGCAAGAACACAAGAGAGTGAGTTTATATTTCTCAGTGTGTAAAGCTCAAGCAGCTGTAACTATTAAAGCTTATGTAAGTTTAACAGAGAACCTTGGTATGCTGTGCATTCCCTTATTTCAATGTATCCCTGCTGACCAAAGTAATGTGCTTCAAAGTCTTAGACTTCTTGATCTATAATCTTGACTACCTGAAAGTAAAAAGTAAAGGAATGAAATATATAAGGAGATGACTTTGCAACAGTACTTACCCCACGGTGATGTCAAATATGTTACTTCCTACAGAACTGGAGACTGCCATGTCCCCTAGCCCTTTTCGTGCCACAATGACACTAGTGATTAGGTCAGGGATGGAGGTGCCAGCAGCCAAGATGGTCAAACCCATGATTTCTTCACTGATCCCGATGGTCTCTCCAACCTAAATAGAGAAAGAACTACTGAAATCATTTGCAAAATACAGGCAGTCCTCATGATCTCAATTGAGCTCAACATTTTTGTTGTTAAGTGAGACATTTGTTAAGTGAAAATTATGATCTTTTAATTTTATTTTGATAATGAGATTTCTTACCATTATAATGTTTAATTTATTTGGACAGCTGAATTTCATTGTTTGGTTCTTCCCTGTACTATAGGAGACTCTGGAAATTTATTTTGGATTGCAAAACGTAGTTTTGAAACCACTTCAGCTCTCAATCATGACACCCCCATTCCCTGTGTGTGTGTGTCACACCCAATTATCAAGGTGGAAAACTAAAATCTAAAAAAAGTAAAAGCTTTACTTTTAAAATGCCATTGGAGAAAATGCATTAGCATGCCACCTAGTGAAATATTTAAACTGCAATTTTTATTCATTTATGAAATTTGGAGGCCACTCATCTCTAAGTGACCCTAGGCAACTTACATTCAAAAATAATGTCCAATATTGAATCAATCAATGCAATTAATTAAATATAAGCCAAAACATAAGAGCAAATCCAACAAATAGCTCACCTGATGTGCCCACCAGACCATTAAATAAGAAAATATAGCTATCCAAGAGATGGATCCAAAAAATGTGAAAGGAAAAAACTTTTTGGATGACTGAAAGAGAATAATAATAAAAATGCTAAGTGTACACATTCTGTAATATCATAAGCCTTTCCACTTGAACATAGCATGTACAATACAGTGTGGTTGGGTTTATCAATTCCAAACTAAATTTCATCAAATTAATATGGTTCCCATTCATAAAAAAGTACTATATTATTTGGGATTGTATGCATTAGATAAAATTCAATTTCCTATGCCGCTATGATAGACAGAGGAAAGGTAAGTTTCTCTACTTAATAGCTATATAAAATTATGAATGCTATGATTGCATTCAGTAACTAAAAGCAAAATCCTTTTCATTCAGTTTTGAACTATTTTGTCAGAAAATGAGAAATCCATATAATAACTATAAGAAAGGACATAAACTAGTCTTTATATTTATCGTTCTATTTCTTATTAGCTTTTTTGTTCTAAAACACTGGTTTCTCATTAAAACACAGTTCTGGCAACTGGAGCTCTTCCATGTTGATAAAATTTAGGCAATTTTAGTTTTGATCCTTTTTGTAATGATTCACAATATGGAATTCACATTTTCCCCTGCTGCTGTCGAGAATAATTTGATGTGATTATATACCCCTTGTTTCCTCTATTACCAAATCACTTACAAAGAGTCAGTGAGATTTGCCAAGTTTTGTGACTATTTGTGCCAAACGTGATTTCTTTCTTTCTTTTTACCTATTGAAATCAAATTCATGTTCATCTCCAATCTTTATTACTGTATAATCACAAAGCCAGCAATTAGATACAAATTGAAAGGAAAAATGGAAGCTTAAAATAAGAACAATTAATCTAATTTTTTCATACTTGAGGAAAAATGGTGCATAGAGAGGCACAAAATTGGGCAAACCCAGGAAGATATATCTGAACGATGCTTAGATGGTAAGAATGACAAATATAAGTAATACTCTGTTAGGTAATTATTTCTAGACAGAATGGATAAAAGTCTGGAGAAAGAGCAATAAAAGAGCATGTAGCTCAAGGACTTTTTAAATGCCCCAATAAAAAGTGATGCATATAGCCCAGGGGAGTCAAACTCAAGGCCCATGGGCTGGATTTAGCCCACGGAGCTGATCTGCAAAAGGGAAGAACTGACCTGCAGTTCCTCAGCCAGTGAAAGCGGAGATTCCCGAGCTCCATTTTCGCTAGCAGAGTGCTGCAGGAGGCCGTTGCAGCCGAAAATGGAGCTTGCGAGACTCTCCATGATCAGACTCTCTGAGGGATCCGCTTACATCAGCCTGTCCCATGAGATCTGGTAGAAAAGACATGTTAGGGGAAGTTAAGGGAAATACATTTTGTGCGTTCCAGGGAACATGCCTTTTCTGCCATAGTGCTCACCTTATGGTACAACCTCCCCTCCCAGATTAGATTAGCTCCATCCCTTTTGATATTCCGGAAGCCCCTCAAGACCTAGTTATGTTTCAAACTTGGGGATCCCAGGAATCCAAAGACATGCTTCAATAGCTCCATTGCTAAGGTGGCCATTTTTCTTCTCTCTTTGCTTAGGGTTTGTATATTTGTTTTTATAACATTTTTCTTCACTTTGAATGTTTATATCTTTATATTTGTTGTTTATACATTAGTTTTTTTATTGATTGCTGTATGTTGCCCAGAGTCACCTTTTTGTGAGATGGAAAGCTATACAAATTTGATGAATAAAATAAAACCCAATCTTGCTCCGGGTGATCTGAGCGGGAAGCTGAAGAAGGGAATCTAAGTTCAAGACACCTTTTGCCTACTCTGGAAGACCATTTATTCCAAACTTTACTTTTGAAATCAGTGACTCTGAAAGGAGCTTAGATTGTGAATGGATCTTGTTAGGATTTAAAGTAATGTTAAATTATAGCAGAAGCTTTAGATTTGCTGTTGATGGAAAAATTATTGGGTGTCTCATAGTCCAGGGAGAAAATTTCTTCTGCATATGAAGTCTAATAGACATCTAAAGAAGCAGGCATGCAGACAAACATAAAAGAACTATTAATACAATATTTTATAGGTTGCCATTAAATATTTATACAGGTAAATGGCAATGTATTCACTGTTATTGTCTGCGAGGCAAGGCCTCCAAAAGCTCAAGCCAAATGTCATTTATTATGATATTTTTTTATCAAGTATTTTCTCTCCCAAGCAATCTAATGAAAGCTGAAAATGAACTTATGTACATATGCGCAATAATAGTATCAAGGCTAGATCTGTCCTTTACAAACATACTTTACAGTTCAATTCATGTATAAAAGTGAAAACAGTCATTCTCACTGGATTTCTAACGTCAGGTAGAGTCACCCATAATGGAAAAACGATAGGCAAAATAACCAGATACGTAAGCTGTTTCCGGGGCGTATCAGGCCAGGCTAGGCTGAGGGGCTGACCATCGTCCTCATCTTCCTGTTGTGGGGGAAAAAAGACAATTTAAATGAACAATGTTTTTAATTTAAAGGAAGTCTACAAGTTGCCTTCAATTGCTATTGGGAAAAAATAAAATAAACTGAAGAAAAAAATATCCAGCAATGCCATAAAATGTATACCAGATTTTGAAGGAGAATTTTGCTTATTGAGGTATATTCTATCTGTGTTCAACAATGTAAGTGGGGAGGGAAATATCTACCTTGCAACATAGACCAAATCTGGAAATAAACACCACATAAAACACTGGAACTTTATTGTTATCGGGTGTTATAACAGAATCTTGAATCAAGACTTGGCAATCTTCATTTTTTTCCTCCCTCCTTCCTTTATACCCTACACTAAGCTGATTTTTTTACATAATGGTTGTTGAATTTCTTCTTCAAGGCCATCTCCATAAGTTGGACTAAACGATTAAGAAAGTCCTTTCAAACTTCTAGGATTCTATGTAAATCAAATGCTCTTGTCCTATTGTTGGCTTTCCAAAACACTTTTTGCTGTTATGGAAATGGTGGAATAAAAAGGTATTTAGCTTTATCTAAGATTATGGTACATCTTACATTTTATGTTCAATATTCTCTAAAATATTTATTTTGCAAAAATAAAGATGAGTTTCTATAATTGATTATGTACTTGTTCCAAACACAGAATCCATTTGTCTGCATGTTTGGAAAACTATTCAAATTGTAGTTTATACTGTGCATTATATTTAACAATTATTTTCCTACTCAGACTTTCTCATGATATAGGAACAGTAATGGAATGTATGAATCAATTCTCCAAAATTATATCGCTGTACTACTAAATTTATCCTTTCAGACATGAAAACTGTACATCCTACTCAACTTAAATATATTTGCAAAAAAATTTAATGGAGAGAAAAATATTGTATTTCTTTTCCTTTCTGCCCACTATATGCTTTTCTCAAAGTCACATGTACATATATGTGTTTAGTATGTGAAATTCAACATGGGGAATAATATTTGAAAGTAGCTTTACTTTGATAAAAACCAGACAAATGCACAAAAGTTTATATAATCCAGTAACAGATTATATTTTCTATTTGGGCTTCAGTGATTCAACAAGAGTCGCTATGCAGTCACAACTTTCATACAATGTATTAAAACAAATAAACCTAACTTCCAGGACTACAGAGTACAAATGATGATGCACTATTTACATGGATAATGTGCTGGAGATGTATAAACATTATAATGATTTGATATCTAGTTTTGTAACTCCAGAAATAACCTTATTTACTCTGAGATCCTCTGAGATATATTTTGATCCAGTTGTCCCTAGAGCAGGAGTAGATTGAGAAAAATAGACTATTCCCAGGCAATATATGACTTAATGATATTTCTTCCTAAATGCAACAAAACTGGTGGTCAGAGCTTGAGAGCAGGGAGAAATCAAACTTTAATTCACTGGTCTTTTCCACAAAATAAAACAGTTGTTATTCCTTTCTTTAATGTAGATAAGCCCATGGCTGTATTGCAAGATACTCTTTTTTTCTCTCCTGAAAGAGAAAACTGATTTATTTTTTGGAACACCTTTGAGATATCAATTGGCTGAGATAATACACATAACTCTTTAATTGCAGTCATTTCAGTTTTGAGTGACAGATTCACTGTGCACACAATGGAAAAGGAGTTAAAGAACAGAATCCAACCTATTAACTCAATTAAAAACCTAGACGGAAAACTGATTTCCTCTTCATTGAAACTAATTATAGTATGGCATTAAGTACAGATTGAAATAAATTACATAAACACAGTTTGCTCTTCTGTTTATCCTTTTAAACCAAAAAATGGCTATTATGCTGCTAAAAGAAATTTAATACCAATGTTACAGGCCTTACAAAAGTCATAGTACTCCAGCTAAGACTAATGACCTCTGAATTTCACCCATTTAAATGTATATTTTCTACTCCAACACCCCCTCAAAAGCTGTTTTTAGCACTATATTGTATACACAGAATCACACAAACACAACTGCCTAGACAAAATTTAATAAAATTTCGGTTGCTTTGGTAAAAGAGGTCATACATGAATGTAGAGACACTTCCTACAAGAACTGTTACTGATATAAACTAATCAACACTCTGGTGTGCCAGGGCCCTACTGAATAACAGTTGTTCAATAACATACGTAATGATCATAACGCACATCATGAAAGCCTTGCTTCCTTGTTAGAATAAGCTGCCTGTTTCTTTTACTTAACATTATCTTTGTGATGTGATGCACATATATTTTTCTTTCCTTACTAGTTTCCATAGAAACTGATAAAAAAGGAACATCCCTGAGTATGAGGAGATGAGAATATGAAGTTGATTATTTTTAGGATAGTCATAAGCGAAAATTATTCAGCTAATTTTGAATCTCACTTTCTCTTAAAGTCAACAAATTGTTTCTTCTTTCAATAGTTCATCTCTTATTTATAAACAAATCTCTGAAACTTGTCATTTCAGTCCTGATCAATAAAACTCCTCCATTAAGGGTTACCAGAGATAACATATTTATTTTAAACAGATGAAATAAACCATCCTTATATTCCTTCATTTTACCTCTAACAATCTTATTGTTTAACCCCTTCAAATAATATCCTATAACTTGGTGTTTTTTTTGTAATTTTTTCTTTGTGCCTTCTCACAAAATTCTTCAAAGCTTTAACAAGTCTCTTTTGTAAGTCCAATCTGGAAAGTTATCCAGGTCATCTTCTTGGTTTGTTGTTTGTATGTCCTTTTTAATTAAAACATCATTTTTTGTAGCTCCAGTGTAGCATCTTTTTCAATATGTAAAGGCCCTGTCACACTGGCCGATGGATGCAAAACGTTTGTAAAAAGGACATAGCGGACAAGCAAAATGTTCCATCCGTTGTTATCCGCTCTCAAAATGGGCAAAAATTTGCATAACCAGAGCGGACAACATGGAAAGGAACGGGCGGGGGGAGGACGCAGGGCGGATGGAAAGCGGATGCTCCACAGAAGCCTAGCAGATGGAAACAGATGAGAGCGGATGGCACATCCGCACGGCTTCCGGGGGAGCGCAGCAAAGTGGACGCGGAACGGAAAGAGCGGATGCAGAGCGGAAGCCTAGCGGATGAAGCGGATGCAGAGTGGAAGCCTAGCGGATGCCTAGCGTTCACTACGCATGCGGGGAGGATGCATTGTGTCAGCCCCGCGGATATAAAGGGAGGCAGCTCCCAAGCAGATCACCATTCAGAGGAAAGACCTGCTTCCAGACACATCGACTGCCTTGCCAGCTTGCCCTGCCTGCATGCTTGCCTGTCAGCCTTGCTGCCTGCCTTCCTGCCAGCCTGCCTGCCAGCCTGCCTGCCAGCCTTGCTGCCTGCCTGCTTGCCAGTCTGCCTGCCAGCCTTGCTGCCTGCCTGCCTGCCAGCATGCCTACCAGCCTGTCTGCCAGCCTTGCTGCCTGCCTGCCTGCAAGCCAGCCTCCCTGCCTGCCTGCCAGCCTTGCTGCCTGCCTGCCTGCCTGCCAGCCTGCCTGCCTTGCTGCCTGCCTGCCTGCCAGCCTGCCTGCCAGCCTTGCTGCCTGCCTGCCTTCCAGCCAGCCTTGCTGCCAGCCTGCCTGCCAGCCAGCAACCCCACAACCATGGGGAAGAAGAGAAAGCCTCAGCCATCTGTTGCCAGCCCTGGCAAGAGGGAAAGGGCCACCCCCCCACCCCCTGGCCCTCACTCTGCTTCTGCTGGGGCTTCTGTAGCACGGGCTCGCTCTTCTGGGGCTGGGGCTTCTTCTGGCGGTGGTGCTTCTGGTGGTGCTTAGTCTGCTGATGCTGCTTCTGGTGGTGGTGCTTCTGCTGATGCTGCTTCTGGAGGAGCTGCTGATGCTGCTTATGGTGGTGGTGCTTCTGCTGGTGCTTACTCTGCTGAAGCTGCTCCTCGTCCTGCTGGTCCTGCTGGTCCTGCTCGTGCTCCTGGTCTTGCTCGTCTTGCTGGTCCTGCTCGTGCTCCTGGTCTTGCTCGTCCTGCTGGTCCTGCTCGTGCTCCTGGTCCTGCTGGCGCTGCTGGTGCTGCTGGTGCTTACTCTGCTGCTGCTGATCCTGATCCTGCTGGTCCTGCTGCTGCTGATCCTGGTCCTGCTGGTGCTGCTGCTGATCCTGGTCCTGCTGGTGCTGCTGCTGCTGGTGGTGTGGAGGAGCAGCCCCTACAACCTGGAAGCCCCTCTGATGAGGGCCCATCTGGTCCTGCCAAAGGGAGGAAGAGGCATATGCGAGAACGGGAGAGGAGGCAATACTCCATCGAGGAGGAACATAAGGATGAGGTGCTGGAGTGGCTGAGAGAGAATGAGTGTCTATGGCAGAAAGGACACAGGCTCTACAGGGACACCAAAAGGAAGCAGGCTGCTTGGGGAGAGAAGGCGGAGAGCCTGGGCTACACTTCGGAGGTGCTCCTCGGCTGGTACGGGAAGCTGCACCTCAAGAAATCTGGCCAGGCCGCGGTCAAGCTGACGGACAGAGAGACCTACGTCATGGCCAAGTGTAGCTTCCTGGAGGGTGAGGTCCGCCACCGAGGAGCAGCCCCTCTCACAACCCTCTCTCTCAGGCAGCCTGCTGAGAGCCAGTCCTCTTCCGGCCGAGAGTCAGCTCCTGTCTCCAGGCAGGTGTCTGTGGAGCGTGCCACGACGGAGAACCCCGACAGCTGTTCTAAACGTGGTGGAGCACGTGGAGGACTCTCTGGTGCAGTGGGAGAAAGGAGACGGCACTTCCACCACAGTCCAACCCGCATCCACCCCCAGCTCCACCTCCACAGAAAGGCAGAGAGCCAGACAGGAGGGGCAGAGCCACACTGTCCTGCTGGAGATAAGAGACACCATCAGGAGCAGCATAGATATCCTCTCTCAGCTGGTCCACACCGACTCCTCATCCTCCAACCGCAAGCCCTTCCTCACCTATGTCAACCAGACCCTCACGGACATGGCGGAACCCCAGTACCAGGTGGTGAAGGACAGGATCACCGATCTGCTTCACAACCCTCCAGATCCAGATGAACCTGCTCCCACCCAGTCCAGGTCTGCTCCTCCACCCCAGGTGATGTCCCTCCCATTTCAAGGCTTTCCACAGGCCCTCACCTACCAGGGCTACGGCTACCAGGATGTCCAGCAGCACAGGCAGCAGCCCTTCCCAGTCCAGGCACAGACTCATCGGACGCCACCGTTGCCACCGGTTCCACTGATGCCACCGATGCCACCCACGCCAGTCCTCACACAGCTGCAGACCAGTCAGCCCCACTACACTGCTCCTTCCTCCACCCCACAGCCAAGCCCGGCCTCAGTACATCTGTCATCGGTACTGGGGCTGACATCCCATGGCATGGAGGAAGGAGCTATCAACATCACGGGGCTGAGCCAGCTGTCTGAGAGCTTCCTCAACACACCGTCCCCTGTTGTCCTCTCGGGGCCAGGCACCCCAGTGGCGCTTCAGACCAGCACTCCAGCAGCAGCCACCTCCACAGCACCTAGACCCTTCACCCTTGAGACTGGGCACACCTCCGAGTGACCAAGAGGAGTGCCAGAGACTGGCTGGCTGGCTACCTGTGGACTTTATTTGGACACTTGACTTGGGTCATTTTTCTTTTACAGCTTGTTATTAATAAAGATTATCTTTGCTTCATACACTTGCTTCATTTATTTTTCTAAATAAAGTCTTGGTGGAAACTTTTAGAAATGGTTTAAGCCTTTGCATGTTTGTGGGATGGGATGGGATACCTTTGGGATGGGTTAAGATAGCTGTGGGATGGGCAGGGATACCTTTGGGATGGGATAAGATAGCTGTGGGATGGGTTGAGATAGCTGTGGGGATAGATAAACCTCCTGTGCAAGCATAGTGGGACTGTATGGTCCACCCTCCCAGGTGCCACACATGTGGCCCTTTATTATCAATAACAATTTAATCATTCAACAACACATTTCAACATAAACACAACTCTTTATGAAATGCCCTGTTCATTGTAGGCCCACCCAACATACATGGCCCAATCTCATCAGTGTGATGAGACAGGCTGAAGGAAGCATCCATTAATCATCTATCATCCTGTCTTGCCACTCCACTGCTCCAGCTGGGGAGTTGCACCAGTGTTTCAGGAGGTTGCGCTGCTTCTTCCCTTCACGTGAGGCTCTGTTGGGGCCTTGCACATCCTCAGTGTCTATCAGGTTTTGCCCTTGCCTCCATTCCCCAGGCTCCATTTCCCCATTGCCTTTTTGGAGGTCCACGAGCCTGTTCTGCAACACTGGGTAGCGGGTGTGCATGAGATTGTGCAGGATGCAGCAAGCTTCTACGATCCTCCTCACGGTCTCTGGGCGATGCTGCATGGTGGTGAGAAGTACCTGGAACCTGTTGGCCAGGATGCCAAAGGTGTTCTCCACCACCCGCCTTGCCCTGGACAGCCTGTAGTTGAAGATCCTCTCTTCACGGTGAGGCATCTGGAGGTGTAGGGCTTCATGAAGTAGGTTCTGAAGAAGAAGGTGTCATCCCCCATGATGAAGTAGGGCACATCTTGCGTGTCGTTGGGCAGGGGGTCTGGATCTGGGAAGCCCACGATGAAGTTGCATTCCAGCCCTTCCTTGAGGTCACTGGCGTTGTATACCTGGGCATCTGAAGCTGGCCTGTTGCCTGAAGCATCGATGTATATGAACTTGCAGTCAGCATTGACCATGGCGAAGAGGATGATGCTGAAGAAGCCCTTGTAGTTGTGATAAGAGGACCCTGAGTTGGCTGGAGCTTTGCAGGCCACGTGCTTGCCATCGATGGCTCCAACGGTGTGTGGGAAGTTCCACCTCTGATACCACTGCTCTGCAACTTTCTTCCATCCTTCTTCAGTGGAGGGGCACTGGAGGAGCTCCTCCAGGTATTCTTCGATGATGGCCTGCACCACTTCTCTGACCACAATGCTGATGGTGTTGTGTGGCACCCTCCAACTGTACTGCACGCTCCTGTAGGTGATCCCTGAGGCCAGGTGGCGCAGAGTCAGTGCCAACTTGAGCCCAGGGTCCAGACTGGGCCGGAAGTTGGTGTTTGCCTTGGTCAACCTGAGGGTCAGCCGCTGCACAACTTCATCAAACATGGCTGGAGGCATCCTCATGAAGTTCTGGAATGCACGAGGGTCTTTGTTCCTGAGATCCACCATCAGCTTGTTGTACAGTCCATACTCTGCTCTTCTCCCGATTCATCTTCGGACCCAGACGCTTCTTGGCCGCCTCCTTTTCTTCCCGTAGTAGAGTTGAAAGAGCCTGTAGATGGCTTCGCACTGTTGCAGAACGATGGTGGCTACCAAAAGGACTGTGTTACAATCCATGGTGGAGTTGACTGGATGCTGTGGAAGAGCAAGAGCCAGATGAAGGCTGCAGAGGTCTGCAGAGCAGGGCTGCTGGTCTGAAAGTGAGATCCAGGTGAGTTGCTCCCCCTTTTGATAGGCAATATAGGTTTTCCCCTATGTGTCCTTTTGCATCCTCTAGGCATCCTCTAGACATCCTTAATATCCGAGATAGGTCCCCTCTGCGAACATTTTTTCCATTTTAAATGCTTTCTTTGCGAGCTGCATCCGCTTTCATCCTTTCTCCGTCTGTGCTACTAACACTGCATGTCCGTTCCGCGTCCGTTCCGCTTCCTCCCTGTGTCCGCTTTCTGCTGGAGCGGATTTGAGTTGCGTGGATGCGCAGCAGATGCCTAGCGGATGTAGCGGACGTGTAACGGATGACGACGGATGCAGAACGGACACGTTGGATACATTTTCCGCTCAAAAAGTTTTGAGCAGCTCAAAACTTTTTGAGCGGATGGAACCTCAGTTGACGGATGCTGGACGGATAGAGAGGAAGAAAAACAGATGCAGTGAGTACAAAACGGAAGCATCGCGTTAACCAATGGATGGCAAATGTTTTTCTTCATTTTACATCCTCTTTCCATCCGTTAGTGCAGTGTGACATGGGCTTAACCTGTCATTTTTAAATTCACTTTCAGATCAGCTTCAGTCTTGTCCAGTAAAACTTGTTCCTCTTGTACATCATTTAAACATTGCCTATCTATAGAGACGAACACTCCTAAAGTTACCTTCTGGGTCCATTGTTCAAATATATTCTTATTATGTCCAATCAATGTTATTCTTTATAAGTAAGCCAAAGTTCTCCTTTATTTGTAATATTTAGTATCTTCTAGACTTGTTTCCTCTAGAATAAGAGTTTCAAACTCGCGGCCTTTAGGCTGGATGAGTCAGATGCTGGTCACCCGCATTTTGGTGAAGAGAAAAAAATTGTGATACATCACACGACAACAATGTGATGCTGCGAGTTTTGACACCCCTGGTCTAGAACCTTTAAAGTCGTATCCTATCATCTTTTTTTCAAAGAACTAGAAGTATTTTCCCATGGAAAATTCTTATAAGAAGTATTCTTATAATTAATTTCAAAATCTTATTTCTGGACCTTGACCATTTGTAACTTTATAAAAGAGTTTTTTGTTTTTCCTTTTTTTAAAATTAAAGATTCTGTTATAAATATAAAACTAATAGCAACTTCCCTCTTTATTCCAGCAAGTATAAATAACATCTCTTAAATGTTGTTTAACATCTCTTATCACCACGCTTAAAATCTCTTCATCCCATATCTCACCTCATTCTCTATAAACAAATCTTTAAAGCCTTATCATCCATCTTAATCAGCAAAAGTCTATTAAGAGTTTCCAGAAATAACCACATATCTATTATAAACCGGATTCTAAAGAAAACCCAAACACTTGAAATCTTCTCTTTTATATTTGTCTCATTTTTTTATTTTTAAACAAATCCCCCAAACCTCACTATTTAAATCTAATCAGTAAAAATCTAATAAATATGTCAAAAGTAACAATGTAACTGTTTTAATCAATCAGATAAACTTAAAATGCAACAAATCTCTTTCCCATATAGCAATAGCACTTAGACTTATATACCTTTTCCTAGTATTTTAGAATAATCTCTAAGTGATTTACAGAGCCAGCATAATTGTCCCCAACAATTTGGCTTCTCATTTTACCAACTTTGAAGGATGGAAGGCTGAGTCAATAGCTCTAGTGATGTAGCCTAAAAAGTCTACATTTTGGTAGCTGGAACAAATTCCTGTTAGAATACAAGGTGCCTTTGGGCAGAATTCCGCAATGGCAAGCAGTAATATCAAATCAATTCTTCACTTGCTGTCCAGTTATACTTTTGATTTTTAATTGTGCCAATGTTTAAGGCATTGTCTTTAGTAACTATGTGTAGTTACTGCATAACAATCTAAATGACCTTTTCTATTGCTGACCATGATGGAATTTAAGAATGTTCTGACTAATTGCTTTAATTTTCAGAAATTGTCTAGGTTCCTACTAATCTCTTGAGTTGCAAGAAAATAGAAAGTTGATCCTATTAGGGAGATCACTGAAAACCATGACATAAATTAGTTATTTGGGAAAACTCTCAATGCTAAAATAAATTGTTGGGAATCTGTGAGGCCTGAATAATTATTAAACATCTGCAAGATAAATTGGTTTGTCACTGTTTGTTTATATGGCAGGCAATTATTTCTTGTGATGGTTTGGTAAAATTAACATCAATGGTGATAGATAATCAGGTTGTTGATCAGAGGGATACACAAATCCTTTGTAGCTGGAATTTCATAATTTCAGTGGAAAGATTTTTATGGAAAGAAAATATATCTAGAAGCCAAAGCCAAGTAGAATTAAATAGTCAAGAGGCATCAGTAATTCCTTGACTAATAATTGTTTGTCTAATGATAACTCAAATTAACAATGGCACCCCAAAAAGTCAGTTACAACCTAAATTCAAACGTATAACTGTTGCCCTGCCCATGTAATTATGTCCTTGTAATTCGGATGCTTGTGTGAATCATCCAAGTGTGAATGTGGACAATGAATCTTCAGTGACACATTATAGTACATGGTCCTGTACGCTATGAAGATTGTCAATCAGCTCTATGTAGTTTGGTGCTGTGTAGTTGCCAAGAAAATTCTGAATAACATCTTGCTTTCCAGGTGATTTTCTTTGGCTCCACCAACTGATCTTCAAACTGTCACAGAACTGATTTGTATAGCAATAAAAATGCCTTCCTTAATCTTGGCCTCAGTTATTCAAGGAAACATCTGTCTCAATTAATGAAAATCTTCACCATCCTTGTCCATTGCTTTCACAAAAATGTTCATCGGTCCAAGTTTTATGTGAAGTGAAGGCAAAAATATCTTTGTTGGATCAGCAAAGTGGTTCATGCACCACATTTTTCTATCCTGGAACCAAATTCTTTCCAAGTGGCCATTTCTTTTTAATGTAATTATCTTGCTCTCTTGCACAGCTGTCCCATTCACATATGTAACAACAATACTTGGTATCAAAGCTGCAGCAGTCACTGTTTTCCAATTGTACTTGCTGTACTGGATGTACTTCAAAACAGTTCCATATTTTTGTATGCTTCTTTCATGTGTGCAGCAAAGCCAACAGGAACCAAAGGATGAACTTTGCCATTGTGTAAAAACAATTTCTATAAAATGGCATAAGTTAAATTATAGGTTATTTTAATAATTAACAGCTGAAAATTTGTAAGAAACACCCAAAGTATTCATGAAGTAAAATCTTTGTTGTCCAGTGTTTCTAGAAAAAAACGTGATTGGTTAAGTTGGATTTACACTTATAGCCTTGTGATTACTTTACAACCATATGACTCAACTTATGACCATGGTGACTTGACTTACAGCCATAGTATATATGGTTATAAAATTGGATTTGGTCATACGATGTTTCAATTTATTATCTCAATAACTTATGTCAAAAATTCTAGTCTCAATTGTGAACATACATCAAAGACTAACTATATTTGAAAGTATCATGCCCCCATCAGAGTCTGAATCTGAGGAGGAAGATGAGCAGTCATCAGGGAGTGGGAGAGTGGCTCTGTTTGCTGTGGAGGAAACTGGGGAAGGGCAAAGTCAGGCTAGGAAGAGCAGAGAAGAGGTAGAACAAGGGAGAGGGGGTTCAGAGGAACACCAAGGCCCACCCCCTCTTCATCCTAGGACACGCAGGGAAGAATGGAGAAGAGAGCAACATGGGTTGAATGGCTTACAAGGGAGGAAAGGGCCCTGATTCCCTTCACAAGGCACAATTGGAGAGGGAGTTTAAAGGAGAATCAGTTGGGAGGGCCATTTGTCGGGAACAAATGTTGAGTTTATCTAATGTTGGCTGCTGTTATCTGAGTTCCTGGCATCCTCCAAACTGGTTGGATTTACTGCCGTGTTACTTCACTTCTGGAACTTCTTCTCTTGCTCTGCCAGATTTATTACCTCATCTTGCTTTGTTGGATTTGTAGTTTAAGGTTTTCTGTTTACATTGTTTTGGATTGAAATATCTGCAGCTAAAGGCTGTTGCAGGTTCCTGGGAGAGTTTTTCTCCAGAGCGGAGGGTATTCAGGACATTGTTGGAGCTAATAAAGGGACCTCTACTTATTATCTGGCTGAGGTGCCTTTGTGCCACGCCCAGGTCATCACAGAAATATCAAAGAAATGAGGGAAAGGCTGAGGGAAGTAGGCTCAGAATCTTTAGAGGGGGAAACGAAGATAAGGAGGAAAAGACAGTGATTGATGTATTGATTCCTACGTTGTGCTGTAGGAAAATCTTGTCTGTGTTTGTCTGTGGTATGTGCGTGTGTGCGCACATATATGTATGTTTGTATGTGGTGTGACATTTCTTGTTTACATTAGAATAATGTATCTGACTATTTTGAACCTCTGATGTTTCTGCTGTTATAAGTCGATACAGATTGACTTATAAAGGAGAATATTTATAGGTCAGGGTTGAAATGAGGGGTACTTGGTGCTGTCTCTGAGTCGGTTGATTTCTTGTATCTGTTTCATTACACAAACTAGGTAATGTCATGAATGCTCAAGGTACTGATATACTTGCAAGAAAACAAGCAAGCTCAGAGACCTTTGGGGATACTACAGATTGACTTTCTAGAGAATAAATATCAATAGCCACGTGAAGACTGATATTGTGGTGCCCTTGGACATCTACTCTTGATCACAATAATATATACACAGCAATAATGTCAAGGATCTCACATTCTCAGATTAATTCTAATTTTAGTTGTGTGCAATTGTAGGCAGCAGACTTTGCTTTGTCATGTTGAGGACTGGTAACCCAGCAACAGGGCAAGTCATCAATGAAAAACTTTCTATTTGTCTAGAGTATAAGACATTTGTAGTGGAATGTCTCGAGGAGAACATCTTGCTCCAAGCATTCCATAGACTGTGCATAACTGACACATTATCTTGCTCACAGAGTAATGATGACAACAATGCAGGGAAGAGGTACTAATGTAGCTCTGGGTTTTTAACATAAAGTCTGTTGCTCATTTTGATAGATTATGGATTAACACGCCTAGTGCACTTCAGAACAGGGAACTCATTCTGTTCATTATTCATAGGGGTTTCATTGATGTTTTATCCTTGTAAGCTGCCTGGAGTCACTGAGAGTGTGACCATATAAATTTTCTAATAAATAAGCATGCATGGTGAAAAGATAGGGTCAAAGATGAATGGCTTATTAATGAATGTAGATTGAACACAAAAAAAGTCCAAAATAATACTAAGGTGGCCTTGGTCAAATGGACAGCATGAATAAAGATTAAGTTGCAAAACAATGATATGAAGAGTGAATGGGTCAAGGGGAAAGAGCCAGTTTAGTCCAGTGGTACCAGGCTGGAAATCAGGAGACTGTGAGTTCTAGTTCTGTTTTAGGCATGAAAGCCAGCTGGGCACATTTCTCTCTTAGGCTACAACATCAGACTTGGGCAACAATGCAACAGTTCAACATATTTTTTTAAAGTATATATATTGCAGTGCACTGTTAATATACAGTAAGCTTCTATGAAGCTACAATTCATCTCCAAACTATTAAAAATAAGGGTATATTTTCCTTCTTTTGAAAATAAGAACACCTTCCCAATAACTTAAGTAATTTAAGTAATTAATTTAATATGATAATACTCTTAGAGAGCCCTATATTATTAAATTCTAGTTTTACATAGCCTCATAATCCTAATGGTAAGTTTATAGCTTCCAATAAACTTGGTTTGTAAAGATACTGTGCATTGTCTCCATGTAGGTCTCAAGGGTAAATTTCCATTAAATTTGCATTTAAAGCACTGATTTTCAACTTCCAAGTTGCAAATATTGTTGGAGTACAATGTCCTTTACCCTTGATCATTGCCCATGCTGTTTGTGAATGATGTAGCTGAAGAGAATAATATGTGAGAACCAAGGGCACTGGATTCCATAAGGTAACTTTGCATTATTTGGAATTGTCATGCCAAAAGTAACCTCACATTTCCAAAATAAACGAAAGAGAAGAATGCATCTTTCTATAGTTCACAGATACAAACAGCCTTCATTTTTCAGACTCTGATAATTCTGGGATAACATTTAAAGCACAAAGCACATTTAACAGGGAAAAAAACAAGAATGAAAAAAATGATACCTCTTCTGCACCAACAGCACTTCCATTTTGCACTGGTCCATCACTGGGTGGTGTCACTTCAACCTCAATTTTTTCTGAAGAAAGCAATGTAAAATTGAAAACCAATCAGTCCTTTGTTCAATTTATAAATCACACAACATCACTTTGATTCTGGGCTAATTTGGACCATGCCCATGCATTGGTTTGATTGAACAACTGAATGCAAGTATCTTATTTTTTAAAGTAAGTTCAAGACAAAATGCAGAAAGCTCAGTACCCTATATATGACAAACAAACTGAAATGTTGACATGGGTTGAAATACCTGTCCTATATTAGGTGTCATTACTCTGAAAAACTGGTTTAAGTAATCTTATTGGGAAATGTAGGTTTAACATATAATTTGTCTTATCTATTCAGTATTCCAGTTAAGTATTAGGGGGAAAAAAGATTACTGAAGCCTTTTTCCTCTGGAGTCAGTTATAACAATAATTGTGTTTTAATTCAGTACAAATTAAATTGGATAAACAAGTTGGTGAACTGCAAGTGAGACAATCTACTTGGCCATCCTATATGTGACAAAATGGAGTAGCCTAAATTTAAAGATAATTAAAAATGAAAAAGATTTGGAAAAATTATGAAGTTCTTCATATCTGCTTTCATTTGAGAAAATGCTTGTCACCCTTTTCAAACAAGTGACACTGTGTGGTAAACAACCATAAAACAATTTAAGCAATTACAGTATAATACAAAAATTAATATACACAGCAGCAAGAAAACTATCAACATAGGTTGATAGTTATAATATAGCCAGGAAATGGGGTCCTATGACCTGGGCACAAAATCAGATCTTCACAGCCTTACAAAAAGCCAATAGAATCAAGGTCATCATAATGTTTGAAGAGATAATATTCCAGAAGGCAAGGGCTACAGCAAAGAAGCCAAGCTATTGCTTGGTTGACAGGACCTCCAACATGCTAAACCGATGGAACCAAATTGGATGGGTAAAAACACCTAGGAGAAGACAATCTATCAGGTAACCTGGTCCAAAGCCATGAAGGATTTTAAAGGTGAAAACTAGCATCTTGAATGGCTCCTGGAAACACACTTGCAACTCACATAGTCATGATGTTACATGAATGGAGTATCTGACACCTATGCAGTTGCATTTTGCAATATTTAAAGCTTCTGAATACTTTTGAAGAGCAGCATAGGAATTACAATATATAATAGTCTCGTTATTGACCTAACATAAGTTTAGTTGCATTCAGATGTATATCACAATGATACATATACAACTTTGCAATATATTGTAAATGTCCCAGTGAAACTTTCCAATAAATTAACATATCAGAAAAGCATAATAGGAGGATAGCCACGTTAACCTTTGGTAATAAAAGAAATATCTGTTTTGAAGAAAACAATGCTGATCTCTTTTACTTACCAGTATTTTTGGCTCTTCCGTTCCGTTGTTCACCATCTATTTCTGGGGACTTTTTGGCCATCTTATGAAGAATAGATGCCCTTTCTTTGAACTTTCCTACAAAACATACACATCTTTGTTAAAGCATATTTATTTCTCAGCTAATGCCTCACTTTTGATTCTTTCAGTGGTAGCATGTCACTCTGGTTTCTCCTAACTTGGTCTGCTCCCTACTCCAAACTTTTCCCAGCAGAAAGAATAAGTATTTCATTTCAAATATGAAATTGACTTAGGCTTTCCTATTATCCTAAACTAGATAGTTTCAAACATAATTGTAGAGAATAAGCACGGAAGAATAGCTACCAATCTTAGTATTTGTAGGGGAAGGCAAAAGAGAGACTGTTTTGGTTCTCTCTCTCTTTTTTTAACATGTCTGGGTTACAGATTACTCACTTATTTCCTTCCTGAAAAATCAAAACTCCTGATTTTCACATTAATTTATTAGTTTATTAAATCAGAAGTAATAAGCCATTGAATAGGAGATGATAAGCATATACCTGAAAGCTTAGATACAGCCTCATTATGAAATAACAATATTTGAGAAGCGTAATAGTCACTAATACAATTGTTTTTTCCCAGGTAGGACACTGGCACATATATTCTCTCAGGAGAATTGCTATTATGATAGAATTAACATCTCAGAGTTATATTTCAGTTATAATTACACTATTTTTCACAGAACAATATATTCAGTTTACCAAACACAATTTGAAAACATATCAGCATTTAAATAAAGGTAACACAACAAGATATACAAGACTTCACAGGATACACAAATATTACCCTTCAAGAAAAGAAAGTCAGGCTATTTAAATAGTTATTTCAAAGAAAAATGCTGAAGACAGAAATAGATAAGTCTCGTTATTCCTTTCATTTAACATATAAATGGAAAAGTTAAACCTAAAATAATAGCATCAACTTCTCAAATAACATACATTTGCATTTGAACAGAAAATCAGTAGTGAAAAATGTATAAAGCAAAAATGTAAATTTACTCTCCTGGAACTTGAACCATCTCATTATGTGGTTAGTTGTATAATGGTGCAATACTGTAGGTACTGCTCCTGCCATCATCAGAACTGATATATAGATTGTTGCTGAGTGATAGCGGCCGACTGTCTTTATACTTATACTTCCAAAAATGATATTATATGACATGTAATTCCATGTTAACCTTTCGGATATATTAGAGGTCTAGGAGAACCGGGAAAACACAAAATCAGATGGACCTTATCTGAGATGAATATGTCCCTTGAAGAATTTGTCAGGAAATCAAATATCTTTGCTTCCTTCCTCTGGTTCAGCCATTGTTTGTTCAAATAGCTATCAGCCCATTTAACATTAGAATACCATAACTATCAAGGAAGATTAGGTTAAGAAAGTGAAATGTTGACAGAAATATTTACTCTTAGATTTGTCAAATATAAGTGTTCTTTAAAAAATAGAAAGAAAAAGCAAGAGTTACCTTATGGTAAGATGGGTGGCCAATAAAATTTATAAATAAATAAATGGAAGAGCAGCCTATGATGTTTTAAAAAATATTCATAGACTTAGGTTAGTACCATATTTTGGGGGTATAGCGCCACATTTTTTTTCCATTAAGATACTTCCCATAAAATAATTGTGATCAGATTTGATCACAATCAGATCAAATATGTGATCATAATTGAAAGAAGATATATTACCAAGGAGAAATAAATTCTAAAAAAAAAAAAGCTGAGACATTTGAAACAAAGTGTAAAGATGTCAGAAATGGCAACATATATGTGGTGTCATCATGATGCAAATATAACTGATGCAAATATGCAAGCTTGTTGTGATGAAGTTGGAATGTGTGTTTGGGCATTTGCTCCCTATTGCCCCTCCAGAAAAGCAATAGTTAAACACAAAGATTTCGGAAATGATGTGGTCCTTTAAAGAAGAAACTATTCTGTAGCATTGCCATTCTCATTTCTTGTTTTAAATACATGCAGACAAGGAATATGCTTTTAGCTAAACAACAATAGATTCATTAAAAAAGAAGAATTGAATTCCACACTGGATTCATCAACAAACACTTTTTGAAAAACACACAGGTATCTGGTTAATAGAGGAAAGATTTACATGATTTGAAAAGAAATCAGAGTTCTAACAAGGTTTGAGTAGCTGGGACAAACATGATAGGGACAGTAAAGGGAAATTAGAAGGTGGGGAAAAGATTAAACAATTTTCTCTCTTTCTTTCCTGCTCAGATTCTTCTGTATATCTGCCATCTTCGTTGTACTTCCTTAAAATTGTAAGAAAAACATATCCAGGTGAAATTTTGATCTTAATCCAATGTTGGGCTAGGCAGAACAGCAACACCACCTTTTGTATATCAGAGAAATATGATATTGTTTTGCAAGTACACTGAAAAGGTCACAGACTCCTGGATAAGTAGCAGTGATGCTACATAAACACCATCAAAGTCGAATGGCCCTTCAACAGAGAAATATATCAGAATTAAAAATGGAGTCACCTAGGTTTTAAAAGCTGCTGCTCCCCTTCTGCTGCCTGTGGAATTACAAAAAGGCCTGGGGAAAACAGACTAAGTACTAAGTCAGATCAATTTGATGCACCTCAGTTTCTCTCTACTTCACATGATTTTGCAAAACGATTGTCCTAAAATATAGATGTGTTAAACCAATAGCATACACAATTCAGATGTTGTCCTTTCATTCAGTGAAGATTTTCTGAATAACAAGTGACAGTTCAGAATAATAATTATGCAGTTTAAAAAAATATAAAGATAAAATTAAGGAAAAATAATTTTCTTCAAGTTCAAATTGAGCTTGAATTTCAGTACAGAAAGAACTGAGAGTATTTCTGGTGTACTTTTTTGTCATGTACACTGTTCAGTAGATGTTCATTTAAATACAGTAATACAGATCTATAGTATGATTGGCTTCCAGAATTCAAGACTTGAACCTATTTCTTACTTTAGTAACATAATACCAAGGCTTGGCCTTAGTGATATTCAGTGCTTCTCATTTTCTAAAATCTCTGTGATGACATTTATACACTAATTCTTCTGATGTTCAATTCTTATGCACCGACTATAGACAGCCAGAAAATGCAGCAGATCAACCTGTTCATGCATTAATGTGCTCTCCTAAATACATGAAATTTAATAACATTTTCTAAAATGTAGAAGGCATATAATTAATTTATAGGAAATTTGGCAAAAACACTAATATTTACAAATATCTATTTGTGGAACTAAAAAGATCAATTTCTAACTTTTTAATATAAAAAACAATAACTACAATGAACAGTTTTCCTAAATGTTAATAAAAGTAAATACACTTATTTGAAGAATGCAGGGTTTAAAATATATATATTTATCTTTCAAACATTCATCAATATTATATAAGTGCTCTTAATAATATGTTGATCGTATATGCTGCATGAAAATAAAATTAAAAATGTAAGATAGTAAAAAATATTAAGAGTTAAAAATGTTAAAATGGTAACACATCACATTATGACACTGATGTCATGCAGAGAGGAACTGAATGAAAAAAAAAACATGATAGGTTTTCTTATAAAAAATAAAATAAAAAGTCTGACACAAAAAATCTAAAATATTTCTTACCTTCTTCAGTCATTGTGTCATAATATTTTAGTTTTCCATATGATCCAAGCTCTACAACATTATAGTAAAAGACAACAGAGATAAGGAACTCTCAGACATCAAAGTAACTGACATACTTTCATACATTCTTAATCAATTCCACAGCAGTAACTTTTCTACAGAATTGATTTCAAGTTGTTGAAATCCCAAATTAATTGTTTTTCTGGAAAAATTTAAAAATAATTAAATATTATTTTATAATAAGCATGTTGTGCAAAGTGCTTTAAACACAGCTAAACATGCAAAGAGAATACTGTATATACTCGCATATAAGCCGATCTCGCATATAAGCCGACCCTTAAAAAACTGCCCCAAAATGAGGAATTTTGCAAAAACTCGCATATAAGCCGACCCCCAAATACCATGGTGTTCAACCCCTGATAAAGGAAAATCTGGAGACCCATGAAAAAAAATATGGAGATGGCGTAATTACCGACATTTCCCCAAGAGCTGGGAACAGGTAAATTATAACTATTTTCGAGTAGATCCCAGCACAGAAACACCCCTCCCCCAATTAACTTCGATCTGTCAGACTATCCCGTTCTGAGCAACAATGTGGCAATCAACCCCTGAGCTCAACGCCCTGTGAAGATGTGCCAAGACCAAGGCTCACCGTCAGAAAGATTCTGGGAGGACAGGGCTTTGGGCGCGACTTCCCTGAACAGCAGAAGTGAAGCCCAGAGGGAAAAGACGGCGGGGCAAAAGTTGCGGCTCATCGTCCATCCAGGGAGAAAAATGGCGCCCAACTTCATGCGCGTTTTACTTGAGGCGAGGGCTGCTAAGGGCCAGCTGACAGGGAGTGCGAGAGCCAAGACTCTCATCGCGGGAAGCCGCCTCGCTAAGTCGCTGCTCCGGTGCAAGTCGAGGCACGGCCACCGAGAGGGAGAAGGTGGGGATTTTCCTTCCAAGCAGTCATTGAACCCACCGGACTGAAATAACCGCTGGCTGAACCAGGGGATTCCGGGGCCTCCTCACCACCATATAACAGTGGTTATAAAAAAAAAAATCTGATTTATGCGTGTATAAGCTGACCCCCAAATTTGAAGAAAAAAAAAAAAAGCGTTCTATAGTCGGCTTATATGCAAGTATATACGGTAATCTTTTTTCCTCAGTCCTACAATCTGCAATTTTTATTTTCTTATTATATTGTTAAGTATAATGAAAAAGTGTAAGATTTTGTCTCTGTAATGGCCCCATTTCTTTAGGGTAAGTTAGACTAGATGAGTGAAATTGTGTATTACTTTAAAGTTTTGGATAAAAAAACTGTCTTTCAGAAGCCACAGAAATAGCATTCATGTTCCTGAATTAATGTATAAACATATATTCTTTGATTGTTAACAGTTTTGTATATTTCTATAATTAACACTACTGTAGGTCCTCAAGATCTTCAACTGTGCACTTAATGAAACTTGTATTCACTAGAATTTCACTTAAGAAATGAAAATGTACACAATTCTCTACTTTTTGCAATATCAGAACATTTTTTCTTTGATAAAGGGAAAACAATTAGATTTAATGGTTTTCAAACTACAATGATTTATGACAAAATGATTGAAGATCAATTATGGCATTAAATAATAAAAAAGAAATTAATGGAATAAGATGAATAAAATAGGAAAGGATATACATAAAGTACATTTAATTAATATAATATCATTAACTCATATACTATATTTTATTATATAACAGAATTCTTATAAAGATGGACTAAATAGCTGGACAATTATAAAAACATGTTTCAGTATAATTCAGATGTTCATAAAGAAAAGGATTCTTTTTCATAAGGAAATGTAGGATCGTACTATCAGGCTCATCTTCTTCCTGTTTTGTTAATACTTGTAAGATCTAATAGAACAATGGCATCAAGAGAGTTAAATAAATGACCTCTTCCCAAAATTCACTTTTCCCAAATGAACTGTAAACTCAATTATAAAAGAAAGAAATGTTGATTAGGGCATTAAGAAACAGGAACAGACTCCTATTCACCAGATCTCATAGAGAAGGCATGCTGTGGGTGCCTTTTATTAAACAATGCCAGCTTGTTGAAACCCAAAGTCGTGTCTTCTCAATGCCAGTGCCTGCCCTATGAAACATCATTACCTCAAAAATCTGGATGGCTGTAAACCTGTTAGCCTTTTCAAGACACTGAAGACCTGGCTGTTTTCCTCAGGTATTGGAATCAAGTGGAAAGATCTGTTACAGAAATGTTTTTCCCCCTCTGTGAGCAATGTTATTGCTTCTCCTTGGATCTTGGGGGAATATATGTTGTGGGTTTCTGTACTTATCTTTTTAAGGCATACAGAGTTACTTATGTGAGATGTATGGCTGCTACATAAAGTATATTCATAAAAAAGTTAAATACATAAAAATAAAGCAAGGCCTCTAGAAGATAGGACCTAGAAAAGAAATAATACATCAGTAATGACTTAATTTAGGAACAAAGCCTTTCTCCAACTCAATGAGCTATTGTTTATATACTACTCTCACTATTCTTATCATCATCATACATGTTCAATTAATTTTAGCTTAAAATATTCAATAAATTATTTTACTGATCATTGTGTATTGTAATTTTCAGAGGTCTGTATAACAGGGCTGTAGTCCTGCCCCTCTTTAGGCTGGCCTCTGCTGCCTTCAGTAGCATAATAAATAACTTGTGCTTCAAGAAAAGACTGTATCTGATCCCCAATATTAAAAAAATCTGTGGACAAATTTCCTTTTCTAATCACTTGTGATTTTCTGCAATAATAATTTTCTGCAATAATACTCAATAGCTGTTTCATTTACTTATTCATGCTCACTCTCAATAATTCTACTTTCTTCTGTTCCCTCTGATTATTTTTAAAAGACTATAGTAACCATAGGCAGAATTTCATAGTCAAAATTATATTTTAAAAAATTAGCTTGATTTCCGAGACTTGCCTAGATTACATGTTCATAAATTGCATACCATTAGATGCTAGTCTTATAATTCAGCAGTTATTCTATTTGATCCATGTGTTATTAAACTATATTCAGTGCTTGTAACTATTTATCAGTTGTAAATATGACCGTTTCTGGAATCTGGATGTGTATATTCTAGGTAGGAGCACCTGACGGAAATATACTTTTCCTTTTTCTAACAAGCTTCCGATTCAAACTGAGCAATCTTTCTGCTCTCTTGCTTTACTTTTTGGCTACCTGTGGCTATGAAGGGACTTCTTCCTCACTTTATGTGTTCAATATTGAGAATTCTTGAGAGAAGTCTTTTCCTCTTATCTCTTTCTACATACTGTATTTTATTCCTTGTGTCTTTTTTATCCCCTGTACTAGAACCTTTAGATTGAAAGAGGGAATAAGAGATGTCAGATAATGTGTTCTGATCTGCTTTTGACAGCCCAACAACTACTTGGAAAATTAAGTTTCATTTGTGCTTCTGCTTGCCTGATGACAAGGGACTATAGATGAACTTATAAAAGGTTGATTGGTTGATTAGAAAGATGTCCCTTCCTATCCTAATAGCAATAGTACTTAGACTTACATACCACTTCACAGTGCTTTACAGCCCTCTCTAAGTGGTTTAGAGTCAGCATATTGCTCCCAAAAACAATTTAGGTCCTTATTTTACCCAATTCAGAAGGATGGAAGGCTGAGTCAACCTTGAGCTGGTGAGACTTGAACTGCCAAACTACAGTCAGCCGGCAGTCAGCAGAAGTATCCTGCAGTACTCCATTCTAACCACTGCGTCACCACAGCTCTTATGCTAAAAGATGTCCTACGTTTGAGAGGCTCAACCTTTCTCCTTCATTTTCTGTATCACCTCAAATGACACGTTTTCTTTATTCACTAAAATGACAGAATCAGTTAACTCTCAAAGTAAAATCCTGTCCTAGCTTCCTCATAACTACTTAGTATTAAGTAGAAGCTAGCCAAAAGGGGTGCCTTTAAAATAATGCATGAATGCAAATTAATGAATTAATGGTCAAGTTTTTATTGGAATATACAACACAACTCAAAAATATTATGTTTGGATATGCTACTTATTATAATGTACCGGTAGCAACATATTTGTTAATGACGTCAGCACAGTATTTAAAATAGAGATGGAATTCGGAACATTTCCTGCAAAATGCATTATAATATCTCTTCTCATTTCTTGCTCAGTTGAAATGATAGCAACCTGAGATAAAATGCAATCTTAATTCTAGAAAGATAGCTTGGTTTAAATTCTTATCCATGATGTAAAACAACCTGGTAAATGAGGAAAATATCAAATCTAGGATGGCTAAAAATAAATGTCTGTGAAACAGAATGTTGCAATTATTAAAAGAACTACTATAAACTAAACATTTACAGGAAGATAAAAGCTACTTGGCAAGGCTTAAATACATATAACAAAAGCATATAAAATACAATAACTGAAATCCAAGATGATTAGATAACTAGAATTATTTTGTAAACATTTTATTCCATTAATAGTAGGGACATCAATAAAATTCTGAAATAGAATTCATATTAACAAACAAAAAAAGATGGGGGAATTCAGTATTAAAGCAATATGAACATAACACATCAGTACTGCTAATGAGTCTAATGATGTAGAACCCATGCTATTAATTTAAGACTAAAATCATTATACTATTGTGAAATAATCTAAATATCTCATTTAAACTTCTGATACCACAGATAATTCTCTACCTCTCAAACTATGCAAGAACAGTTACTGGTTTGGATTCAAATCTGCTAGCTGCCCTGTGAATAGAAAATGCCAGAATTCCTAGAGAGACAATTCATTAGACAATGTGACTGGGATGATGTTACTACCAATTCCTTCTCCCCTTCTGGTACCCAACACCAACTCTCCCTTTACAGCATTTTTCATGGCTACTGTGTGAAGGAAGAAATTGGTAAAAAAATGTCATATCACTCTATCAAACACCATTAAGCAATGTCCTTCATTCATCCTATTGTAGTTAAATTCTATGTAAGCAGAATGGAACAAGCAGATTTGTAGCTTAATAAATATTTGTAATGCACAAATCAAACACATCCAACCTTTTGCTCATGGAATATTGCTAACTGCACTATTCACAATATAGATTACAAATATAAATGTAGGAGATGACCAGGCGGAGCCCAAAGGTAGGGTCAAACTTATCAATTTGGAATACTTATAACAGCCACAAGAAGACCGAAGCCAGCCCCCTATGAATTCCATTGACTCTTACCTAGTACCAATTTGCCTTGACTCAAGTAGATCAAATTCTTGTGTACAGATAACATGTAATAAACTTTTAGTGCCTTGAATTCAACTTCTGTTCTCTGCTTACTTGTGCCCAACAATAAAGTTTCATCAAATTATTTTATAATGGTCATGGTAACTACATGGTAATTAACAGAAACTTTGCGGTTGTAACTTAAAATAGATAATTCTTTCTGATATGCTCCACTGCAATTTATAAACCATTAAAAAGCAACTTCACAGTTTGTTTGGTTTTTTTTTTAATCTCAGGTTGTTCAATATACCTTTCCTTAAAGTAGGGGTTTTTACTAAATATCATTCCACATTCATGGCATTTAATATTACTTCTTCATACCTTGAAAACTAATTAACAACTACAATTTTCAAAGGTAGATGAAATGAGAGGAGACAGGAAACAGATTAATCAGAAAAATAAAAATGGTTCACATTATGAAGTGTAAAATAAGATGTTACTTTCATAGAATTACTTTCAAGCCACAGAATCAGGTGTTGGTCAAAATATAATTTATTAATATGTGATAGAATCTTGTAATTAAAAAAATGACAATACATTGCTGTGGAAACAAAATGTGCCCTAATATTGTGTAAAAACAATTAATTTAATTCAAACCACAATGAATGCAGCAGCCACAGAATAATCTCCCATGAGGATAAATGAGCACTAATTTACTTCCTCTTTTTTCTCTAATTAATCAAAAAATTAGGATTCTGCTGGTGACATGACTTGGCAAAAGAAGTATGTCAGACAAAGAGAGAACTTGTTCTCCTTTTGCCCTCCTCCAAACGAGATAACTTCTTTTCTATAGCATAATGGGAGATTACTTTATTATTTACATTTTAAGCAATAGGGAATTTGACATTTTTAAGGATTATTCTGAATCACTGGAAAGCTAACATTAAATCCCAGTTTGTTTTCTGCATACTCCTGATTTAATTGATATACTCTATTTATCTTTTTTTAAAAAAAGCCAGAAGCAATAATCTTCTGGGGCTGCATTATTAGTTGTCCGCATGCGGCCCCTGAGCTGAAGATAAAAATAAATGAATAAAAGGTAAGGCAGTAACTTTTCAAAAGATATCTTACCGTATATACTCGCATATAAGCCGACTTTAGAACGCTTTTTTTTTTCCAAATTTGGGGGTCGGCTTATACGCGCATAAATCTGATTTATTGGTGGCCGTGCCTCGATTTGCACCGGAGCAGCGACTTAGCATGGCGGCTTCCCATGATGAGAGTCTTGGCTCTCGCACTCCCTGTCAGCTGGCCCTTAGCAGCCCTCGCGTCAAGGAAAACGTGTGCGAAAATCGGCCATTTTTCTCCCTGGATGGATGATGATCTGCAACTTTTGCCCTGCCGCCTTTTCCCTCTGGGCTTCACTTCTGCTGTTCAGGGAAGTCACGCCCAAAGCCCTGTCCTCCCAGAATCTTTCTGACGGTGAGCCTTGACGGTGAGATCAGGGGTTGAACACCATGGTATTTGGGGGTCAGCTTATATGCGAGTTTTTGCAAAATTCCTCATTTTGGGGCAGTTTTTTAAGGGTCGGCTTACATGCGAGATCAGCTTATATGCGAGTATATATGGTAAATAAGCAATTACTTTACTTTTGGGAAGTATTTTTAAATTAGTTAGTGACTCATTTTTCATATGGCTCAACTAGAACTTTAAAGGCAGTATCTCAGGGGTGGGATTCTACCAGTTCGGACTGGTTCTATAAACTGGTTGTTATGATTCTGCACAGAGGCCTTTCCCCTCTCCGCCCACCCCTCCCTTCCCCTCCCAGTCAGTCCTTATCATGCATGCACAACATCGTGTGCGTGCCCGACATCGCTGACTGCATTCTTCCCTGCCTAGTCACTCCTTAAGGTATTTCTTCCCCCCCCCCGACAATCAACTGTTTCAGCTGTGCCCCTCACTGTCTTACTGCCTCAATCAGGAGGCTTCCCTGAGGCCCAGGAAGGCAAAAAATGGAAGGTGGGTATAGCCCCCCATCTGCCCCCCTGCTCCATTTTTTGCCTTCCTGGGCCCCAGGGAAGCTTCCTTAAAGCAAAAACGCCCCCCCAGGAGGCTTCCCTGATGCCCAGAAGACCTCAAAAACTGGGGGGTTGCTGCAAAAAAAGCCATGGCCACCCAGTCATGTGGCCACATCCAAAGAATCACTTGTTACAAAATTTGAATCCCATCCCTGCAGTATCTGATGCCTACAGTTACAGAAAGCAGCTCCTTCTGCAGAGAAAATTTAGTTTTCCCACTTTTGCCCTCCCTCCTAATAAGTTCTATTTATGTTTTAAATTTTTGTTAATAAAATAAACAATGAATGAAATAGCAGTGGAATACTATTTTTTTATTAATGAAAGCTATCAATTACAAATTGATGCAGAATATTTTTGTTTCATTCTCAAGAAGTGTATATCACTAGTATTATGAGATCAATTAACTGTATCTATGCATCCTAAAAAAATATTTTTTTAGAAAGTATAATAAGTCAATGTGTATCTGTGATATTGTAAAGACTATATGTAACAAACTGCTAGTTGGACAGAGGTGATATTCTATTTAATGTAACTACGACATAGGCAGAAATTAGATTGGAAGATTGACTTAAATGTAATTTGACTCCTTTTAAGACATGGTATTTTTATTTCATGGAAATTTTATCACCTGTTTATTCAAACTGATAACACAGCCTTTCCAAGCTCTCTTTGTGCATGGAATTTACCCAGAGACTAAGCTTAGTGTAAAGAAGGGTGGGTTTAAGAAAGAAGAAAATTTTACTAAGGCTCATGATATTATCAATCCACCATTCTAGAACCTCATTTCTCAAATATATATTGCATATAGCAAATTCAACAGTAATGTGTGCATTTTTAAGTCTTGATAACAATTTTTCAGGAATTTGCAAAAATTAAACTTAAATCTAGATTTGCTGGTCCAGGTATTTCATGAACAGATTTTATATATATAAAAAGTAGGGAACATATGCATATTTAGCATTATTTAATTTAACTTACTCTATGTTGCCCTCTCTTAATTTTTGTTGCAGGGCATTCTTTTTTTCCTTTAAAAAAAAGCATTTAAAAGGTGCTTTTGGAGGAACACCAAATTTTGATTAAGTAATTAGTTATTGGTCAAGACCTCTCAAATAAAACTAGTTTAGCATTAATAGGTTTCTGGAAATTCCATCTAGTATTGTTATAGCATAGAAACTGAAGTATGTTTCCTTCAATCCTGAATAGGATTTGCACCTCGCATGGCGTCTGCTGGGACTCTCTGTATAAATAGGGCATAGTATCATCCCTTTAGTGTGCTTGCAGAATCCCACATCAAATTGTAGATCACTGTGACTGGCTGTAAACTGAGGGCATCTACCAGTCCAGTTTCTTATTTTTTTAATATAAATGATGCTGTGCTACAAGGGTTAGATGGCCTAGATGGTGACCTTATGGCATGTGTGCCACAGGTGGCAAGCAGAGCCATTTGTGCTGGCACATGAGCTGCAGGCAAACTTCCCTCACTGGGCATGTGCATGCCTCACAGCTGATTTTCGGCCTGTTTGAGGCCTTTTTCGGCCTCCCAAAGGCTTGAGGAAGGCTTCTGTAGGCTTTGCAGGCTGAAAACTAGCCCCGTTTTGTCACTTCCTGTTTTTCTGAAAATACCAGAAGTGACAAAACGGGGCTAGTTTTTGGCCTACAAAAGACTTCTTCAAGCCTTTGGGAGGCCGAAAAAGGCCTCAAATCAGCCAAAAATCAGCTGTGGGGTGCAGTGCAGGTTAGGGGATGGCGGGGGTGGGTAGGTAGGTAGGGATTACATGTGCATTGGTGGGGATTATGCGTGCATACAGGGCGTGGGGGGCACGCATTGCCTTCTGGGTGCTGGCACATGAGTACAAGCGTGCAAGTGTACAAACAATTTTTGGCACAGGAGCCCAAAAAGGTTAGCCACCACTGGCCTAGAGACATTGATTTTTGAACATAGATCCTTTCAACATTTATATTTTATTCAGTTCTACGATCAATTTAGTTGAAATGTTAATTCATATTGCTAGTACATGTATGATGTGCCATAAACTAACTAAATAAATAATAGCATTTCCTTCAAGGTTACCCCATTTTAAAAAAACACATGCAATCTGATCTTTGTGTGTAGTTTACCATAGATACAGTAGAGCAGATGCAGTAGTATGCTTCAAAAAGGAAAAAAGAACATACCAGTGGCAATTATTAAACCTTATAGGTGTTTTTTTAAAGTGGTAAATATGATCCAATCAGCCCTATTTCCACTTTAAATTTTTTAAAAGCCGCAATTCAGATTCAAGAGACTAATATTAGTGTTCTGTATAAAGAATAGTAGACTCCTAATACAGGATTCTGATTGGCTAAAAAACCTGAATGGGGATTGGTTCAATAGGAACCAATCCACGAAGCTGCCCAAAAGGCGGCAAAACTAAATACCTATCATTGGCTACAAGCCGGCAGACAAAACCCTATAAAAAGGCTGCTGCGGCTTGAGCCAATGTTCCATTTCGCAACTACTGTTAACTAATAAAGACTTGTTGTTGGAACCCAGTCTACCTCGCATTTTTCCGGACGGAACACTGGTGACGAGGATGGGATTGTCCTAAACGTGAGACTGAGCATGCGGTGACAAATAAAACCAGACGAAGAACAATGGCTGGAAACAACGTGCTGCCCACACCCTTCAATCCCAATGAAGAGGATTGGGAATCCTACGTAGACCGTTTCCAGACGTATTTGGAAAGTAACGAGATGGAAGAGATCTCAGACCAGCGTAAGAGAGCTGTTTTCTTGACACACTGCGGGCCCACAATCTTCAAAATTGCCAAGGCTTTGGCAAAGCCCCGAGATGTGAAACAATTGACTTGGCCAGAGCTCCAAAGAATGCTAAAGGCCCACTATGCACCGGTGGTGTCGAACCTTATCAAGCGGCACAAATTTTATCTAAGAGACCAGAAAGAAGGCGAGACCATTGCTGATTTTGTGGCAGTCCTCCGACAAATAGGGGGAGCGTGCGAGTTTCTGAATTTAAATGAAGCGATGTGGGATCGAGTAATACTGGGTTTAAGAGACTCTAATTTGCAGAGCAAGCTGCTAAATAAACCCAACATAACCGTAGCCGAAGCCATCGCAGAAGCCACAGCTGCTGAAGCCGCGAAAAAATTGGAGGTCAAAATGAAACAGATGAACCCGAACAACGATGAAACGAACCTGGCCAGAGGGAAGAAACAATTTCCCACCACCACTCACCACGAAGATTTTGACGAGACGTCAGAATCCGGGGAGGAAGACGATGAAGTCCACCGCCTATACGCCAACAAGAAAGAGCGCGAAAAAAGAAATTGGCGGGAATGCGCTGGCTGTGGAGGAAACCATCCTCGAGCCGACTGCAGATTCCTCAATGCCATTTGCAGAGCTTGCAAGAAAAGGGGGCATATTGAGAAAGTCTGCAGAAATAAAAAAAATTACAGCCCAAACAGATGCAGCAACTCCTCCGCACAAGCTGAGCCAAAACAAACTGAGAGAACGTGGCAGCGGAACAAGCGAGCCACTAACCGAGAGAAAACACGTTAGACTTTCACTATCGGAAGCGCTCAGACGGAAAGCGGGAAGAAAGTAAAAATAATTGTAAAAATAGAAGGCAATCCCTGCGAAATGGAGGTAGACTCTGGGTCTTTCCTATCAATGGTGTCATGGTACACCATCAAATAACTGGTCCCAGATATCAAACTCAAAGAACTCCAGAGACAAAAGTTAACCCTCAAGGACTACCAAGGAAACCGATTTCCTGTAGTAGGCTTAGGACATTTCCGAGTCGCCTACAAACAACATGTCGAAGTACTACCATTGACAATAGTCGACCGAGACCGACCAAGCCTCCTGGGCATCGAATGGTTCGCACGATTGGGCATCGGGATGACCGGAGTAGACCGGGTGGCCGCAACCAACTGGAAAGAAAACCAGAGTCCCAGGACATTTTCGATGGCTCCCTAGGCAGGTATCGGGGGACCCCAATTTCCTTTAGTCTAGACCCCCAGGTAGCCCCTAGGAGACTAAAGGCCAGACGAGTTCCTTTTGCTCTGAAAGCAAAAATAGAGGAACAACTAAATAAACTCATCGACCAAGGGGTTTTAGAACCTGTTGACCATGCTAAGTGGGAAACGCCAATCGTAACACCAATTAAACCAGATGGGTCGGTTCGAATCTGTGGTGACTGCAAGGCTACCCTGAAGCACGCATTGCAACAAAGCGCATACCCGGTGCCAGTCGTACAACACTTATTACATTCTCTTGGGGGAGGAAAAGTTTTCACTAAACTAGATCTAGCGCAAGCTTACCAACAGCTCCCAGTAAACCCCTTAACGGCTGAAGCACAAACAATAGTGACCCACAAAGGGGCATTCAAATGCAACAGACTCCAAATTGGAGTGAGTGTAGCCCCAGGCGTTTTCCAGAGCCTCATGGAATGCCTATTGAATGGTATATAAGGGGTTGTACCATGCTTCGACGACGTCCTAATTTCGGCCAAAGATGCGACCCAGCTAAAAAAAAGACTAAAAGAGGTACCAACTAAATTCAGAGAATCTGGCCTTAAAGTAAAAAAAGAAAAATGCTGTTTAATGACTGATCGTGTCATTCCTGGGCTACTTAATAGACGGAGAGGGTATACACCCTACTGACAAAAAAGTCAAAGCTATTAAAGACGCACCAGAACCAAGGAACAAAACTGAACTACAGGCATTTTTGGGACTAATAAATTTTTATAACGTGTTCCTACCCCACAAAGCGACAATAGCGGAACCATTACACCGATTACTGGATAAAAAAACAATTTGGACTTGGGGTTATAGAGAAAAGGAAGCCTTCCAAAAAATAAAAAACTTATTAACATCAAACACCGTTCTTATTCAGTTTAGTAACACACTTCCATTGACGGTGACCTGAGACGCCTCACCGTTTGGAGTTGGTGCCATCCTGAGCCACCAATTGCCAAATGGGAGAGAGGCACCCGTCGCATACTATTCAAAGACTCTGTCTAAAACCAAGCGTAATTATAGTCAATTGGACAGAGAAGCCCTGGCAATCGTCGCCGGAGTGAAACGCTTCCACGAGTATCTATATGGAAGAACATTTCTGATAGTAACGGACCATAAACCGCTACTGGGAATTTTGGCGGGAAACAAGCCAACACCGAACATTTTGTTCCCGCGAATGACTAGATGGTCAGAATTCCTAGCAGCCTACGCTTATACTCCGACACATTGCCCCGGGAAACAAATTTCCCATGCAGACGCATTGAGCAGAGCACCATTACCGACTATAGAGGAAGACCCGGCACCGACGATGACCACCTTGAAGATAGAGACATGCCCCGATCTACCCATATCTGCGAATGATGTCGCCAGAGCCACCGCAAGGGACCCATTGACTGCCCGTGTACTGAACTGGGTAGGGAAAGGCTGGCCGGAAAATAAAAAAACAGAACTTTAAACCTTTCTGGACCAGACAAACTGAACTCTTGATTCAAAAAGGTTGTTTGTTGTGGGGTGATCGGGTAGTTATCCCTTCCAAATTTCAAACTAAGGTACTGGGTATGCTTCACGTAGGCCACCCTGGAATTGTTAAAATGAAAAGCCTTGCTAGAAGCTATGTCTGGTGGCCGGGTATAGATAGGGACATCGAATACTGGGTAAATTCTTGCAACAAATGCCAAAGAACCAGGCCTTCCCCACCACAAGCACCCATAAAGGACTGGGAAACCCCACGAGGCCCCTGGTCACGAATCCACATTGACTTTGCGGGTCCTACTAAGGGGCATACTTTCCTAATTGTCGTAGATGCATACTCAAATTGGCTGGAGGTTAAAATTATGCCATCTACGACAACTGAAACCATTATTAAACAACTTGACAAACTCTTCACAACCCATGGCCTGCCGGACGTCCTAGTGTCCGACAACAGGCCACAATTAACGAGTATCCAATTTGAACAATACCTAGCCTCCCTAGGTATAAGACATGCCCTAACCGCACCAGCCCACCTGGCTGCAAACGGTAGGGCAGAGAGAATGGTCAGGTTTACCAAAGAAGGGTTAGAAAAAATGGACATTGGGGATGTCCAAGATAAAATAAATCGCCTCCTCACCCTCCAGCATATCACACCCAGTACTATAACAAACAAAAGCCCGGCGGAATTACTAATGGGAAGAAAACTGAGGTCGCAATTAGACAGATTGCACCCAAACTATACACCAGAAAACCCCCCCGACTCCTCCACCCATTTCAGGACATTTGAAATAGGCGACCTAGTCTATGCAAAAAAATTTACCGGGGACCCATTATGGCTTCCAGGAATAATCACACAAATTACAGGCCCCCGGTCCTACTGACTAACCGTAGATGACGGCAGGGAATGGAAGCGGCACATAGACCAGCTTTGGTCCCGAAACATAGAATGTAGTACAAACACACAACCGCAAATATTAAAAAACGATGAAAATCAAACCAAGGAGGGGGGGGAAATACGAGAAAATAATAAAGAACCGTTTAAATTAAACACAGAATACAATAACAAACAAAAAGAGTAAAAAAGAGACTTACAGTTAGAAGAAAATTGCGAGAAGAGTCCACTCGAAGGGGCCAGCCAGGCCAGCTCGACCTGCCCGGAGAAAACAGGAGGGAGCGGCAAAACCGCCGGCCTAAGAAACTCAGGTGGCAGTAAAATGGCTGACTCACCCTTCCAGGCAGTTCCATGGAGAAGGACCGGAGAGACAGCAACCCCATCCAAACCGGTCGAAGTCTTCAGCAGAAATGAACCGCGCAAGTCCAGTCGAGTCAAAAGAAGCCCCACCTACCTGCGCGACTACCTCACCACGTAGGACTAAACTAAGAGGGGAGGGGTGTTCTGTATAAAGAATAGTAGACTCCTAATACAGGATTCTGATTGGCTAAAAAACCTGAATGGGGATTGGTTCAATAGGAACCAATCCACGAAGCTGCCCAAAAGGCGGCAAAACTAAATACCTGTCATTGGCTACAAGCCGGCAGACAAAACCCTATAAAAAGGCTGCCGCGGCTTGAGCCAATGTTCCGTTTCGCAACTACTGTTAACTAATAAAGACTTTGTTGTTGGAACCCGGTCTACCTCGCGTTTTTCCGGACGGAACAATTAGCATGGTGAAAGCCAATGTTCATCATACTTAATTTTAGAACAATGAAATTTTTTAATTTAAAACTAGTTGCAAACCGATAACTGCAGGAGAATGGAAAATTAGCACCTTTTTTAATGTTGCATTAATGTGATTATGATGAAACTGAAGGATCTTCATTTGAGAGAATCTTAATACAGGGATATTCAGGCCTTGCAAATACAAACATACTTTCAGAAAACACATTGAAATGCTGAAAATAAAAATCATAATAGAGCATGCATACATATGCAAATATATGCATCAAACTATGACCATGTTATTTATTAATTTAATTTAAGGTAAGATAGAGTAGACAGAGAAATAATCTCAGTAAGTTTTCTATCTTAAAGCAGGCATTCTATCTTAAAATAGACTGAATAGAAATATTCAGTCATAATGGGATTTGACACATACATTTACTGAGATAATCGGATAGACATATTTTAAGAGCTGTGTCCATAGACAATAATAGAAAAATATGTAGTTATGAAGATAGTTTTAGTAAACATTAACTTCAGTGAGTGAACAACATAAAAATCAGCAACAATAAACTGATACCTTCAGCCAGTGGATCAAGTGTGTGGATCATAAGTTGGAAAATGCTGTTCCTCATTAGACTATTGTGCAGAGATGCAGAACTTCCACCTCTTTGGAGGCATGGTTTAATCTAAAGAAAGAGGGGGGGGGGGGGAGATTTGTGAGCATAGAATTTGGGGAAAATGCTCCTAAATAAAATGTTTAAATGACAGGAAGAAAGAGACAAAAGAGAAATTTGTTTCCAGCTTACTCTGCTTCTGTTTCTATACCTCATTTGCAATCTTAATTGGAAAAATAGGATTGCCTTTTCATGAAGCCAATTAAAAAATAGGACAGGTAATGAACAACAATATCATTGTACTAAAATGGCTTCATCTCATCTGAGGAATTTTGTGAGGAATGCAAGTTAAAGGCTGTGATGTACTTCATCATTGACATAATACCCACAGAGGTAGCATAAATGCAATAGCTGCCTATATCATATTTCTATAATAACATCTCTAGGAATTAAAGTCTGTTCTGGAATTCTACACCCCACCCCACCTCATTCACTCATTCAAACCATTTTTCAGAGGCTGCTTGGGGTAGTTTTCTTTCCTGTGGTTTTTCAGAAGTGTTTTGCCATTGCCTGCTTCTTCCCAGCCTAAGGCTTTCAAACATGGCCACTCTAAAGATTTTCTGTTTTGCTTCAAGGCTGAAGGAGGGTTAACAATATCAAAGGAATGTAAAGAAAACAGGGCCTTGCCAGCAGAGTTTGCTTTGAAATAGAAATGATCAGAAGAAACATCCAAAGCAAATCCAGAGTCCCAAAAATTAGATCAGGGTTGTCCACTAGCCCAGAAGTTCAAGCTTTTTCTCACAAACAGCAAATGCCAGAGGTCAGCCATTGTTTCCAACAAAAAGAGCATGGTTAGAACTGCTTTTTAAATAAGGCCACAGCCAGTTGCCTTTTCCAAATACACCATTTGCTTGGCGAGGAATAATAGACCTTTCTTGCTCTGCACTCCAACATCGACTGTTGGTGCAAGGAGGCTATATGTCATCTTTATTTGACTTCTCTGTCTTCTCAGGTGGCGTCTGTGTTTGATCAACTTCATGTCATTCCTGGCCTTGTGTCTCCTAAGGCTGACATTCCACAGGCTCAGCTGGAGCAACTTCCTCAGGGTCAGAATCTAAGCCTAAGGCTGTGAGCTTCCTCGGGCTGAGGAAAAATGACTCGCCCAAGGTCACCCAGCTGGCTTTATGGCTCAGGCAGTACTAGAACTCACAGTCATCCAGTTTCTACCCCGATGCAGCAGAAAATGAGTGCATCTGTACAAAGTATTTTTTTCCTGATCTTGCCAGTTTAAAATACATATTCCCATCTTATTTTCTTTTGGGCCAAGGTTATAGGCACTTCAAATTTGTCTTCCTTGGTTGTTTTGCATTCAAAACATTATCTGCATCTTATGTAAAAATATTTGAAGCAAATTAGGTTTCCTGAGTTTCCAGACTTTAAGGAGCCAGGATTAAATAGTATACCTATTAAGCCACAATTCACTTTAAAAAAAAAACAAAAAACCAGCAGAATAGCAGCCAAAGAGTCATTTCTTTCGCCAACAAAAGTTGGTGGGAAGTTTGCTGGTTTTGTCTCAAAACTGAAGACTCTGATGAAAAAGGGAAGTTTATCTTCTGTGAAAATGAAAATGTTTAAAATATTGAAAATGCTGTTGCTAATTATTTCTGATCGATTCTTTTTTCCTCAACGTATTTTGAATTCAGATTTTCTATTTCCTGTCATATCTATGTCCAATTCCCACTTCTGTAGTACTTATTATATAT
The DNA here is from genome assembly GCA_015471245.1 of Laticauda colubrina. Lineage (NCBI taxonomy): Eukaryota > Metazoa > Chordata > Lepidosauria > Squamata > Elapidae > Laticauda > Laticauda colubrina. Next base: position 37,875,733 of record BLBF01000004.1, on the reverse strand, counting down.
TTGTAATATATATAGATTATTTTTATAATTTCATGTTTTAACACAGGAAAATGGGGAAAAGACAAAAGGAGACAAAAAAGAAAATTATAAAAAAGTCAAAAGGAAAAAAAAAATATATAGTGTTGGAAGAAATATCCAGGTCCAGTTCCAAACCGGTAGAAAGGCACTGGAAACAAAATGGAGGCTGGAGGCTGATTGGAAAGAAAGATTCCCTTTATTGATGAAGCAGAACCACCAACCACATGCGATTCTGGGACAGCTGACAAAATGGAGTTGAGAGTGGATGGGTTTTTATACCTTCTTTGGGCTTTGTATTGGGAAATGTTGAATATCCACTTGGTTTTCAGATCCGAGCTTTTACTGAGGAGATATCCCAAAGTAAATTTCAAAATGGAAGATAGAACTCAATTTAGTAGGAATACATAACTTTTGTTCCTGTGCAAGAACATATTCTATTGGCTGTTGTGAGATTCCTATGGGATCATGGCTGGCTCTTTAGGCAAAAGGGGAAATGCAAATCCTAGGTGCTTGTCTGAGCTAATCCTCTCAATCTTTTTGGCTTGCCTAATTGCTTATTTGGAGTTTCCTGTCTGACCCAGTCTTTCTGAACTGATAACCAAATCTGCATTTCTAAAAGCTGGCCTCCTCAGTTTCTGCTTGGAAGCAGAGAGACTGGTGCTGGTTTCTGCTTCCCTTAAGATTTTTTCCCATTTTTCCTTTAGGAGAAATATTCTATTCCACATTTTTAATATTTTCCAAAATATTTCATTCTTCTGGGCTGGGGTATTTTTCCCTCCCAGAATAGGAAAACACGGTAGGGAATAGAAATATAAAATATAGTTACGGTGTATGTACTCTAATATTTTCCAAGAATATAAGGATACCAGATTTGGTCTGCAAATCTCCAAATGACCACAAGATGGGAGCAAGGAGCTGAAATTGTTTGCTTGATTTTGGAAAGGGGGGGGGGATACAAGGATAAATGAAACAAATGGTTTCCATGCCAAACCATTCCAGGGCTAGAAATCATATTAAATGTGGTGTGGAGAGTCAATTTTATTGAAGAAATATTATGATTCAATGTGCTATCTCAAAAAGAGGCAATAGCTAGATAATTATTGATATATTTGAGATCCAGAAAGGATTAAGAGAAACTAGATAAAAGTGCTTTCTTCAAATCAGCTAGGACTACTTCCTAATATGGGGAAACAATTTACACACACACACACACACACACACAAATTTATTACAAATTTTAAGAAAGATTAAAAACCAACAGGAACCATGATACGGTAAGAAAAATGAAAAGGCAGAAGGAAATCAAGACGCTAAAATTGCAAAAGGAAAGAAAGAAAAGAAGATACAAAGAGGCTTCCAATCTTCTTTACTAAAATATAATATAAATTAACTACCTGCTCTATGGTTATAAATAACTCCTTCTTTCTATTATCTATCCCATCTTATCATCAAAACAAAAAATGAAAAGTTTCAAAATAATAATTATTTCTTTGGGACATCCAGACAGTTTATTTCATCAAATAGGATTTACCATACATTAAGTTATACTTTTTTTAAAATTTTCAACAAAAGTTTGTACATTTTAGAAGTATATATTCATAATCGTTATACAAATAATGATGACTTACATTGCTCTTGTCTATGCCATAAGCCTTTTTATCCATTTATTAGGTAATTGTAAATAGGAAAACCACTGCTAAGTATATTTTCTGCTATTAATTGTTTCCTTGATTTGTTTTTAAATTCCCTTGATAATTTTCTAATAAACCATAGTACTATTTATCTGATCTGCCACTTCTCTTTTATAATATACTTTTTGAGCTGAGATCCCAAAAGATGCTTTTGGGCACAACCTGGTCTTATATGTATCTATTTCATATTCCATATGATGAATACAGCATGTCTAATAAAATGATTTTTAAATCCACATTAATTTTAACTTTATTATGCCATAAATATCCATGCCATCCAAACCTCAATTATTAGTTTTTCAATGTAAAAGTCTTGTTTCTCAGCAATATTCATTCTTTCATCCAGACCAAACAAGCAGTGAAATAACATTTCAAATATGGTAAACCCAATCCTCCTCTTTCCTTTGCATCTGTTTAACACTCATGTTTTCCCCTTGCCATATAAATGTAGCTATGTCTTTTTGTCATTGTTTAAATTATACATCTGTTGGCAAAACAGGTATTATTTGAAACAAAAATATCATCTTTGGTTAAACTTTTGTTTTATCACAGAAATTCTCCCCAATAGTTGCAAGTTTATTTTTTCCCTTAACATTCATTTCAGTCCATGCTGTATAATATTTATTTTTAAATCATATATAATTCATATCTATCATAGTAATAGCCATTATCTAATTAATAACTATGATAATCAGGTCTAAGGACAAGACAAACATTAAGAGCATTAAGGTCCAACAAATCATGCCAAATTTTCTTTCATATTACCAGAGTAGGAGCTTAACGTATTATCCTGTAACAAGTCTACTGCAAAGAATCCCAATATGTCAGAAAGATTATGTACCTGTTTACCAGTTGAACTGAAGTTGCAAGTCAATGGAATTCCAGGTTTATTTGAGCTGCAATTTTGCTTTAAGAATTGGATACTCTTGTCTCTGAAACCTCTATATTTTTTATTATAAGACAGAGTTGTGAAACCCAAACTATTGACCTATGAAACTTAACAAAAATTGTTTTAAAAAGATCTAACCCTCTCACTTTGTTCTAAACAATAAAACCTTGTTAAACATTTTATAAAGTTTCAGAAATCAATCCAGAGAATACTAGCCTTACAGTGTCATCAATTTATAGATATATGCACACACGCTAGTGTATGTGTGTGTGCATGTATGCACATTTATGGAAAGACAACACCTAATACAGATAGTATTATTTGTAGGAAACTATTTTTAACTTCATTTGCACAAAATGTGTTCTACTTGCATTCTTAGAATTACAGCTTTTTCAGCGGTAGTGATACAGCACAAGGATTTATCCATTTATCCATTCGATTTTATAGAAATACCTAAGAGAACAATCCTACCTATATGGTTTAGTAAAGCAAAACATTGAAAAATATTCCCTAAATCAAAATCATGACATAAACCTTAATAACAGAAAACACAAAAATCCTCAAGAGACTATACAATGAAGTAGTAGCAAAGCAAACAGCAAACAGAAGAAAAGTCCAGAGTTAAAATGATGAAACATCTTCGGATGTTAAATTTCAGTAAATTTTAAAATTGTAGGAAAGTAAACTAAATAAATTATTAAAGGCCCCACAGTTTTATGGAAAAATACATATTTTCATAGTCAGATACTAAAACCCAAAATTCAAGTCCCACTTTTCAATCCCAGGCATTTTAAAAGTTAACAAATGATGGGTGATTATTTTTGATTTTAAAAATCTTTTCCGGACTTCCGGGTTGAGCCCTCCACGCTGATGGACAATAGATTGCAACTGTCCATGGCTGAGGTCCGTGCTCTTTCGTCGGAGAGTCCCGATCATTGTGATTATGGGCTGAAGCTGCCTTGGAGAGGTGGTGGTGTAAGGAGAAGCTGCAAGCCAGGTTGAGGGGAGCCATATTTTCCCTCCTGGGCTTGGCCTTTTTTCCCCTGAAGACGACTGAAACAGTGGCCACCCCAAAGAGGAGGACTCAGCTGGACTAAGATTTGTGCAGGAAAGAAGAAAGAGGTGGATAACATCTGAACCGGGACAATTGGGCAAAACAACTAAACAAAAAGTACCCTGGGATTATGGTAACATTGAACTTTTCAGAAAAGTGAGCGGCGGAAATACAAAGGGACAGGAAAAAAAAAAAAGAAAATAATTTTGACAGCTAAGTGGGGCTTCGAACCGGGAAAGGAAGAAACCAAACTGAAGACTTAATTAATTTGGACTAAAATATTTTAGCAATAAACAGGCATAAAATAAAGCTGGACTTACTTTGTGGATTGTCAAAAAATAATAATAAAATTTACAAATTGGAGACTGGATTGTGCTGGAATATTGAGGTTTGAACAACACTAAATAAAAAAATAGGGGAAAAAGGTGAGGACTTTGTATGATGGAGAGTGTCATCCTCTGACAAAAACTTGAACTCAAACAAAAAGGAAAGCATCCTGTTTCTGTATGAACTTCTGTTGATATAGTGTTAAAGAAATATTGAAACAAAATAAGAATCTTAGGAAGTGAAAGCTGAACCAGAATAAAGAAAGAAGCAAGGAAAGACTGATTGTGAGATTGATTGACATCTTTGGTATAGACCCTGGGCTGGAACAATTGAGAACTTTAGAAAACTGAAAGAAGAAGGAAAGTAAAAGTGTTTTTTGTGGACTTTGATGATTATAAAATATAAGCATGTGTAATGATGATATCTCTTCGTGAATTAAAAATGGAACTTAAAAATATGAGAGAACTATTACAGCAAAGTGGTGAATCACTTTGCTCTGTGTTAGAAGAAATGGAAATGGAGATTGAAGAACAAGATGAAAGAAGTTTAGAGGAGGAGGAGTGGATTCAAGGAGAAACCATCTTAAATAGACAATTAACACAAAGAACACTACAAAGATGAACGGAAAGAAGGAAGGCTAAAAAGTTGAGATTTAAGAAGGTAATCAAAAAGGGGAATACCTGTGAAATTAGGAGAGATAGAAAGACCCAGCAGAAAAGGGGACAGGAAGATATCAAGAAAGAGAGGGATATAAACCGGAATGAGAAAAGATATGGGAAAAAGAGGGGGAGGAGAGGCAGTAAGAAACAGGTGCATGAAATAAAGAACTATGGAAATTGTAAAATGATGAAAAAAATTAGTTTTTTCAGAGATAATTGATGAATTAAAAAGGGAATTCTGCAGGGTGACAAGGGGTAATAAGAATACATTTGCAATTTTAAAAAAATACTTAGAAAACAGAGTAATATAGATTATTAAAGGAGGGGTAGATACTGATAACTTTTATTAGATGAATATATATCTTTATTTTTATTCTCAAAAGGAAAGTTAAGGTTTATTGAAGAAATTGTAATAATTGAAATGGATGTGAAGATGTTTAAAAATGAGGTTAATATCAGTGACCAGAAATTGAATAGTCAATTTTTTCCCTTTTACTTCTTTTGAAATTAGAAATACAATTAAGGGGGGAAAATATGTTGCGGAATCTAAATGAAAAGATGCAATGATTATTATTGTAACTACGGAATTAAGATGAGGGAATACAGATATATTTTAACCACTGAGGTGTCACACTCAAAGCAGTAAAAGGGGTAAAACCTATACTTGTTTCTTTTTCTTTTATGTTAAAACTTGTATTAACCTAGAATCTATAAAAAGAATGTGTGATGGAAAGAAAATATGACAGATTAAAGAACTACTTAAATTAATAAACTAAGATAGACTATTAAAAGGAAGGAAAGACATTGGTAACTTTTTTTTTTATTCGGCAAACATATATTGTTACTTTTATTTTTAAAATAAATATTAAAGGATTATATTTGAAATAATTGAAATGGAATGTAAAGATGTTTTGACTGAGATTAATGCCAGAGATTAGGATTAATTTGCTTGTTTCTCTCCTTTTGGAAAGTTTGAAATGGAAAAGGTAATAATAGAATTAAACATGCATATATGAATGTATCACTATTGTCATATTTGTGTGTAAAAGTGATGACCCGGAAATATGTCGTCCACTAAAAAGAGCTTTTTTGTTTTTATGTGAAAAATTGAATAAAATTTGTTTTTAAAAAAACAAAATCTTTTCCAAAACCATGTCTGGAGCATTAACAGTGTTTTGCAAGGTGGCTTAAATAATAGTAGTTTTGAAGCATCTGAAGGTATTGGATATGGAAACATCCAAAAAGAAGGTGTTTATATTGGCTTCTCCAGTCATATTTATTCAAAAGGAAAGGGACTAAGTTATAGAATTCTTGATAACTGAATATTTCAATTTTAGGATTCAATTTGTATCTTAGTTTGCTAGGGCAAAGTTTTCTTCATTCTCTTGATAATAACATTTTGATGAATAGGAAATTTAATTATCTGTTTCAGAGATATGTTTTAGAGATATGTTTTAAAGATATGTTTTGTGTTCAGATATTCTGAACTTCCAAAATTTTCCAAACCATTCTCCATTCCTCCAGACACTCCTCTCCATGTGCAGGGCAACATGTGCTTGACTCTTTGAGAAAGAATGTTGTTGCATCTAATCTTCTACCTCACTATGAAATTTCCCCCCCCCCCAAAATTCCCAGACACTAAATGTGGCAGCCTTGAAGCTTCTGAATAAAATATGGCTTCCAAGGCTGACATTTTACCCTATACCCTTCATAGGTGCTACTTAAATTAGACAACAAATGTTTTTAATGTTAATTTGTCATAATAAACACCCAGGTCTATGTTTACTTCCATCAGTTCTCCTCCCCTCTCCAAAAACACTCCTCCAACTCTGTGTTTGCTGGGAATGTTCATGTTCTGAGGACTTATTCAGGATAAGCTTTAGTGATCACATCAGTAAGAAAAAAAATAACTGCAAAATGTTTACTAGTAAGGTAAAGCCCTCCCCCCCCAGTATAAACCCCCCGGGTTTAAAATTACCCTTATATTGGCATAATAGATACTCATGACTTCCGAGGTTTCCTATAATTGGGATAGGCTTTTCTTCCCAGTTTTCAATGGTTCTAAACATCATGCTTTTAGCAAATTGAGTTCATCTCAGGCCCTCTATCTAACTAAAGGCCGTGTCACACTGCCCAACGGATGCAAAAAGGGCACAACGGAAGAGAAAAATGTTACATCCGTTATATCCGCGCTCAAAAGGGGTGAAAATTTGCATAATTGGAGCGGACAACACGGACGCGGGGAGGACGCAGGGCGGATGCAAAGCGGATGCGGAACGGAAGCCCAGCGGATGGAAGTGGATGGCGCATCCGCTAGGCTTCCGGGGGGCCTCAGCGAAGCGGACACAGAACAGAAAAAGCAGATGCAGAACGGATGCACAGCGGATGAAGCGGATGCAGAGCGGAAGCCTAGCAGATGCACAGCGGAAGCCTAACGGACGCCTGGCGTTAATTGCGCATGTGGGGGGGATGCATTGCGCAAGCCCCCTGGATATAAAGGGAAGCAGCTCGCACGTCTAGCATTCCGAGGAAAGACCTGCTGCTGGATACCTCAGAGTTCTTGCCTGCATGTCTGCCTGCAAGCCTTGCTGCCAGCCTGCCTCCAAGCCTGCCTCCCAGCCTGCCTCCCACCCTCCTGGGCAGCCTCCCTTCCAGCCTTGCTGCCAGCCTGCCTTCCAGCCTCCCTTCCAGCCTTGCTGGCAGCCTGCCTTCCAGCCTCCCTGCCAGCATTGCTGTCAGCCTGCCTTCCAGCCTCCCTGCCAGCCAGTCTGTCTGCCAGCCTTGGTGCCTGCCTTCCTGCCAGGCTTCCTAACAGGCTTCCTGCCAGCCTTGGTGCCTGCCAGCCTTCCTGCAAGCCTCCCTGCCAGCCAGCAACCCCACAACCATGGGGAAGAAGCGAAAGTCTCAGCAACCTGCCGCCATCCCTGGCTAGAGGGACAGGGCCACCCTCCCACCCCATGTCCCTGACTCATCTTCTGCTGGGGCTTCTGCTGCTTGGGCTCGCTCTTCTGTTGCTGGAGCTTCTGCTGTGGCTGCTCCTGGCAGTGGTGCTTCTGCTGCGTACTCTGCTGAAGCTGCTCCTGGTCCTGCTGGTCCTGCTGGTCCTGCTCGTTCTGCTCGTGCTCCTGGTCTTGCTGACCCTGCTGCTGGTGCTTACTCTGCTGCTGCTCATCCTGGTCTTGCTGCTGCTGCTGCTGCTGCTGATGATGATGATCCTGCTGGTGATTATGCTGATGATGCTGATGATGCTGATTATGATCCTGCTGGTGATGATGCTGATGATGCTGATGCTGATGATGATGCTGTTGGTGTGGAGGAGCAGCCCCTACAACCTGGAAGCCCCTCTGATGAGGGCCCATCTGGTCCTGCCAAAGGGAGGAAGAGGCGTATGCAACAACGGGAGAGGAGGCAGTATTACATCGAGGAAGCGCACGAGGATGAGGTGCTGGAGTGGCTGAGAGAGAACGACTATCTGTGGCGGAAAGGACACCGGCTGTACAGGGACACCAAGCGGAAGCAGGCTGCTTGGAGAGAGAGGGCGGAGAGTCTGGGCTACACTTCGGAGGTGCTCCTCGGCTGGTGGAAGCACATGCACACCTGGTACGGGAAGCTGCACCTGAAGAAATCTGGCCAGGCCAGGGTTAAACTGACGGACAGAGAGAATTATGTCATGGCCAAGTGCAGCTTCCTGGAGGGTGAGGTCCGCCACCGAGGAGCACCAGGAGCCCAAATCTCTACCCTCTCTCTCCGGCAGCCTGCTGGGAGCCAGTCCTCTGGCGGCCGAGAGTCAGTCCCTGTCTCCATGCAGGTATCTGTGGAGCGTGCCATGGCGGAGAACCCCCGGGCAGGTGTTGAAAGCATGGTGGAGAGCGATGAGGACTCCCTGGTGCAGTGGGAGATAGGAGACATCGAGTCCACCGCTGCCGAAGCCTCATCCACCCACACCTCCGCCACCACAGTAAGGCAGAGAGCCGGACCGCAGGAGGGGCAGAGCCACAAGGTCCTGGTGGAGATCAGGGACACCATCCGCACCAGCATAGGTCTCCTCTCTCAGCTGGTCCCCATCGAATCCTCCTCCTCCAACCGCAAGCCCTTCCTCAATTATGTGAACCAGACCCTCAAGGAGATGGCGTATCCCCAGTACCAGGTGGTGAAGGAGAGGATCACCACGCTGCTTAACAACCCTCCAGACGCAGAGGCACCTGCTCCCACCCAGTCCAGGTCTGCTCCTCCACCCCAGGTGATGTCCCTCCCATACCAAGGCTTGCCACACCCCCTCACCTACCAGGGCTACAGCTACCCGGAGGTCCAGCAGCACAGACAGCAGCCCTTACAGATGCAGGCACAGAGTCATCGGGCGACATTGCTGCCACCAGTTCCAATGATGACACCGATGCCAACCTCGACAGTCCTCACCCTGCTGCAGAGCAGGCAGCCCCACTACACTGCTCCTTCCTCCATCCCACAGCCAAGCCCGGCCTCAGTACATCTGTCCTCAGTACTGGGGCTGACACCCCATGGCATGGAGGAAGGACCTCTCAGCATCGCGGGGCTGAGCCAGCTGTCCGACACCTTCCTCAACACACTGTCCCCTGTTGTTCTCTCGGAGCTACGCACTCCAATAACACCTCAGACCAGCACTGCAGCAGCACCCACCTCCACAGCACCTGCTCCCTAACATCTTAGACTGGGCACACACCTCCGAGTGACCAAGAGGAGTGCCAGAGACTGGCTGCCCGGATATTTGTGGACTTTATTTGGACACTTGACTTGGGTCATATTTATTTTACAGCTTGTTATTAATAAAGTTTATCTTTGTTTCACACACTTGCTTCATTAATTTTTTTCTATAAAGTCTGGGTGGAAACTTTTAGAAATGGTTTAGCCTTTGCATGCTTGTGGGATGGGTTAAGATAGCAGTGGGATGGGAAGGGATACCTGTGGGATGGGCAGGGATACCTATGGGATGGGTAATAGATGTGGGTTAGATAAACCTCCAGTGCAAGCATAGTGGGACTGTATGGTCCACCCTCCCAGGTGCCACCCCTATGGCCCTTCATTATCAATTACAATGTAAGCATTGATCCACACATGTCAACATAAACACAACTCTTTATTAAATGCCCTGTTCATTGTAGGCACACCCAACATACATGGGCCAATCTCATCAGTGTGATGAGACAGGCTGAAGGAACCATCCATTAAGCATCTACCATCCTGTCTTGCCACTCCACCGCTCCAGCTTGGGAGTTGCACCAGTGTTTCAGGAGGTTGCGCTGCTTCTTCGCCTCACGTGAGGCTCTGTTGGGCCCTTGCACATCCTCAGTGTCGATCAGGTTTTGCCCTTGCCTCCATTCCCCAGGCTCCATGTCCCCATTGCCTTGCTGGAGGTCCACGAGCCTGTTCTGCAAGACTGGGTAGCGGGTGCGCATGAGATTGTGCAGGATGCAGCAAGCTTCCACCATCCTCCTCATGGTCTGTGGGCGATGGTGCATGGTGGTGAGAAGTACCTGGAACCTGTTGTCCAGGATGCCAAAGGCGTTCTCCACCACCCGCCTTGCCCTGGACAGCCTGTAGTTGAAGATCCTCTCTTCATGGGTGAGGTATTTGGAGGTGTAGGGCTTCATGAGGTAGGTTGTGAGGGAGAAGGCGTCATCCCCCACGATAAAGTAGGGCACATCTTGTGTGTCGTTGGGCAGCGGGTCTGGATCTGGGAAGCCCACCATGAGGTTGCTTTCCAGCCCCTCCTTGAGGTGACTGTCGTTGTATACCTGGGCATCTGAAGATGAGCCGTTGCTTGAAACATCGATGTACATTAACTTGTAGTCAGCATCGACCATGGCAAAGAGGATGATGCTGAAGAAGCCCTTGTAGTTGTGATAAGTGGACCCTAAGTTGGCTGGAGCTTTGCAGGCCACGTGCTTGCCATCGATGGCTCCAACGGTGTGGGGGAAGTTCCACTTCTGATACCACTGCTCTGCAACTTTCTTCCATCCTTCTTCAGTGGAGGGGCACTGGAGGAGCTCCTCCTTGTATTCTTCGATGATGACCTGCACCACTTCTCTGACAACAAAGCTGATGGTGCTGGGTGGCACCCTCCAGCCGTACTGCATGCTACTGTAGGTGGTCCCTGAGGCCAGGTGGTGCAGAGTGAGTGCCACCTTGAGCCCAGGTTCCAGGCTGGGCAGGAAGTTGGTGTTTGTCTTGGTCAGCCTGGGTGTCAGGCGCTGCACAACTTCGTCAAACATGGCTGGAGGCATCCTCATGAAGTTCTGGAACGTCCGAGGGTCTTCGCTCCTGAGCTCCACCATTAGCTTGTCGTAAAGTACGTACTGCGCTCTTCTGGCGAACCATCTTCGGAGCCAGACTTTTTTGGGGTGCCTCCTTTTCTTCCCGTAGTAGAGTTCACAGAGACTGCAGATGGTTTTGCAATGTTGCAGAAGGATGTTGGCTGCCGAAAGGATTTTGTCGCAATCCACGGTGGACATGACTGGATGCTGTGGAAGAGGAAGAGTCAGATGAAGGCTGCAGAGGTCTGCATCGCTGGGCTGCTGGTCTGAAAGTGCGATGCAGGTGAGTTGCTCCCCCTTTTTATAGGCAGTATAGGTTTTCCACTAGGCATCCTCTAGGCATCCTCTAGGCATCCTGTAGACATCCTTAATATCCGAGATAGGTCCCCCCGCGAATGTTTTTTCCGTTTTAAACGCTTTGTTTCCAGTTCTGCATCCGTTCTGCATCCATTGTGCATCCATTCCGCGTCTGTTCCGCTTCCTCCCTGCATCTGGGCGGATGCGAGTTGCGTGGATGCGCAGCGGACGCCAAGCGGATATAGCGGATGCGTAGCGGATGCGTAGCGGATGCAGAACAGACGAACTGGATACATTTTCCGCGCAAACGTTTTAAGCAGCCTAAAACTTTTGGAGCGGATGAAACGTCAATAAACGGATGCTGGACAGATTGAGAGGAAGCCAAACAGAGGCAGTGAGTACATCGTGTTTTCGAACGGATGGCAAGCTTTTTTGTCCGTTTTACTTCCTCTTTGCATCCGTTGGTGCGGTGTGACAGGGGCTTAAGGATTTGCTCTTTCTCCTTGCCCAATAGTGTGGGTTTGTGAACTATTTGTTTCTCATTTTTTTCTGGGGAAAAATAATTGATAAAATATAAGCTAAACTTAAACTTAAAATTTATGCTCAATTTCCATGAATCAGATCAAACTAACTAGATGACATAAATGCACATATCCATCTGTAAGTCTCCCTCCTCCATTTGACTTCTTTATTCTTTAGTCCTATGAAGAAATATTAAAGATACTAGAAGTGATTATTCTTGAAAAGAGAAAATTGAGTCAAAGGTAGGAGAAGAGAAGATCAAGAGCAGAAGAATCAAAGTACAAAGCTAGAATAGGAAAGAAGGTCAACAACAGAAGGATAAAAGGGCAATAAGAGGACAGAGGGAAAATATAATGGAAGATCAGGAGCAGAAGAGTCAAAAGGGAGAGGAGAGGAGATCAAATTAAGATCCTTAAAATATTTGAAGGAATCAGATGGAAAAAATCAGGACCTTTTGCTATCATAATAGAGTGCAGAATGAGGCATAATGAATTTAAGTTTCAGGAAGATAGATCCAACTGAATGTTAGAGAAAAGAAACCCTTCCTAATAGTTAGGAAAGGTAAAGTAAGTTGACATGGGAACTAATTATCCAGAACTGTAAGGGTCTCATAAGAAGAATAAGGAGAGATAGACAACTATCTGCTAGCAGTATGAGCAGGGTAGATCAGATTCCACTACCTAGGTTTCAATGTGAATTTGAAGTAAGAGGTTTTTTTATCTTCAGCAAATGAATTTAATACCAAGCATCAACACCAATTTGAAAGAATAGCCAACTTAAGGGTTATAACTGAATGCAAGATTGAGATCCTAAGTATCCTCACTCAGAAGTAATCTCACTGAAAGTAAATAGTAAACATTACAATACACATTAAGAATTAAGATGCATGACAAAAAATTAAAGGCTTAAAAGCAAATCAAGTAACAAAACAAATTATACTGGAAAGGCTACAAACTAACTTGCTGAATGCAATGTTTGGCAATGATTCATGTCTCCTTGTGACAGTCATTCAAACAGACAACTTTCCTTCACGCAACCATTACCATGGGAATGCAGTTTGTTTGCCTGTTAATCAGAACAAAAGCAACACAAAGTCTGAACAGCAAATTCTTCATTATAGATAAAATGTTTCACCCCTACTGGGGAATGCAGTAGTGTCTCATCTAGTTCTTTCTGGCACTTTCATCTATTAGACTGTGCTTCCAAACAGAACACAGAAATAGTCTCTTTATACCCTTTCTTTGATATTAAAACATTGTGAATTGGACCATGCTGATTTTTGAGTCTTTTACACAAAAGTACACATATCGGTTCACTATAGATAAAAATCTTTACACAAAAGTACATACATTGATATACTACAAATAAAACTTTTGCAGGAATAAAATAAAGCATATTCTATATTTATTAGGGATGAGTAAATCCTTTGAAAGAGATACTTTGCAGTGTGTAAGAATATGTACAAACAACTCTCTTTGAATAATAAAAGCAGTGTGCCTCTTCTTTCAGCCTTATAACACTACTTCATAAACTGCTCGGTATGTAACTACATATATGGCTATTTTTTTTCACAACAAAATAAACTGGCTGTACATGCATATGAAAAAAAGATCTGGCTGCTTTAATTATTTCATTTCCATCTGGGAAAGGAATATATATTTTGCATTTTTAAAAAAATATTCTCAATTTGTTCAAGACCACCTCTAAAAATAGGACTCAAATACTAATGAAAATGTCACTATTATTTTATTCACTACCTTGTGAAACTGCATGTGTGAATACATTTTCAATATTAATTACATACATTTTCAATATTAATTATGTTATATGCCAAATTTAGATACTTATTTCCTCCCCTTCATTTTCATTGGATTTGGTCAGGATGTTACACAAACAGAATGCATCTCTAAAATACAAATAAGTCATGCTAGTAGGTACTGATTTTTTTTACACCTGAGCAAAGTACTGACAAACAATTCAAAATTCTACATCTAAAAATTTCTGTTTAAAATACTAGAGAGCAAAATTTTACCAAATTATGGAAATAATAGCTACAGAACATCTAGATATTTCTAATGTTAGTACCTGTTTATCTTTCTATAATTAGCTCTTATAATTCCTCAGAATAGCCTTCCTTATGCTGAGAAATATCAATTGTTATTGTATATTAAATATAAATATAGATATGCCTGAAACTGGGAGAAAGATAGCCAGTGAACTCCCGGATAGTGAGAGAAACTGAACAATTTGCACATGCTTACAAAACACATGCATCTTTTAATATATTTCATCACATCCCTCTATGTAAACAAGCAAGTTTTTGAAAGAGAAATTTTGCATGGAGCCATCAGTAAATTTCATGTGTATGTAAAATCTTAATTAGGCTGTTTAACTCACTCTTGCTTAAGGGGCTTCAGAGCCAGTAAAATCAACTGTTTCTCCCAGTGAAAATGAAAAAGATAAGTAAGCATTTGGCATGAGATCAAACTAATCTCACACATCTCTATCTTAATCTGCAGCACATCTGGAACATATCTTCTTCTAAGCAAATTCAGAGGTGACCAACTGTGAGCAGTTTCTGTGCTGTCCTGATCTCCAGTTTTATTTTTATAGAGTATTTGACTGATTTTTTCCCATTAGAGTTTAATTAACATAACACTTCTTGTAAGAGACTAAAATATGCCTGGCATAATTTTATTACAAATGAGAATATGAATCCACCATTATTTTTGTGTATAAAGGCATGATACAATATTTTAAGGTCCAAGAGTTCTTTGCCCCACATATTGTATTTATTTTGGTAGCAGCTCTCCATGGTCCTGATTTGAGATTTGTCTTAAAATGCTTCTTCTAGTTTAGTCATCATTTAGTTTGAATTTTGAAATTGTGTGACTGTGTCAAGAGAAAATGCAAATATTCTCTTGCCAAGAGTTTTATTTCCAGTTCTTTTTATTAACAACACCACCATTTAGCCAAATGTGAACAGCTTCATAACTTTACTTAATTTAGCGTGGTTGGGTTCATACATGTTTAATCAGGTCAGTTAAAGATGACATGGCTGCATTTGCACAACTTTGTTTTAACTTTGGTTAGGGTTTTTTTGTCTGTGTGTGCCTGAGCATGTTTATTTACTTTATGGTTCACTTAAATATATTTTGCAAATTCAGTCTTATTTCCTCTAATTCATTGATGAGATTGATTTACAAAGCATGCGATTTAGTGATTTAGCTTGCAACTGTATAGCCACTACCTTAATGAAGATGTTCCTCCAAAGAGAACATTAGGAAGTACTAGTAATTGGATTATTGTTTTGAAAATGAAAGAAACCCAGTGTGGATTTCTTGAAAAACATGCACAATGCTGAAGGTATCTGACACCCATCTCTTCCACAAGGATGTATTTATTATACTCTGGATCTGTCTAGTTAATCTCCCTGGGTAGATCAAATCAGTCATGACAGATTGGGTCATAAGTGCACATGGCTGAATATGTAGCTTTAAGAATTATCACAAGCTGAAAATGATTCCACAAATCCAGACCAGATGGGGCAATGGATCTCTAATTTGAACTTGCCTTAACTATGGCATCCAGGTCAGTACTGAGGCAAGTGACTGCCTTACAAAAGGACCATAAGCACCAATATTTAATTTATGGAGTATCGTTGAGAGCCCCTGAATCATGCCCCTGAATCATATGAGATATTTCCTTGGGACAGTTATTCTCAAACAGAGGATTTATTGATATATAATTGGCACGGCACTGTTCTTTATTTCCCAATTTTCATTCAGTTTCTTGCTGAAATTTCTGCTACGTGTACTTTAGCTGCCTCCCAATCTATTTCACTGCCTGGAAATTCTTCAGTGCTAGAACACTCAAGAATGTTACTGGATCAACAGCAGTATCTCACATATGGTCTCTCTCTCTCTCTCTCTCTCTCTCTCTCTCCTCCATCCATCCACATCTACCTACCTATTTAATATCTACCTACCTACCATGATGTTGATACTCAAATATCTGAGGCTTCCTGGAGTCTGACAAACATCCACAGAGCTGCAGATGAGGGGGGATATAAGCAGGTAGGGGGGATATAAACAGGTGGGGGTGTTGCAGTTTGACCCTTACCCTAGCTCAGGGATGGGAGGAGCCAAGCCCAAAATGGCTTGGATTGAGATTGCTCCTCAGCTAATGATTGGTAAAATTTGCTTTACAATGGCATTGGGGAAAGCCAGGATTGTGGCTGGTAAGAGAGGCGGTCACATGTCATCTCTTATTATGGCTGCCTTGCTTAGCAATTAAAATTACAGTCCCAACTGTGGTTGTAAGTCAAAGACTATCTGTAGGAATGGCTCTTGAATGTGGTACATATGGATTATATTTAAGCAGATATTTAGTCAAAATTATATTGCTGTGCTTTCTGATCCAGCTGATATCTTGTATCATAATTTTTAAGTTTTCAAAACATTATTTTAAGACATTTTTACTGAGTCACTAATGTTCTAACTGTTTCGATGTATAGTAATCAACTTTTAATTGTCATTTCTTTAAAACTGAAAAAAGGGGTTAAAATTTTAACAAGCATATAATTTCCTTATCTTCTTTAATAGGTTTTTACTTTTAATAGGTTTATTGAAGTTTTACCCAACTGAAGTAGATTTAAATCTCCACTCAATCACAAAATATTATCGCTTTGAACAAATCTTAAGAATCTCGTGAGCTGCAAATATAATTGAAATAAAAAGAAACATTTACTAGAAGGCACTAAAACAATGCAATGCTGGTAATCTTTAATTTACAACCATTTGCTTAGCAACTGGTTATAGCACTGAAAAAAGTGAGTTATCATCGGTCCTTGCACTCATGACCATTGCGTTATCCCCACAGTTACGAGGTCAAAATTTGGATGTTTGGCAACTGGCGTATGTTTATATGGGAGTCATGTAATTATCAACTGCAACCTTCCCTTCTGACAAAGTCAATGGAAAAAGCTGGTTTTGCTTAATGACTGCATAATTCGCTTAACAACCGTAGTGAATTGCTTAACACTCATGGCAAAAAGGTCATAAAAATGACTTCATTTAGCAATTTCCTGTTATCTTGTTTAGAGTATGATTTGTATAATATAATGTATACAGAGAGTGATATTACAAAGGCTGGGGGTTAGAGAAGTGGAATTAGCCAATATAGCTTCCCTATAAAAAAAGATTATTAAATTATGTCCCCCTCCCTTTTCAAGAATCTTTTGGCTTGTTCCACTGATTTTGTCAGATATAATCCCTCGACATTTTCCATTTCTCAAATGAATAAAATAATAAAGATGCATTTGTACCATAGCTTTGTACCATATTATTCAAATTCAGTTTTTTCTTAGTGATAAACAGATAGGTTCTAATTAATAATTTACTTGCGTAGTGATTTTATAGTAATGGCTGAATTCCCATAGGTTCAATTTGGATTGAGACAGAAACTAAAAGCAAAATGTAGAATGCTGTGGAAAGTTTTTGTCACTGATCTACAGAAAACTAAATAATATCTCTAATGCTTTTGACCATGGAGTTCACATAAATACATTGAACTTTTAAAAAAGTTTTTCCATAACATTCATTGTTCTGATCACTGTTGTTCCATTCCATTTACTATTTTCCTAGTATTCATATTTATCTTCTTTTAATCTCAAAGCAGTTTACAGAGCAAATGATAATACAAGCAGCGTGCAATGGCTGCTATTTTCAATAAAATTGTACCTTTCACAGTTTCTCAATTGATTTTTTAATAACTAATAATACTGGGAGTAATGTAAAGTGCAAGGGACAAGTTGACTTTTTCTATATAATCTGGATGACAAGGAAGTAGTAAGAAATTTGCTGTTGTTATGGTTGCTTATACAATGGTGACATTATAAAATTGGAATTATAATTTGCATTTTCCAATCTTTTCTTTGTTGATGTCCATTCCTGTGGTCATTAAATAAAATAAAACTGGCAGAACTGGTATCAAATGAAACCATTCCATGCCTGCTAATATGGCAGTTACTTAAATTATGACAAAATCATAGTTCAGCAGACTGATTCCAAATGTAATTAGGTTTTAATCTATAATTATCTCAGAGAGTTCTAAGAATCACTGTTTGTCTTGACAATGATACTAGTTCATAGCTTATTGCTTATTTTCTGCTCTATTTCCACCATACATATTGTTTGTTTAAAGACTATTATTTCTTTTAGGAATGTCCATCAATAAATCATGAAAAACAATTGGGCTGCTAATATCAATTGCGCTATTTAGTATTTTTATTATCTGAATCATAATAACAAGGTAATTGCTTGTCTCTGGATTAAATTTTTTCATTTGTTAAAAGATTTCTCTATTAATAATTTTTATTTGAAAATCTTACAAAATTATTAAGATTTTAAGTACAAATTTCAGAAGTAATGACTTTAAATATAACTGTTGCTAGAAATACACCAGAGAAGTTAAAAACCAAGTTAAACCAACATGAATTGAGAATGGAGTATGAAAATTCATCTGGGTTTTCTCAAATAAATATATTCAAGCCAGTATCTAATTTTAGCTTGTCATATGCTACTTTTTGGTGGTGCTTGAAAACACATCTAATACCAGTTGTCTACACAGCTTTCAAAAACTAGTCATGTTTACTTCTATTATATAAAAAGGCAATTTTCATAAACTGAGCCAATCTTCAGAAAATTGGTAACTGATATCCTCTTGTAGAGAATTATGGAACCCACAAAAACCAAAACATAAACAAAAAAATGTGGTTTTGAGCCAAAGCAATGCCAAAATGTTACATTGGCTTTTTACTATTTCATTCCATCAAGCTAATATTGATTATATCCAACACATTTCTTTGGTTTGACTTTGTTGTTTTTAATATGTGATCATTAATCATTATACAACATTCAACTGAAAGGAAGTCAACTCTGAATTTAATGTCATTTCCACAAAACCAACAGCCCTCTCCCCAAAATCCAAATCCTAAACATTCAAAAAAGTTGTTCAATGCCCTATTTCTCTACTTTGTTAACTCACAGTTGACAAGTCCATCTGAAACCAATTCTAGATATTCTTCTCCATAATCAATGTTATATATGATATTCTTACATATACATATAGTATGTATCTGCCAGAGTCCACAATCCAACAAAAGCAAGGGTTAGAGAAAAGAAATAAATATTAATTGAATGACGTTATCTAGCTATTAAAATAAAACCATGGTACATATAGCATTCAGTGACTATATACCAATCATTCTAACATTTACTAACATTTACTAAAATGCACACAAAATTCATGGAGGAAAAGGTGGAAAAAAATAATTCCATAAATATTGAAGATTGGTCAGCTGGAAAAAGATGGGATAACAATGAATAAGAGAAAAAACTCCTATTTAGATATTGTAAAAAATGGTCAATTCAACCAAACAAATCTTTCCTCACTCAAACTGTCTGGCCAGATGTAATATATCTTAAAAGACCTCCACCATAGAGGTGCCTGCCATTTATTCTTTCCCCTTCAACAGCACCTGTTCCCAGTGGACATAAAGCATCCAGTCTCCTTGGTTCACAGGTAACTATTTCAAGAATAAAACTCATTTTTCCATAATATACAGAACATTAAGACTTTGACAAGTCAACCAGTCAAGATTATATTCATCCCCCCAAAAATAACACCACCACCAAAATAAATTTATATTTTTCTTATGAACCTGAGATGGAGATTTCATTTTTTTTTCTAACATATTTTAAAATTAAATTGTAGAAGATATTCCATGCCGAAGAATATTGTTATTTCATCCAATATTATTTATTTGATATTAAACAGTTATTTAATTGGTGCCTTACAACTTGGCAAATCTTATTGCCAATGGTGAAATTCATATGTCACTTTACAAAGTTTGTCTCTGTAAACACGTTAAGATTTTTCTTTTGTTGAAATTGTTCTTTATTTTATCTTGAAGTAATACCTGTAACCATATAGAGCAGAAGTCTCCAAAATTGGCAACTTTAAGACTTGTGGACTTCAACTCCCAGAATTCTTCAGACAGCTATGAGTCTTAAAGTTGCCAAGTTTGGGGACCCCTGTGGTTTTGAGCCAAAGCAATGCCAAAATGTTACATTGGCTTTTTACTATTTCATTCCATCAAGCGAATATTGATTATACCCAACACATTTCTTTGGTTTGACTTTGTTGCTTTTAATATGTGATAAGAACGCCTGGGAAAAAAACCCCTCTTCTATCCAATACGAAGTAGCTACTTTTGCAATGAGGTCTGAAGAAAATGCACAAAGTGCTTCTGATATCCTTGGCTCTATGCTTCTGCAACTAATGCCTTTCCGGGAAATGCCATATAATCCAAATACAAAAACTAAGCAGTATTAAGATGCTGAGAGTCTATATTCTATTGATTCATTTGTCTTCATTAATCATTAAAACCATAGCTTTTAAGCCATGAACTCTGTAGAATATGCCTTTCTGACTGTACAATTGGATTAAATGAAGGTAAAAAAAAATTCACATGTCCTTTCACTACTCAAAAACTGGCAATTTCTTTCACGACTTTGAATTGGCTTTCCAGCAAAAATTAAAAACCAGACACATTTGCTTTGTTTTCATGTTCCTTTTTCTTCCACAATTTGAAATGCAAAAAAATGTATTGCAATTTTTCAAGCATGATTTTATTTTAATATAAACAACATGTATACAGTTATATTCTAGAATTGTATCCATCAACCTAATGCTTTCTTGATGTTTAACTATTATGTTCAAGAATTATTAGTAGGTTTGGACATGACAAACCCCGAGAACACAACTGAATTTATCTACAGAGATTACAGTGGAAGGTTAAGTGCATATAAAGTAGCAAAATTCAAGGTTTCCACAAAGTTTATCACCTTTTAGGTTGTCACAGTATCAATATTTCATTCCCCCAAGTTATTTCCTAATGTATAAAATTTAATTTAATACAACTACAGTATTTACATAAATAAATTTAAATAGTTAAGATTTAAAAAATAAAATGAGTGATTTTGCTTAACAAAAGAAAATAATTAGCTTTATAATATTGAAGAAGTAAGATACATTTGATGGTCCATATACTTCCATTTTCATGCTCTTAATTCCTTTAATGTATGCTCAATAGCTATGAAATTGATCTGCTGTGTCATTCTTTGTCATAAAGCCATAAAATATAAGGACCACATTGTCTCTAGTTCTTCCTTATGAATTTTATTTTGAGGAAAATCCCTAGTTTTAAGCTTATATTAATTATATATTCAGGTTCTTCTAACAATAACTAACTACTATATGCTGAATGATCTCAGAGGCATTTTGGTTAATTTGAGATATGCTTCACTGAACCATATCAAACTTTACTAAAATCAGTGTTTTTACAAAAATCATTGAAGTTTGCAGTACAACTTTGGCACTTCTCCTGGTTCTTGATTAAAGAAACCTGAAAAGCTAAATCAAATAGATAACTTTTAGCATGATTCATAACTGATTTAGGAATGCCAAATATAATCCATCAGGTTTTAAAAAGTGAATGTGATATTTATTCATAATGCCATTTATTTTTATTTATTTCAATAGTAATAAGCATTACTGCAATATTATTTTCTGAGTATACCTTGTGATGTGTTTTGTTGCATCCATAACTGTAGTTTCAACTTTTTTAGAAATATATTTACAGTACAGTTTGAACAATATAAAAACTTTTTATATATACTGTATATGGCTTTCTGTCCTAATTGCATATTGCCAAAGAAAATTCTCAATATTTGTAAAAATATTTGTTTAATGTATGTATGTATGTATGTATGTATGTATGTATGTATGCATGTATGTATGCATGCATGCATGCATGCATGCATGTATGCTGTTCAGCTTTGTTCGGGTATTTTCCCACGTCATTGTAGTTGTGCTTTTAAAGTTGTAGCAACGTTTCGGCAGAATCTCATCTGCCATCATCAGGCTTCTGTATTGTGTTCGTCTGTGAGTCAGATTTTCACAGCCATTTCTGTTTTAAATTTGGTGCTGGCCAACTGCTGTGCCAGAATGGTTCCACCAGACTCCACCACACTGTCAATTATTTGGAAACTTGCCCTCACAAACAAAAAAATCTCCACACCACAAGCCAGGCAAACACCTGGGCACAAACAGACTCCCCCTGATACCTCCAGCTCAAACACACCCCAAGCAGGTACCCAAATGAAACCTAGCTTCCTAATAAATGATAGCCGTCCGTTTACTCGGAGCCAAGCCTCCAATACGGGAAACACAATGTTGCCAGCCAATCAAGACAAAAAAAAAAAAAAGCTACAAAACAGACAGAAGATATTAGAAACACCAATCAAACAGAACACAGCAAAATCCAAGACCAGTAAACACACACCAAGACTCCCAACCAATCAGGATGAAGAAAAAACCATTCTGGCACAGCAGTAGGCTAGCCCCAAATTTAAAACTGAAACAACTGTAAAAATCTGACTCACAGACGAACACAATTCAGAAGCCTGATGATGGCAGATGAGATTCTGCCGAAACGTTGCTACAACTTTAAAAGCACAAGTACAATGAAGTGGGAAAATACCCGAACAAAGCTCAATACCATGTGTGTGTGTGTGTGTGTGTGCATGTACATATACATATACATATACATACACATGCATATATACATACATGCATCCATCCATCCATCCATCCATCTATATATGAATTTCTCTCTCTTCCACTGTTCTTTTCTACAGGGGTGTCCTTCTACAGAGCTATTAAGGCCACTCAGTAGGCCATTTAAGACTCTTTAGATATCTTAATTTGTGAAAAAAGAGAATTTTCTAAATTTGCCATCATTTGAAGATGTCCATAAAAGATCTAAAAATATAATTCCAGTAACAACTGCCATCGATCTAGAGCTGAATGATAATTTTCAACTGCTTTGGAATCAGTCTAATATTGACAACACCTTTCTAGGATCAAAGACCATCAAAAGTGTAATAATTTTCAGGAATTGTCATTGGGGTTTTCAGTGTAACTTGCATTAGAGACCAACATGTCTCACTTATTTGACATGTCAAATATGAGAAATGATTATTTATGTGAAAGGTCACTTCCACTGAACTTAATATTTAGAAGTAGTCCAGCAAAGGACTGTGGGGTAAAATGATTGTTTAATCTATAGTTCATTCCTTTCTTTGACTAAGTGGAACTAAAAGTCCCAATTTTCTCTTAGGAAAATGTGTACATTATTATATTCCCATGGGAGGGGACTGGTAATCTTTTGTCTATTAAACTTGAGAAGTGGATATGCTTTTATATAATTTGGTTGGTCCTGATAAAGTCAACATACATTTTGGGTTTTTTTTTCTCCAGTGAGCAATGAATTATAATACTTAATTTCATCAGATTCCAAAACACTACTAATTTTATTCAATAATCTCTACCTGCTGATGGAAATGCATCTGCCAGCAGAATGGATTCTCCCAGACCAAATCTACTTGAGAGGATTATGAGAAGGGGAGGAGGGGGGAGCAAGGGCAAGTCTTGTTATGCAAGTAAAAGTCTGATCGTATAAAAGTCCATGTCAACTCTAATTATAAAAACAGTCAATATTCAAATTGAAATATTTCATTATATCTTCCAAATCTGAATCTTTCTGGTGAAAATTAAGAGTTATTAGCCAAAAGAAAATCGCATATCCTATTAGAAGAAATTGTTTCTGTTTTACATTTCTTTACTTTAAAAACTTTCCAAAGTCACCAATTTAGATATTTCCTATCTATCTATCTATCTATCTATCTATCTATCTATCTATCTATCTATCTATCTATCTATCTATCTATCTATCTTGTAATTAGGTATATAATTAAAAACATTTATGTGGGCAAATAGAATCTTTTTATTCTGTAATTCTTGCAGATGCATGTTTCTGAAAACAATGCTGCAAACTAAAAGTGATTTTTAAAACTGATCTATTCAAAAGTAGTCAGCAGTTGCTAAACAAAAACAGTGAAATTATGAGAACATATTTCAAATCACTGTTTGGGGACAGCTAGTGAATTTTTTTGTCAAAAATGTTTATTTTTGTGAACAATTAAACCTACAGAACCCGTCGAAGCTATCACAGTTTTCTTAGGTTTTTGTGGGAACAGTAAATTTTGAAACAAACACTTCTATGAAGATAAATATTTAAAACATTTTTGAGAATGACATACATTAAAAGTTATTTAAATACGAGAAATTTAAAGAGAATTTAAATGAAATTTAAAGAGAAAGAGCAGCGTAAGAAATGTTCATGTTAACCCCAAGGGAAAGCCTTGTATTGTGCTATTTCTTTGATAATTGTTGACAAAGTATCTTTATGAAGAAAAAAGAAAAAGTGATATGGATAGACTTTCTCCCATCTGTTTCCCTTGTGAAATTTTTATTTAAGATCCCTACGAAGCATAATTTTTCAGTTTTCTCCATGTATTTTTATAGTTTGCTTATACTGAAGGAGAAGCAGTTTTACAAATCACCTGTGCCAAATGCAATAACCATTATCCTTTTGTAATTATATATCTTCCCATTTTGCATCTTTATATCAATTTTTATACAACAGCTAAACATCCTGATTCCACTTCTTGCAGTTTTTTTACACGATGTATTAAAGCTGCTTCCTTTCTGCTGCTTGGAGTTTAACCTATAACTCTCCAGCTTAGTACAACTTTGGTCAGTTTATACAATACATTAATATCTCCTATTTACCAAAGCTTTGTAAACAAAATAGCATTTTTTTCACAACTGTGATGAACAAGAATTATCGTACATTTTTTCTTACGTTCTTATATTTACCTTAAGAAACTAGCTTTTCTGTGATTTAAAAAACCGATTAGTACAAAACATTTTAGAGCTGTTGAAAAAAAAACATAATTAATTTAAGCTTCTATCTCATACAAATTTATGAGGATTTTAAAAAATGAACTCTAAATGGTTTAATTCTAGGTAATATATAGGTCTGAAATATTATTTCACGCAGCCCTAGATTTCACCAAATGTTAAAATTCAATGCAAACCTATCCATCATACTCATGTTTAAATTCTTCCTCAGCTTTTGTTTTTAGATATTTTCTAAGAGCGTCTACTGTACCAGTAGTTTTTTCCAGAATATTTTCAGCTTATTTCTTTTTCTTTTTTAATTGGGACTGTGTACATTTTGTTAGGACTGCAGATTTGTTGCTAGGATTACCCTTTAGCCTTTTGGTTCTTTAATTAGGTATCTTAGAACTCTCCTGACCTTCTCTTAGGTTAGTGTATAGTCTTAAAAGATAAATACCAGGGACAACAATTTTTTTTTGGCTAACACCTTTCCAGATTTGCAAACACTACAGGGCATTTTGGGTACCTATAGATTCAAAATAAAGAACTTTAGCTGATCAGTTCTCCATGCTGTAAATAACTAGAAATACTGCCAGATAAATGTATTTTTATTTTTTATGAGGGGCTGCTGCTGCTTTTTAAAAATTAAATATTCTGTAGAAAGGTATAGAAATACTTAGCAATCAAAATCAATTCCTCTTGATCACAATATTGCTTTAGTTATCCTTGACTACTATAATGTCCTTGCAATACAGGACATCAATAACAGATGTCATTGCAAGGCATATTATCTGCCCTGCAAAGACTACCACTTCAATAATTGCTTTAGCAGTGTCCAAAGATTGATGTCATGCTTGCTCGAGAAGATGGAAATATCATGTTACAAGCTTTACAAATTCCACCTGCATTATAAATTAAGGCCAAATTTCCAAAATATTTCCCAGAGCCTAAGGCATTAAAACATTTATCTGGAAATAATTTCATTAAATCTCACAAAGAGCTTATTTCTGAGTAAACCTACACACCAGAGCACTCTCAATGGAAACAAACAGCTTCAGTTCCTCTGTTTTTAACAATTTTAAGTTAGTTTCTTCAACAAGCTGGCTGACCAATTTCAAACACTCCTGGTTATCTGAAGCCGTTTTAGTCTGATTTCAGGCGAAACAAGACAACTTTGATTGTTCTGACAGATGATCTACTGAAAACTGTAAAGGGGGAAGTGTCCCTCTATCAGTACTCCTGGATCTCTCAGCAGCTTTTTATATTACTGATTACTAAGCCCTTCTGGAGCATTTGAAATTTGGAGATCAGATTTGCTGCTCCTATCTCAATGGCAGCTTCTGGAGTTCAATATAAGGGGATTAGAGTTGTTAGGGAACTACAGGTTTCTGTTCCATCTCCTATATTCTTCAATATTTATATGAAAACTCGGGGTATGAATGTCAGGAGGTATGAAGATGGATTCAGACAGCTTTCTGTTTTCTTCTGTTTTCATATGATGCATTAGTCCCTGTAATCAGCTCCTCCATCAGACTGTGGTACTGATGAATCGTAAACCTGGATCTAGTGGGTTTGATTGTTGATGATAACTCTAATACAAGGGGCATTTTCCTTGCACGAGCAAGGATTGTATTTCCACTCCAAGAAGTGTGTAACTTTAGGGTACTACTTGATCTCATACTGTCATGAGTACTTGGCGAGAAATAGGGGCAAAGGATACTTTTCTTTTAGCTGTATGAGTTATCAAGTTCACTCTGACCTGAACTGAATTTTGTGATTTCCTCCCTCCTTACCTCCTGGATAGATTATTGTAATGCAGTTACATGAGAATGCATTTGAAGAAAACTGGAAAAATATAATAAACCCAGAATGCAATAACTTCTATTATTCCTTTTGGGAACATGACATCTCTTCTGGCTTAATTACACTGGCTTCCTCTGCTTTTTGAGCTCAATTTTAAGTGTTTAACATATAAATCTCTCTAGGGGTCTTGCCTACATGAAATAATAATTTCTCCATGAAATTATAGATTTTCCAAGCATCCTATTGGTATATTATGAGTGCCATCAAGAAGGTTAGAAAAAGGTAGATCCAAGGCCTGAGGGTGGATTAAATCATTGGTTGATTTTAATACATACCTAAATACTTTCTTCTATAAATAAGTATTTATGTCCTAATATTTCACATTTGTAACTTGATGCTATGTCAGATATGGATAATGTATATTTTTATTGGTATTCTGTTAACATTTTAACTAAAATTAATTGTTTATCAAAGTTATTTATCATTATGTTTGTTCCTTCATAATGTTTATTATTATATTGTGAACAATCAGTACAACAAGCACACATATGAATTTAAAAATGAATTAACAGTGTGCATTACAAAGCTCTTTCAAGACAAAATATTACCTGATCAACCACAATAAATGATGAACCATAACTTTGTAGGCCATTATGGGAAGCTAGTGAAGCATCACGATATATATTATGGTGAATTCAATCATTCAATAATAATAACATTTAGACTTCTATACCGCTTCATAGTGCTTTACAGCCCTCTCTAAACAGTTTACAGAGTCAGCATACTTCCCCCAACAATCTAGGTCCTGAGTTTACAGACCTTGGAAGATGGAAGGTTGAATCAACCTTGAGCCTGGTGAGATTCAAAATGCCAAACTGCTGGCAACTGGCAGTCAGCAGAAGTGGACTGCAGTACTGCATTCTAACCACTGTGCTACCACATCAAGTCTAACCACCACCTAAAGCCTAAAAGAAGTCCATGTGCTACTCAGCAGTACTAAAGTGGAATGAATGACATCCTCACACTCCTACCAAATCTCCACATCAGTAGCCGGTTTGACGAATAAACTCCTGAATGAAAAGCAGAATATAAATCTAACAAAGAATAAAATATTTATCAACTCCAAGTACTGTAACAGATTAGGCACATGGAGTAAATGTAATCTCATATAAGAAAAACTGTACCTTGGTTTAAAACCATAATATTCAGTACTTGATAAAGTTGAAAACTTGTCACTGTACAAGGTTTATTTTTGTGCTTGTTATAGTAACTACACAAAAAACATGAACAAAGTATTTTTAATCATATAAATTCTTATCAAAATCTTTCTTCACATTACTTTAACAACCTTGCAACTATGTGTTTATTCTGAAGAATTTCAATGCAAGAATATTCATCTAGCAATAAACATAATTTGAAACTTTACTCAGTGGGATTAAGTTATATGTTCTAGTATAGTAAACCCTCTTATCCAGAATAATTCTCAGTTCTTCATTCAGTACTCATTATAATTTCCTCATATCAGAATTTCCCACATTGTAGAAGATTCCAAATTTAGTTCCTTAACCAGGGTAAGAACTGATAAAAGAAATATTCATCCAAGCAAGCACTCTTCCTAGTGGCATGTATGTTCCCTAACTTTGTTATCTTTGATAACAATAATTAAATAGTAAGCTAGGGTTGGAAATACTTAGCTGCTCTTAAACATGATTAAAAGGTTATCTATTTTGAATTATTTAAACATGAAGAAGTGTCGAATTACATAATCTCCAGTGGGAAATCTATCTTTCATCATAAATACACCTGCAATCAAACTAAGCCATAACAATAGAAATAACTTCTAATCCCTTTGAAATGAACATGAGTTGTCATCTTAAGCCTAAAGGAATGCAGACTTTCTTTGGAATACAAAAGCTCACATGTAAAACTGTGGAATGGCTATATCCATTCGATTACAATAATCAGTTGCATTTCCAAAATTATCCAACAAATAATTGAATGAGGCCAATGTTAAGAAATTGAGGCGTGAATCACAGAACTCCAGAACAGCCAAAGACCTTTTGTCATAAAATCTTCATATTTGCAGCAAATTTCTAACAGGTATCTCTGACATATGAAATACTAGGCCACATTTTGTGAGGAGTAAACTTTTTCCTCCCTACAATATTTGTGAGTAGTACATTTCGTGCCACAGAAGAGATCAAAAGCAGAATTGCAAACTGTAAAGACTGCTTATCAGATTGGCATAATGCATAAACCGAACAGCATAACACATCCACACCACATTATGCATTGATTTGGAAGCAGGATAACTAATTATACTGCCTTTTCTTCTTCAGCGTAAATCTTACCCTGGTTATTTTCAACGGTGAAGCAAACAGTGATTGCATTTAGATAATGTTATATGAGCTTGTCTGATAATTTGCTTGCCTTTAGAAACTGTCCTGTTACTATTTCAATGTGTGTTTTGATAATCTTTATAGCAGTATTAAACACTTTGTGATTGTTAACCACATATTGATTCACACCTGTAGACACAAAACTCCGATGAAATGTTATTTAGATAAAAACATTAAGCGAAAATAGTCTGCTCCTGCCATACAAACTTCAGGGCAATATACCAGTGGTATGTTTTTGGTATGTAAGTGTGGCTACAGAATAATTACAATATTTCTTCTTTGTAATAACTAACCTTTCCATCAGGTTCTGGTGATACTTTATCCACTTTGTTGCTGCTAAATTTACTTTTCACCCATTCTTCTACTTGCACATTGAATTTCATGAAAGTCACATAGCTTATATATGCACTCAGTAATATTAAACTTTCCCACCACCGAATGAAATTATCCAAAAAGAAGATGATTAGCAGTATCAAGTCTAGGATGTAAAAGGATACATCCCGAAAGAGTGGCCACCAAGTAAGGTGCAAAATCTGTTTAGAAAATAAAGCACACATCCCGATCACAAACAGGATGTTGAATACTGCAGATCCAACTATGGTTCCAATGCCAACATTGCTGTGAGATATAAAGATTCCTATTAAAGAAGTGAAGAGTTCTGGGGCTGAGCCACCAGCGGCCATAAATGTTGCCCCAGCAACATCATCAGAAATTTTGAGTTTTTCTGTGATGACGGTCAGTGAAGGAACAAAGAACTCATCACAGACAATAGCTAAGGCTACAAACATATAAATCATTCCAATGATATGAAGGAGCACAGCACCCCGTCGTCTCTCCTCAAGAGAAAAAAGATCTGTTGGGTAGTCCCCCTGAGAATGTTCTGTGTGGTTATTATCTGTTAATTTAGAAGAAAGAGGGGAATCCGGAGTATCATTTTGATTCCGTTCTTGATAGCCCAAGAGACTTCTTTGATGCACTGACTTGGAATTTTCACTGTCCAGGTTGCTGATTGTCTCTGTGCTATAAGGTTCTAACTGGAAAAAGGCACTGACTGAAAGTGAGAGTGTGCTCATGGCCATAATACCCAAGAAAAGTCCTGTTATTCGAATCAGTCTCTGTTTTTTCCTTATATGTGGATGTTTCTTAAAGCCAAGCAATGGCTCCTGCAGACACCACTCTTCAAGAAAGTGAGCAGCAATATTTTTATACTGAACCATTTTTGAAGTAAGTTTGTTTGCGGTCCAAGAATTCAGAGTCCAATAAGTTTTTCTTTCATACTTCCTTTATTCTTCAGTTAAACGGTACTTTGATGTTTTCTCTGAACCAAGGATTTACGAAGCTCATGCCTTTGCTGTGATTAAAGAGATAAACATTTGCATCAGTTTAGAGGTGTTTGGCATCAGATACACCTAAAAACATTGTCCTGTACACACACGACTTAAAGTTTTAAAGTGCTATATAACATGAAATAAGTTTACAATAAAAGCAACTTTATCCAGTATTTCTCAATATAATGCATGTTGGGAAACTTGGAATTATCTCAAAAGCTAATCTTACATTGCAAATTTGAACCTTGATTCTGTTTCTTTAATTCCTGTAAAAGAGTCATTTTTTTTTTCTTTCATAAATCCAGAGCAATAATTTCATAATAGCTTTCTCTCCACTTATTACTTTTCTTGGCATGCTTATCAAATTTGTTGAAGCTGATGTCATGTGCATTAATTAACCAGCATAAATTCATTATTATATTAAGACCCTGAGAATGAACCTTAAATATTGTCAGGGAAACGAAATGGAAAGATGTTCTGCTTCACTTCTAAAAATACAAGGCTATTTTAGATTTTTGTTAGATGGGTCTAACCGAAGTCCAAATAAACTGGCACCTAGGTACTTTAAAAGTATCCAAGTAGTGAAATCAATCTTCAAATTAACATACCCAATTAGAATATGACTTTTGCTGTCATTTCAAATAAAGCAGAAAATGTAAAAAAACAAAAACGAAACAAAACACCTCCCACATTTCCTTGGATCTTTCTCTGACTACCCATCACAGAGTCTGTTGGTAAATACACAACCTGAGAATTAAATTAAATCTCCTCTTTTCCAGAAAACGCTATTCCTATCAACATATCTACCAGTTAAAGAGTTAATTTTTATTTTTATTCTTATTATTATTCTCTTTCAATTCTTATTCCCCTGTACTTTTAGTAACAACACCGATGACAGTGCAATGCAGAAACCCTTGTACTACTTACTACCGTAACTGTTGCTTCTAAGGAATAATTCCCGACAAAAAAACGATATCACTGAAATCCTTCCCCCCCCCCCCCAAAAAAAAAAAAAAAACACAAAAAAAACAACAACAACCCATAATTCCAAACCAAAAATTTCCAGTTCAGCTCTGGGAATCCATCAAGAAGAAGAACCACGTTCTCTCTCACCGTGTTCGGATTAAAAAGCCGGAGTCAATAGCCACCCTGCAGATCCACGACTAAAATAAAATTAAAAAAAAAAAAAAAAAACAGAAAGAAGTAGTAGTAATTAAAATTACGTAATTATGCTCGGTGCAGAGCCCCGCACTGATCTGCGAAGTAACCATCCCCTCTCGCTCTCACTTCTTAAACTCCCGGGTGGATACAGATTGCCGCGCGCTGGGGGCTCCCAAAAAAGGGGTTTTTAAAAAAACACATGGAAACCCCTCCCCACCCCCCAAAAAACCCCGGCTTGCTTCTTCTTTTTTTATTATTATTATTTTTTTAAAAACGAGGGTCACAGATTTTTTTTTTTTTTTTTTTTTTTTTGCGGTCGCGGCGAAAACTTCGCGGGAGGAAGTTCTCCACCCCCCACCCCCACCCCCTTTTGCGCGTGGAAAGTTCGCGCGAGCAAGAAACAAAGCCTCGCAACCAAGGCGGCGAGAGGGCAAATCCCCTGCTCCTCCCGAAGACGCCACCCCGCACCCCCTTCTCCCGGGTTCAAGAGCCCCGACGGGCAGGGGGGGGGGGAAGGGGGGCTCAAGTGGAAGAGGGAAGCGCGGGCTCGCCTTTCTCTCTTCCGTTCCCGTCCTCGGACTTTCTCCAAGGCGCCGCCAACAGCTGCAGCCCTCCCGCAGCCGAAAGACTCGCTCGCTCCCTCGCCGCCCCAGAAGCCACGGGCAAAACGCGGGGAAGGTCAGGAGAACGGACGAGTCGCCGGCCCGGCCAGCCGCTCGCTGCCACACCGCCTCTTACCGGGCCACGTGAGAAGACGAGCGCCGGCTCAGCCCGGCCCGCGAAGACGAACACACACACACACACACACACGAACCAGCCTCTACCGGCAGTTCCTCTCGCCGTCCGGCTTCAAGCACGGGAGCCACGCCCACTCGCGCCTGCCCCTCCTCCTCCCCCCCCCCCCCAGGCAAAGCGGCCCGTGCCGGCGAAAGCCTCCCTCCTCCGCCCTCGCGCGCGACCCCACACCGACTCGCCGGACGCTGAGGAGAAGGATTGAGGGCGGGAAGGGCGTGCGCGCGGGCTTCTGAGGGGATGTGTCCCGTCCTCCCTTCGCGTTCGCCGCGAAGCTTCCTGCGGGGAGTTAGATCTCAGTAAAAAAAAAAAAAAAATCCCTCACGGGATTGTGGTTGTGAGAAAGGGATACAGGGGGTTCCTTGCAGGGAGTCGATTTCGCTATTGAGCCCCCCCCCCCCCCCCCCCCCCAAAAAAAAAGCCTTTTGCTGAGAGTGAAGCATTTATAAAGAGAGTTTTGCCCGTTTGGACGACTTTCCTTGCCGCTGTTGTGAAGTGAATCCTTGCCGTGGTTAATAAGTTCGTAACGCAGTTGTGAAGTGAATCTGGCAAAGGGGATGATCCCCAAGACACTGTAGCTGTTGTAGCGATAGCACTTAGACTTATATACCACTTTACAGGCCTCTCTAAGCTGTTTACAGAGTCAGCATATTGTCCTCAACAATCTGGGTCCTCATTTTACCTACCTCAGAAGGATGGAAGGCTGAGTCAACCTTCAAAGGACATAAATACAAGCCGTTTGTCAGGCATCTGAATTTTGTTCATGTGACCATGGGGATACTGCAATGGCCATAAGTATTGAAAAATGATCATAAATCACTTTTTTCAGTACCTACCATTGTAACTATGAATGGTCACTAAATGAACTGTCAAGGATTACCTGTACCCTAAACTCTTTGGGAATTTAAAGACAAGCATGCTGAGATTAAACCAACCATTTTAGGAGCGTTGTTATGCACTACAGGCAAGTTTCCAAAGCTTCCTGTTCCCCTTGCCCACACATTGCCAACGCAGTCCTAGGCTGCATTAACAGAGGGATAGAATTAAGATTGCCTGGAGTATTGATTACTGCTTCATAATGCCTGACTTGGAAGATTGCAAGAGATGCTGAGACTCGAAAGAGGGCAGAAAAGAGCAACAAAGATGATTAGAGGGCTGGAGGCTAAAACATATAAGGAACGGTTGTAGGAATTAGGTATGTCTAGTTTTAATGAAAAAGAAGGACTAGGGTTGAGGTGATAGCAGTGTTCCAATATCTAGGGGATTGCCATAAAGAAGAGGGAGTCAAGCTATCCTCTAAAGCTCCTGACGGCAGGACAAGAAGCAATGGATGGAAACTCATCAAAGAAGCAAACTAGAAGTAAGGAGAAGTTTCCTGAATAATTAATCAGTAGAACAACTTGCCTGCAGAACTTCTGTGTGCTCCAACACTGGACATTTAAAAAAAAGAGATTGGATGATATTTGTGCACAGGGACTAGAGCAGCAGTTGCTAACTGGTGGGCTGCGAGAAAATTTTGGTAGGCTGTACAGAAATGTCACCCCCAAAGCAATTGATCCAGGCTGCGCAGAAACTCCTTACCCAGCAAATTTGCCTGCTAAATTGCTATTTTTCCTTTTTCCAACCATCAGCTGTTCTTCTGTGTCAGGAGATTTAGATGAGCTAGAAAGCAGGAAATCATTGGATTTCTTGCTTTCTAGCTAATCTAATAGATAATCAGAGTTGGAAGGGACCTTGTAGGTCATCTAGTTCAACCCCCCCGCTGCCCAAGCAGGAGACCCTACACCATTTCTGACAAATGGCAGTCCAATCTCTTCTTGACAGTCTCAACTGATGGCGCTCCCACAGCTTCTGGAGGCAAGCTGTTCCATTGGTTGATTGTTCTCACTGTCAGAAAGTTTCTCCTTATTTCCAGGTTAAATCTCTCCTTGTTCAATTTCCATCCATTGTTCTTTGGCCTACAGGTGCTTTAGAAAATAGCTTGACCCATCCTCCCTGTGGCAGCCCCTCAAATATTGGAAGACTGCTATCATGTCTCCCCTTGTCCTTCTCTTTACTAGACTAGCCAAGCCCAGTTCCTGCAACCATTTGTTGTATGTTTTAGCCTCCAGTCCCCTAATCATCCTGGTTGCTCTTTTCTGTACTTTTTCTAGAGTCTCAGCATCTTTTTATGTGGTACTTTTAAGCACAGCCGAACCTCCCCTAGGACTGAAAGTTCTATTATTCACTGCAGACTCACGGCAAGCAAATTTTATGTGACAGACTCAGGTAGCCGATGGCAGATAGATAGATCACTGAATTATTCTGTGAGCAACTCAATCTGCCTAGCTGCTTTGCCTGATTTTTGTTAAAAGTTGCTCTTTTTTATTAAAAAATTCAATATTTATATACATGGTGTGTTGTGAGTTAATTTTATGAGTTTTCTTGCAAGCAAATTTTATGTGACCAACTGAGCTAGCCGATGGAAGATAGATAGATCTCTGAATGAATCTGTGATTCTGTGAGCAACTCAATCTGCCTGCCTGCTTTGCTTGATTTTGGGTAAAAGTTGCTCTTTTTTATAAAAACTTCAATATTTATATAAATATTTATAATATTTACATACAAGCCATGCCCAGCCTGTCACATGATCACCAAGCCATACCCACAAATTAGGCCATAATCCTTGGGATTTAAAATTAGGAGTTTGGTGGTCCCAGAGGTCCAAAAGGTTGGTGTCCCCTGAACTAGAAGACCTCCAAGGTCCCTTCCAACTCTGTTATTCTGTTATTCTGTTTCTAATCATTCTGCAGGTGAGGACAATCAGGGAATTGGAAAAGTGGCAATGGAAAAAATAAGAGGACCAAAAAATAGTAATAGCTGAATGCCCACATCTCCCTAAGCCTCTTGTTTTAATTGTTGTTTGTTGAACAAGCAACAGGCAACCACTTTATTCATTGAAACAAGTGACTCACGGCCCTAGGTTTCTGCACAAAACTAAAGCATAATGCATAGTTTGCAAAGGACAATTGCTGCGCTGAACACAAACCAAAGAACCCACACAATAGCTTAGCACGAAATGTAAGCCGAATTCTCCACAGCTTAAAGAACACAAAAAATGCCAACGAAGACTTTAGAATGAGGATTTAATTAAGTCACTGTTTTATTTCAGGTACTATTTTCAGAATTTGTATGCATGAACAATAAATAAGTAATAATAAGAATTATTCCAATGTTATTTGCTAAAATTTTGTCAAGACTATTCTTGACAACAAAATGAATAGACTGTAATAGGGTGACCTAATAGATGGCTTGCCTGCCACGCAGCTTTTAAAAACAGTACTGGTGAACAAATCCTGACTCTGGGTTTTTACATGTTTTTTTTCTTTGTTATCTTCTTGAATAACAGACTTTTAAAATGCTCTCTTTTCTTAAGCACTGTAATGAGTTGACGGGGAAAAAGCTTCACTTGGTGTTTTTCCACCATTCTTGCAACCGTGAAAGAGCACGAAGCCCTGCATTTGAACAAATAACCATAAATAATCCTTAAATTGAGTCCAAATCTTTTTTCAGTGCTGAAATATTAGAAGCTGCCCTGTGTACACGTAGAATCCCTTATCAGTTCAATAATCAATAATCAATTCAATAATAAATAATAAATCTCCCTCCCTCCCTTCTTCCCTCTCTCCTTCCCTCCCTCCCTCTCTGTCCTGGTGAGAAGGAAGAGCACTCAAAAACAGAGGAAGTAAATGCAGTCAGCCATAAAGGGCTCAGATTCTGCACGCTAATACTCTTAAGTATGCAGAATAAACAGAACTTGAAGTCCTTAGTGCATGAAAGCAGGTATGATATTGTTGCTATTATTGAGTCTTGATGGGATGAAACTTATGATTGGGACATACTGCTAATAGGATAGAATAGAAAACAGACCCAACAAAAGAGGAGTTGCATTGTAAGTAAAGAAGTACTACACCTCTGCAAAAACACACAATACCAAAGACAAAAGCATTCTTGAAAGTATTTGGGTGAATATTACAAGAGAAAGAAATAGCATTGCTCTTGGTGTGTATTGCGGGTCAATCAACCAAGCCAAGGAAATGGATGAACGTTTTGCAAATCTGGTAGTGAGGTATACAGGAAACACACTATTGTATGAACCAGGGACTTTACCCGGACATAAACTGTAGTGAGTGGAAGATCAAACAGGTTCTTGACATGCCCAGATGACGATTTCATCATCCAAAAGGTGGAGGAGGGAACCAAAGGGTTAGTTATACGAGACTTATTTCTTACCGAAACGGTTGAAGAATGGAATTTGTAAGAATTTAGGCAAAAGTAAACAGGAATGCAGAGAAGAGCAATAAAGATGATAAGCCATATGATATATGGCTAAAGGAACTACCATATGTTAAGGCTAGGTCACATCACCCGATGGATGCAAAACATATGTAAAAGGACACAGCGGATGGCCAAAAATCCGGGGGTGGCTCCATCCGTTTTTATCCGCTCTCAAAAGGGGAAAAAAATTACATAAACAGAACGGAAAAGAACGGACGGGGGGAGGATGTAGCGCGGATGTAAAATGGATGCTCAACGGAAGCCTCACGGATGAAAGCGGATAGAAGTGGATGGCACATCCGCAGGGCTTCCGGGGGAGCATAGCAAAGCGGACGCATAGCGGAAAGAGCGGATGTGTAGTGGATGCAGAGCAGATGCGTAGCGTTCACTGCGCATGCGGGGAGGATGCATTGCGTCAGCCCCACAGATATAAAAGGAGGCAGCTCGCACGAGGCCAGCATTAAGAGGAAAGACCTGCTGCCAGACACATCTTCATCAGAGACCATGGGGAAGAAGAGGAAGCCTGTGCCATCTTATGCCAGCCCTGGCAAGAGGGATAGATCCACCTTCCCACCACCTGGCGCTGACTCTGCTGCTGCTGCTGCTTCTTCTGCTGCTGGTGGTGGTGCTTCTCCTGCTGCTGGTGCCGGTGCTGCTTCTCCTGCTGCTTCTCCTGCTGCTTCTCCTGCTGCTGCTGTGGTGGACCAGCCCCAAAGCCCTGAAAGCCCTGATGATGAAGGCCCTGCTGCTGAAGACTCTGCCAGAGGGAGGAAGAGGCATGGCAAGGAGAAGGGAGAGAGGAAGCAATATTCCATCGCAGAGGAGCATGAGGAGGAGGTGCTGGAGTGGCTGAGGGAGAACGAGTACATATGGAGGAAGGGCCACAGGCTCTATTGAGACACCAAGCGGAAGCAGGCGGCTTGGAGACAGAAGGCACAGAGCCTGGGCTACACTGCTGATGTCTTCCTTGAGTGGTGGAAGCATATGCACACCTGGTACAGGAAGCTGCACGTGAAGAAGTCTGGCCAGGCTGCGGTCAAGCTCACCGACCGGGAGAGCTACGTCATGGCAAAGTGCAGCTTCCTGGAGGGTGAGGTCCACCACCGAGGAGCAGCCCCTCTGTCTACACTCACTTTCAGGCAGCCCACAGACAGCCAGTCCTCTTCTGGCCAGGAGACAGCGACTGTGTCTGGGCAGGTGTCCACAGAGCGCCCCGCGACAGAGACCCCCCGACAGCTGCACACCCTATGCCAGAGGACGTGGAGGATTCTCTCACACACATGGAGCAAGAAGAAGCAGCAACCACCAGGGACCAACCCACACCCACCCTCAGCTCCACCTCCACAGAAAGCAGGCAGAGAGGCAGACCGGAGGGACAGAGCCACACTGTCCTGCTGGAGATCAGGGACACCATCAAGAACAGCACAGATTTCCTCTCTCAGCTGGTACACCTCGAGATTCCATCCTCAAACCGCAAGCCCTTCCTCACCTACGTGACCCAGACCCTCACGGACATGCCCGAGGCCCAGTACCAGGTAATGAAGGAGAAGATCACAGCGCTGCTGCACCACCCTCCAAGCCCAGCTGAACCTGCTCCCACCCACTGCAGGTCTGCACCCCAGGCGATGTCACAGCCCTTCCAAGGCTTTCAACAGCCCCTCACCTACCAAGGCTATGGATACCAGGAGTTCCAGCAGCACAGGCAGCCCTTCCCAGTCCAGGCACAGGTTACTTGCACACCACAGGTGCCACCGACGCCACAGATACCACTGATGCCACCGATGCCACAGATGACACTGATGCCACCGATGCCACAGATGCCACTGATGCCACAGATGTTTCCTCACATGCAACAGATGCCTCACCTCGCCCAGCTGCAGACCAGAAATCCCCACTACACTCCTTCCTCCACCCCACAGCCAAACCCGGCCTCAGAACATCTTTCATCGGTCCTGTGCCTGACATCCCAGGTCCTGGATGAAGGGCCTCTCAACCTCACTGGGCCAAGCCAGCTTTCTGAAAGCTTCCTGAATACACCACCTCCTGTTGTCCTCTCGGGGCCAGGCACCCCAATGGTGCCTCAGACCAGCACTCCAGCCACTGCCACCTCCACAGTCCCTGGATCCTTTACACCTGAGACCATGGACATGCCTCAGGGTGACTGAGAACATTGCCAGAGACTGAGTTGTTACCTGTTGACTTTATCTTTGCTTGGGACACTTTTCTTGGTTCCTTTTGCTTTTTAAATAAAGTCCTACACTTTATTTAACTGTTATCAATAAAGGTTATCTTTGCTTCACACACTTGGGTCATTTCTTTTACTTAATAAAGTGTTGGTGGAAACTTTTAAAAAATGGTTTAGCCTTTGCATGCTTGTGGGATGGGCAGGGATGCCTGTGGGATGGGTAATAGCTGTGGGATAGATAAGCCTCCAGTGCAAGCATAGTGGGACTGTATGGTCCACCCTCCCAGGTGCCACACCTATGGCCCTTTATTATCAATAACAATTTAATCATTCAACAACACATTTCAACATAAACACAACTCTTTATTAAATGCCTTGTTCATTGTAGGGCCACTCAACATACATGGCACAACCTCATCAGTGTGATGAGACAGGCTGAAGGAAGCATCCATTAATCATCTATCATCCTGTCTTGCCACTCCACTGCTCCAGCTGGGGAGTTGCACCAGTGTCTCAGGAGGTTGCGCTGCTTCTTCCCTTCACGTGAAGCTCTGTTGGGGCCTGGTACATCCACAGTGTCGATCAGGTTTTGCCCTTGCCTCCATTCCCCAGGTTCCATGTCCCCATTCCCTTGTTGACAGTCCACAAGCCTGTTCTGCAACACTGGGTAGCGGGTGCACATGAGATTGTGCAGGATGCAGCAAACTTCCACGATGCTCCTCACGGTCTGTGGGCGATGCTCCATGGTGGTGAGAAGTACCTGGAACTTGTTGGCCAGGATGCCAAATGCGTTCTCCACCACCCGTGTTGCCCTGGACAGCCTGTAGTTGAAGATCCTCTCTTCACGGGTGAGGAGTCTGGAACTGTAGGGCTTCATGAGGTAGGTTCTGAGGGAGAAGGCGTCATCCCCCACGATGAAGTAGGGCACATCTTGTGTGTCGTTGGGTAGGGGGTCTGGATCTGGGAAGCCCATGATGAGGTTGCGTTCCAGCCCCTCCTTGAGGTCAGTGGCGTTGTATACCTGGGCATCTGAAGCTGACCCGTTGCCTGAAGCATCGATGTACATGAACTTGTAGTCAGCATCGACCATGGCGAAGAGGATGATACTGAAGAAGCCCTTGTAGTTGAAATAAGTGGACCCTGACTTGACTGGAGCTTTGCAGGTCACGTGCTTCCCATCTATGGCTCCAACAGTGTGGGGAAAGTTCCACCTCTGATACCACTGTTCTGTAACTTTCCTCCTGCCTTCTTCAGTGGTGGGACACTGGAGGAGCTCCTCCACGTATTCTTCGATGATGGCCTGCACCACTTCTCTGACCACAATGTTGATGGTGTTGTGTGGTACCCTCCAGGCGTACTGCATGTTTCTGTATGTGGTTCCGGAGGCCAGGTGGCACAGAGTCAGTGCCACCTTCAGCCCAGGTTCCAGGCTGGGATGGAAGTTGGTGTTCGCCTTGGTCACCCTTGGTCTCAGACGCTCCACAACTTCATCAAACATGGCTGGCGGAATCCTCATGAAGTTCTGGAATGCACGAGTGTCTTCATTCCTCAGCTCCACCATCAGCTTGTCATACAGTCCAAACTCCGCTCTTCTCCCGATCCATCGTCGGACCCACACACTTCTTGGACGCCTTCTTTTCTTCCCGTAGAACAGGTGAAAGAGCCTGAAGAGGGCTTGGTTCTGGTGTTGAATGATGGTGGCTATCAAAAGGAGCATGCGATGATCCATGGTGGAGAAGAATGGATGCTGTGGAAGAGCAAGATGAAGGCTGGAAAGGTCTGCACAGCAGGGCTGCTGGACTGAAAGTGAGATCCAGGTGATTTCCTCTCCCTTTTTATAGGAAATATAGGTTTTCCGCTTGGTGTCCTTCCACATACTCTAGGGATCCTCCAGACATCCTAAATATCCGAGATACATCCCATATACGAACGTTTTGTCCGTTTTAATGCTTTATATCCAAGCTGCATCCGCTTTCATCCTTTCTACGTCCGTGCTACTGACGCTGTGTGTCCGTTCCGCATCCGTTTCACTTCCTCCCTGTGTCCGTTTTCCGCTGGAGTGGATTTGAGTTGCGCAGATGCACAGCGGATGCCTAGCGGATATAGCAGACACGTAATGGATGACAACGGATGTATAACGAATGTTCCCCGTATGCGTAGCGGATGTAGAACGGATGCGTTGGATACGTCATCCGCTCAAAAAGTTTTGTGCAGCTCAAAACTTTCTGAGCGGATGAAATCACAGTAGACGGATGCTGGACGGATAGAGAGTATGAAAAACGTATGCAGTGTGTACACAACGGATGCATCGTGTTTTCCAACGGGTGGCAAGCTTTTTTGTCCGTTTTACATCCTCTTTGCATCCGTTGGTGTAGTGTGACATGGGCTGTAAATCTAACTAAGAGAGAGCTTAGAGGAGACACAACAGCTATCTTCCAATACTTGAAGGGCTATCTCAGAGAAAAGGGTATTGAGTTATTCTCCATAGCTCCTGAGAGCAGGACAAGAAGCAGTGGGTGGAAGCTCATCAGAGAAACAGCCAACCTGGAAATAAGGAGGAATTTCCTGATAGAACAATTAATTAATGGAACATATTGCCTCACAGAGTTGTGGATCAATTGCTGGAGATTTTCAAGAAAAAAATTGGATAACTATTTGTCTGATAAGTTGAAAGGACTCCTGCCTTGGGCAGAGGGTTGGATTAGAAAACCTTCAAAGTCCCTCCCAGCCTTATGATTCTATAAGTTGAAATCCACATCACTGGAACCCACTTGAATTGAGTAACTGTCTTGCTGAAGCACAATTATTCACTGATTCTTTTGTCCCAAAAGCTTCCAGTTTTTTTGTCTGTGTCTTTTAATGACCTGTGTAATCCCTTAATCGGGACAACTGAGTGGAGCTGTTTACAGGCCGGATGCCCTTCCTGTCACCAATGCAGAGTTTGCAGCAGATAATTACTCATTGTGCTCTG
Source organism: Laticauda colubrina (assembly GCA_015471245.1). Taxonomy (NCBI): domain Eukaryota; kingdom Metazoa; phylum Chordata; class Lepidosauria; order Squamata; family Elapidae; genus Laticauda; species Laticauda colubrina. The sequence goes on along the minus strand of BLBF01000004.1, from coordinate 37,834,160 downwards.
AGAGAGAAATATCTGCCGCTATTTAGGATTGAACTCACAGCCTCCTTCCAAAAGCTCTCACTACTATCAAGAAATATATTGCAAACTAGCAATTGGCAGAGCAGTCATAAAGATCTTGGGAAAGATATCCAAATGCTGTGATATAGCTATAACCAAACAAGCCACGCAGTGGTGGGATTCATTTTTTTTACTACCAGTTCTGTGGATGTGGCTTGGTAGGCGTGGCAGGGGAAGGATACTATAACATCTCCAGTCAGAGCCAGTATTTGCCGGTTCCCCGAACTACTGAAAATTTCCACTACCGGTTCTCCAGAACTGGTCAGAACCTGCTGAATGCCACCTCTGAAGCCACAGTATTCCCTGTGACGTTCTAGGGAAGTGAAAGTTGGACTTCGAAGAAGCAGAATAGGAAAAGTATTGACGCTTTTGAACCTTAGCATTAGAGAAGACTTTTGAGAACATTGCGGACAGCCAAGAAAATAATCCAAACAGATCATTGAAGAAATCAACCCAGAATTCTTACTCAAGGCACAAATGATCAGGTTCTCTTTGTACACATTTGTTCTCTTGAGAAAGTTTTAAAGCTGAGAAAAGTGAAAGGAAAGAGAAAAAGAGGAAGACCAGCAGCAAGATGGATGGATTCAATTACGGTGTGATGGACACACACCATTAGAAGACCTAAAAAATGAGGTTAGGGATAGATCATTGTGGAAAACATCTGTGGCCCATATGTGGTTGGTAGGAGTAGACAATGAGTTAATAGCAATTTTTCAGCATTGATCATATTTTTTCTATATTTAGATTTAAATGAACTGGTTACCTAAATTGGGCTGTGGCCCATTTAGTACCATGCTGCAGAAACTGCAGGCGAGCATGCATGCAGCTCCACTTGAGCGCACAGCAGACGGGGCGCATGTGCCTTCTGTTCATGCAGAACCAGCCTTTTCTCTCCGGCCCCACCAAGCCAGAAAGGTTGGAGACTACTGACCTAAATTATACTTTTGAGTTGTATAAACAACTCTTCATGGGGAAGACTGAGGAAATAAGAGGACCAAATTAGAACATCTAAATAGTTGCTAAAAGCAGTAAATGCTAAACCTGAAAATGCTGATGAGCGAGATTACCATGACTACAAAAGTGGCATATTTAAATACAAATTGGGGTTAGGCTTTTAAATGCTAATTGCAATTGAGAAATAGAAGAGGATCGAAACTGTAATCATGTTCCTATTACTTCCTAACTCATGCCCTCTTTAAAGAACAGAGCTAGAGGAAACAAAATGCAAATTATATGACGTGAATAGAGATATGAATAATAATTTCCCAGGTTATAATGGAGAAAGCAAAGCATCCATCAGTAATCCAGTGAAGTAAAATACAAAGGTATATGCTATAAGCAAGGTCAAAAGTGTCAAGAATCAAACATACATATCGGAAAAGATGCATTTGTATAAAATTGTGAAAAATAAGCTGCATTTCAGGTTGATAAGCTTAGAAAATAATAATGATTGTGGTTAAAACCAGGATATTTTTGTCTACTGAAAATATGCTGAGTATCTTGCACTGCATATATTCTCTAACAAATAACGTAGGTGTAAAGCCAGTTAATTCCCATTTGCAGCTGCTTCCCCAAATCCTATGCCTCACATGCCAATGTTTACTAGGTCACATTGCCATTGTAATACCCAAAAGATGCACAGTGTGCCATTTAAGATTTGCCTGGAAAACAGAGATAAATTACACAAGGTATTTTCTTGTCAAGTCAGCTTCACGCCTAAACTAAACAAGTGAACAAACAAAAAGTTTAATCCTAAAGGGTTTTGAATTAATGAAATGGGAAAAAAAATATTTTTTGTGCACAGTTTGTACAGTTAGAGAAAAATGTGGATAAACTTCTATATTTTACATACTAGTAACTCCACTAATTTCATAGAGAAAATAACCTTATAGAAATAATCTGCCTTATGCTCATGCAGAAAGAATTATTCAGTGGAATTCAATAATATTCAAAGCCAGGCTTTAAATGGCTGAATTCTTTGGATAACATTTACTATAGTCTTGCAAATAATCAAATATATGCTGGAGTCACAGATCAATTTTGAGTTGCCCTCTGTTTTAAAAGATATGTATCACATTTAAATAGTCTACATTCACAACACTGAAAGTATAATTTAACAGAATGATGACTATGCTAAGAACTATGAGATACAGATTGCAAATATTTGGACAACCACTATATGACAGCAAAGGGTTCATGTTTTTCGATGACTTTGGTACCATCTAGTGATGGCCTGGATTTTGCAGCTCAGTTCAATAATTGTAACCATGTGGCCAACAATATATGTTGACCCATGTTTAGGTCCAATTTCAGTCAGAGCAGCTCACTAGGGAACTTCTAGGAGACCCACTAGGGGCCATTTATATTCTTTTGATCCAACCACAAGTTTGATCTTGTGAAAAAAAAATGGAAAGAGAGAAGCTTCAATTATGCTCCATTGATTCTAAACAAAATGCAAAATATAGGCAACAAATATATTTATGCTGTTGCAATTAATAATTTGGCCAACTCAGCAAAGATAAGCTTGGCTTAGTATTCCTATCACATCTTTCTGATTGTGTGGCTGTATCAGTGTCCTAGCATTAAACACAGAAAATCTAAAACTGCCACACACACACACACACACACACACACACACACACACACACACACAGAAAAAGAGAGAGAGAGAGAGAGAGAGGGAGGGAGAGATCAGAATGGTTAGACTTAATGCTTCAGCAGAACTCAGTCTTTGAAATACAGGTAGTATTTATGAATAAAAACTTATGAACAAAATATATGTTGCGAAGTGAAGTACTTGTTAAGTGAAATTTTCCCCATTGTACTACTTTCTTTGACAGAGTTGTTAAGTGAATCACTGCAGTTGTTAAGTTAGTCACACGGTTGTTAAGTGAATCTGGTTTCCCCACTGACTTTACTTCTTGGAAGATCCCAAAAGGAGATCATGTGATCCCAGGACCCTTCAACCTTCATAAACATGAGTCGGTTGCCAAGCATCTGATTTTTGATCACATGACCGCAAGGAATGCTGCAGTGGTTGTAAGTGTGAAAATGGTCCTAAGTCACTTTTTCCAGTGCCCCTGAAACTTTGGTCACTAAATGAATGGTTGTAAGTCGAGGACTATCTGTATCTTGGTTTTATGACTAAAAGAAAAAAAACAAGTGCACAAACAACCAAATTAAGGCCTTTGGGGAAGGTGCATCCATTAGTCCATTTTATCATTTTAGGTAGGCATCATATAATTAACAGAGGATCCCTGTTTTATGTCATATGTGAAAGTGGCCTATTTTTGAAGCCCAAGTACAATAACATTATGGCTGGAAAATATAGCATTCCAATATTTAGAGCTGCTAAGATTTCCCTTGCCTCATGTTTGATTTGCATTTGCATTTGCATCAAATTTGCATTTCTCTATGGTTCCTCAATTATACTAATAGCGTCATTCAAGCAAAGATAAGTATTTTTAAATTCCCCAGTGTTCAATTTAAAAAAAAAAAAAATGATACAAAATTCCTTCTATGAAGTCCAAGGATGCCAGACATCTTTTGTTTGTTGTGCATTGTGGTACCTAGATTCAAAATAAATGTTTGCTACCATAAATTTTTGATACTCAAATCACATAACTTTGCTATTTTTTGCTGCAAAAAACTAACAGCTATCCATCAGTTTAAATGCTTACATTTGACCTATTTTTCTCTACATTTTCATACATAGCCTTGTCACTTTCCCTGGATGTTCTGATAATTCTTCATCAAGTGTTGCCCATGAAGCACCATGGAAGCTTTTCCATGCATGCAGTCATTTCTCATTCTTCTTTTGTAATTCTTGCAATTAAGAAAAAAATCATTCAGATGATATACTTATATAATAACTCACTTTGTAAAAAGAACCAATGGTAATTTAGAAAAAGTACAGTATGGAAATTATAGCTCACACCACTAGCTGAATCCTGCTAATAAAAGCCAATCCCTAATAAGAATATTTCACCGTACTTCTCAAAGCTATAAAGAAAAGCTCAGATTTCAGTAAGCCTCTACTTAGTGTTACTGGGCAGTCGTCAGATACACCTCTGGGTGTGCTTTGGATAGTCAGGTTTGTTACTGAAAGGCATTGATAAGTTTCTATGACCACCCAAAATGCTCCCCTAGGTCTTTGTTGTTGCAGTATCAAAAGGTACTCCTGTGCATAGTCACGTAGCAGAAAATGAATCATACCT